>CM076609.1:60947170-61547170 GCA_038502775.1 Hippodamia convergens | reverse complement strand
TTTAAGATAATTAATTGTTGAAAATAGCATGAAAATATATGAGACCGGCTGTAGGACCTTGGTCGATTGCCTGTTGACTTTGTCAATAAAGATCTGTTAGAAGTAGTACATAAGACGTATCATAAAAAGCTTTCAAGAATTTTCTATTTTTATTATCTAATCTAAAATAAGTAATTCAGGATTATTGTAGTTGAAGACAAAGGAACAGGAGAAAGAACAAATATATTTTGATATTTTCCTATATTGCTCTAAGAAGATTGACACAATTAAAAAATGTTTCAGACTACAGGCTCCCAACGCCCAACACTTGAACTGCATTGTACAAATAAATGTAGTAAACATTTCAATTAAAAAATGGAAAATAAATTAAAAATTATCAAACGAATAATACCGACAGTCAAGAAATTCCTAAAACTATTGTTTCCAAGTTCAGAATCACAACTCTACAAATATTTTATTAATTCCTTCCTTCAAAATGCACGAAATTGGAAAATTCCACAATTTGTAAGCAACAATATCAATATTTACATATACAATGTTGAATGAATGAAAATAAAATAATGTTTCATTTAGAAAATAAGTTTGTCCTTCTGTTCTCTTCAAAGATAAAAAAAGGTTGTCTTCTTGGATTCTAGTTCTTATTTTTCAATTCTACACATTTTCATCCAATAACAGCTGATGTCATTTGAAATCTCGAGTTCAACGAACAATTGAATCAAGAATCATTTTTCAATAGAATGCCTTTTTGAAAACTTAGTAGGTAGATCCTTTTTTCTGTTCATTCGTAGTGTTTAAATTGTTTCTGCCTTTTTCTCTAAAATATCGTTTCGAAGAAGCATAATCCTTATGCTAATTCTATTCCTTGCATCTTCTTCGGGCACTCTTGCATTACAGTAATCAAACCATCAGTCATTGACCTAAAATCAACAAATCGTTTCATAATTTTAAGAGAAAATGTGACGAAATTTCTCTTACAATTAAAAAAAAAACAGCACTGCATCCAGTTATTATCATCAAATTTTCCTAGGACTCCACATCTCAAAAATTACCCTAGACTTTGAATGCGAAAAAAGTTTCGTTTTGTAGCAAACTTGCCTTTCTGACCCACTCCCATTCAATGATTCAGAAGATATTTTGTGAACTACATTCAATTTATTTCCACACGCTAATGATATCGTCATATGAACGAAATATGTATTCGACAAGTTAATAGTCAATTCCCTATGAAGTGCTCAATTTTCTTCACCCAGCTCTGACACCATTGCTGATAGAAAAGCCTGCATTTTCAGCAAACACAACCATTTTGAGTGATTTCTCTGTTTTATCTGCTCTGATCTTCAGCAACAGCAAGTAGATTCTTAAAGATTCGATTGGTACAGTTTCATCGTTCACCTAGTTAACAATGAATCTGATGTGACATCATAAAAGATTTTTTTTATGTATCCTTCTGAAAGCAGCATATTCTATAAATCTGGAATTTGCATTAACCTTTTCCTATTCTGAGCATTCGTACCCAACTTTCTTGATTTGTGGGGATTATGATGATAACACCTCAATTTCATAGATAGGTATTTGTGATGATGAATTCTGGACTTATTCAATCATCAGCATTTAAGTAGACACTACAAATAAATATTGTTATAATTTCTTAATGATTCAATCCCCTAATTTTCTAATTACTCACTTAGTAGCCAAAGAATTTGATATGAACCAATTTATAACATATGCTTCTATCGAGGCTTCGGTCAACATGATTTTACTTTTTGTTACTCAATGATTATTTTGGAAAAGAAAGATTTAATGTAAGTACTGCATCTTCTTTCAAAAAAATGACACTCTTTAGATGACGATCTTGTGGGCTTAAACTGCAAATCTGTAACATAACTGTTTCCTGAAAAAATGTTTCGTCATTTTGTTTACAGCCATTATTCCAGATTTTGATGATTTCTGGGTGTCTTGGAAATCGAAAGAATATGGTATTTTGATCGAACATTTTGGGCTGATTATCGCTGGTACACAAAGCTACTTCACATCTCATACTTGAAATTTGCTGAAACAAATTGTTGTCGTGGCCGTTTCAGAACAAAAAATAAGAAAGAACTGTAAAAATACCTCCATATCTTTCAAAAGTTAGCGACGATAACTTATTTTATAACATTATTCCTGAGAAAAGCCATAACAAATCTTGCAGATGACAGATGTTTGAATTTGTCGGGATTGTTTACTCTCCAGGTGACGTCACAGCAAGATGCGCAAGATCATATCTTGTATTCTTTGTATCATGGTTTTCGGACCATAGAGATAGTATCTCTATGTTTCGGACGGAATCACAAGTCCCCTGTCGTTCGCGTCGTCAAAATTTTCGATGTTCCGAACGGTTCCCACCTATTCCGTCAGTTCCTGATCCGTAGATGGTACAATAAGGAATGAACTTCAAAAATGGAACTTAATTGACACATGTGTTGATCAAATTTATGGTTTTTTCAACACGATGAACGATCTTTTACAATAATAGATCAGTAAAATAATGCTAGTTATTGATGAAAGTACGTATATTAATTTTATGTTTCTCTGTTGTGGATTGGTTGTATTGTAATATGATGAAATAAATAAGAACTTCTTTTTATCATGTATTTGCTGAATAAAATAAAATTTTAAATGTATTCTTATTGTATATATAATATTATTCTTGTTCAAAAAAAAATGTTTCAACTTGAGTCACATTAGTGATGTGGTGCGACTGATGTAAATCTTATTTCTCCCTCAGATCTTTCCTGCCAGAACATAACGGTTGAAAAATCATTTTCATCTGATATATTGGTAGGTGCATCTGGGTTGAATCATCATCCTCAAGAGAATCTAGAGGAAAATACCATTAGGTATTTGTTTTTCTGACCTGATATCTTCCATTTCACTATATCCCAATGAAAGCACTTCTTCCTTCGAGGAAAAATCAACAAGATCATTAATTGTACACATAAACCCGTGTTTCTGATCAAATGAAATGATATACCATTTACATTTATTTCTTCGATGTTATCTTTCGTGCATGTTTCTTGGATCTTGGATGTTTCAGTTTCATAAGACAAAGAGAACTCCCAAGCGAACAAACCTAATAACTCTACTTTCCACTGAGTTATATAAAACTTTTATCTAACTCAGTGTTACTTTCTTTTCAATGAACTAAGCCACGGCCTACTAGGTGCAATTTCACCAACTGATGCTTTAAACTCCGTTAAGGAAATTCCAGTTAAACTAACTGGCCCTTTCAACTCCGTTTAAGGGAATTCCAATTTCACCATCTTGAACGCAGGCGTAGTAATCTGAGTTTTAGAAATCGAAATCATCAGTATCCCATACATCTCAGAGACAAAATCTTCATAAAAAACTTCGATATTTGTAATATTTTACTCATTACTTCACAACCAATTGCTTCAAATATCGAAGTTTTTTATGAAGCTTTCGTCTCTGAGATGTATGGGGCCAAACAAGACCGAAACCGGTATGTCTCTCATCTCAGTGACAAAATCTAATATCATTTCTCCAACCTCATGATAAAAGATCTCTGAGCCTGGGAATTGAAAATGGTATTCATTTCGATGATTACTATTTTCAATTCATCTATGTTTAAAAAAAAAGAGAAGCGATAGCTCTCCAAAACAACAAGGCGGTGCCAAATTAATCAGAACCAGGTTTAATGTTCAATGTTTCAGATTTTCCGAAGAATTATCTTTCCATGTTAACCATACGCTAGATAGATGATAGATAGATCAGATATCAGTTCAGTCGCACAGATGACAAAGTAAAATAGATCGGACACTGACGTTCTATGATGAAACCAACTTTTTTAAACCCCAAGCGGTTGTTGTCTCAACTAGTATAGTACAGGTTACTACTTTATCACATTTTTCGGCAGGCTTGGCGCGAAATTCAAATTACGTTCTTATTTTGCATTTTAGGATTTTCAGTAGGCTAACCTTTTCTGAATTTTGAGCAATTGAAAACAATAGTCCTTCACAAATATATATTTATTACTGTTCTGTATACAAAAATTTACAAATATAATATAAATATACAGAAAATGAGGTAATTGTCTACACTGACCCAAAAATCTCAAAAATTGACGAAAAATTCAGTAAGCACTAACCTTGATATGCAGAATCTGTTTTCAGGTCTTGGTTTTTTTTCTGAAATACTCAAAGTCATTGAGGGTTATCCTAAACGAACACTTCATTCTTCAAGTCTGTGACGTGGACTTTTTGTCATTATGAATACAAAATTCTCGATTTTTTCTTAATTTATAGCCTTCTTTATTACTGAATTTCCCTAAAATGTGATGATTCCTAAGTGTTTACAATCCGGTGATATGAATGATATTTGTCATCTACTCATCTTCATTTCTACGTCAACTGCGCAATATAACGTGATTCATAAGACGTAGCAATGAAGATGGCCATCATATCACCGGATTGTACACACTCAGAAATCATCAAATTTTAGGGAAATCCAGTGATAAAGAAGGCTATAAATAAAGAAAAAATCGAGAATTTTGTATTCATAATAAAACAAAGGCCACGAAACTGAAATATTATAACGGACTTGAAAATTGGAGTGTTGATTTGACCGTCAATGAATTTGAGAATTTTTTTTAGAAGAACCAAGACCGACCAGATAAATCTGAAATAAGATTCCTTTTCTGCATATTAAGGTTAATGCTTACTGAATTTTTCGTCAATTTTCGGATCAGTCTAGACAATTACCAAAAATAAACATATATGTATATTTAAAAGTTTTACCAAAAGTGACACAGGGTCGCAAAAAATGCATGTCTCTATCTTCAATAATAGCTGAGATACAGTGCAGTCACACCCAATTTGGGACACAGTGTACATTTAAAAAGTTGGCTTCTCAAGATTTGCTTGTTCCCTTTTTCCTCATAGAGTTTTTGCCTGAATTTTTTTCGGGTTTACAAGTGCAGCACTTAATCTTTCTTGACTTGATAGTTCTTGATTTGATACTGCTTCTGGTTTAATTGTATTTTCAGTTTGTAAATCATGTTGTAGAGAATCTGTTCCTGTGCCCTCAAGTGTGTTCGTCTCAAACAGTTCAATTTAGAAAGTATCACAGCTCTTTTACCTGTAAAGAATAAATTTTTTCTTAATCACTGAGTAAAAAACATAAATCTGAAAGATTCAGCCAATAAAAAAAGAACAAGAGAAGAATGTGGAAAATTATAATTGTACTCACCTGAAGAAATTCTTCTCTTTCATTTCTTGGAATTTTGTCACAAATTGTGTTTTACAATGATGAAGAAAGTGGATAATAACTCTCCAATATTTAATAAATAACTAATAACTATCTTCTTCATATCCATTTGATCTTGTAAATTTAAATACATAATGTGGTCAATAATCATTATTTATTTATGGTCAATAATTGTGTGAATTATAGCTTTATTCGGGTTACAATTTTCAGGACAGTCCTAGGATCGTTCTAAAACTGCGCCGAACAGATGCGCACTCGTTTCGATACCTAGGACCGTTCTAGGACTGGTTCAAGTTTTGAAAAACCCGAATGCATCAAACGATCCAAATATGAAAAAGGAAAAATAAAAGCATTTCAGTTTTCACCACGAGAAATATATCTTATCAACGATATCTTCATTGAAAATAATCGATGTCATCAAAATTCCGGCCAACAACCATCACGTAAAGCCCTTAAAAGCATGCACCCAGAATAATCCTAAAACAGTACCTGCCCAAGAGCGGGGACAGCTTTCGGGCTGTTCTCGGACTATCCCAGGATTATTCGTAAAAACCCGAACGCAAAACAAGTCAGTCCTGAAACAGTCCCCAAAAAACCCGAACGCTAACTATCGCGAACAAATTTACTGCGCGAACTCCTGACAGTCCTAGATCAGTAATTGTGTGAACCCGAATAGAGCTTATGTCAATAAAACATATGTTTGACAAACACGACTAAAAACCTCAAACAGAGTCATCTATTGACGATATCACTAAATATTGGCGTATGCAGCGACCAGGCCCCTCTTTCCCCTAGGGCACTATGGGCAAGTGCCCAGGGCCCCGCGATCGATAGGGGCCCCGCTCAGATCAATTGTTCTGAACCGAAAGGATCTAAAATTTCCTCAATGACGTTTGGAAATTCCCTATTTCATAAAAAATTCCCCTATATTATTATCGAACAGATTTTTTCGAAAAGACCTAAAAGCTTCTTTCTTTCGAAATTCCCTGTCGCGTACTAAAATTCCCTTCAGGTAAAATGGCGGTAGTTTTCATTCACAATAATTCCAAATGAATTGGAATTTCCACTTTCTCGTCAACAAGTTTTCGAAGGCTGCAATTTTTATGACTCCTGCCCATACCGGCATACACTAGATAAGAGCAATTGTTAGCTTGTGTTATTTGTTAGGGTGGTTTGCCATAAAACATTCGAATCGTGTTGTTGATCAAATTATTTTCATTGGGAATCTTTCAAGGAAAACCCCATTCAACTACATAATTTCAGACAGCGATACAAGACGAGATATCAGTGGCGTATCAGAGGGCCCCGCAGAATTCGCGGTGCAGGGGGGCCCAACACCAAAAGGGAACTCAGCCAAACTAAAAGCATCAACTAGGGCCCCTGTAATATCATTCTATTGAATCTGCCGATTCGCGAGATCTTTCCCCTTATATAACCAAGAAAACTTATACATAGAAGGTACAATGATCATTCCTGAAAAAGTGAGACATACTTCTAAATTATAAAAAAAACATGAGTTTCCCAGTAATTCCATTCAAAATTTGAATTATTATTCAATTACTCCATGTGCTACCCTGTTTTCAAGGGTTTTTTAATAAACCGTCAAGCTTTTCGCGGGACTCTCCTTAAAAGTGTCGCCAGCACGTCTCTCAGACTTTTGAGCTTATTCAGCTTTGGACAAGAAGTCCAAGAAGATATCCAGAAGCTTGATAGATACGTTTACACAAAAGAATTTAAAAGAGATCAATGCATTTTTGTTGAATAATTTTTCGAGTGTTTACCACATTGATGTGTTTCTACTTATTTTTATATCAGAATATACATTATTTTTTTTAGAAATTTTTGTTATTCAAAATAAAAATTATTTTTATGGCATTTTTTTCATTATTTTCCTTTGAAAAAGTTCAGAGGAAACTTATCATGAATAACATAGGTCTAGAGAGGGGGCCCCCGACTGGGGGGGGCAAATTTTGCGTCAAGCCACCTCAAGAAATTTCAGGCGATTCAAGGTAAAAAAATCTCTTCTCCCTTTTGAGTACCAAAAGTCCCTAAATCAACAAAATTCTCTCGAGTTGGGAACACTGGT
Source organism: Hippodamia convergens (assembly GCA_038502775.1). Classification (NCBI taxonomy): domain Eukaryota; kingdom Metazoa; phylum Arthropoda; class Insecta; order Coleoptera; family Coccinellidae; genus Hippodamia; species Hippodamia convergens. Next base: position 61,539,819 of record CM076609.1, on the reverse strand, counting down.
CCCGACCCTCGTTACTCGTTAGTGATTACATCACGACATTATCATACCGTGTCTATGTGTATCGTGAATAAACCTACTCGGCGGTAGGGGATTCCCCTGTATTTGTATTTTGTATGTGGTATTGTGGGTAGGGGCCCCATTATCCTAATGTGCCCAGGGCCTCCAAGAGGTCAAAGACGGCCCTGGCAGCGACACGAGTATTTGTTGTCTCAACCAAAAATACTATTTGGGGTGGGGGTAGGAAGGTGTCAAGACCCATGATCACAGAACATAAAATGATCAAAGATTATAATCTTTGCTTGTATTCTTTGTATCATCACAGAATATCTATCCTTACCCAGAAGCGACAGCTCACGTATTTTTAGGGGTCAATTTTCAATGACCTTGAGCAACCAAATCCACAAACACTAGCCAAACAAAAGTGTGCAAGTGTGCACTGAGCTCTGAGCTATACACTGCAAACAAAAAACCATTCTTCGCTTAATTTCAAAACGTTATAATTTTTTTAAAGATTCTTGAATGAAATGAAGTTTTAGAGTAATACCAAAATATATTTTGTTATAATATAACCATTTATGGCTCATTTGAACTTTTCAAATTTATATTTCAGTTGGATAGAATGTTGATGTGTTAGATGAACATTGAAAATTTCAAGTAAAAGTTTTATGACTATATGATTTCTTGTTTGACGATTGTTCATCATATTTTTGCAATGTATTCGACAGTGTGCTTTCAACGATACAATTTTCCCTATACTGTTAATTTCAAAACGTGTCTATGCATCTAATTAATTATAAGAAATATCTAATTGTATCTGATGTTATCGGTGAAAAAGGTTCAATATTATGACCTGATATTTATGAGATTGGAGAATAGATATTTCTCAGCTTTGGGTATTTCGAAAGATCTATCTTCAAATATATATTCAAGAAGTTCATAGATTTGAAAAAGGCTTTTGATACAGTGGACACAGAGATAATGATGAATAAGTTAGAAAAAATGGGATTTAGGGGAGTATGGTACAACTTGGTGAAATCACACTTGAGTGATCGAAGACATTGCAAAGTGATATGAAGAATGTCAATACTGGTGTATCTCAGGGATCGGTCCTTGGACCATTACTGTACCTATTATATGTTCAAATTTCTGAATCTGAAATGTCATTACTTTATGTATTCAGATGACACAGCGCTTGTATTCTCTGGCCCAGGCTCAAGAGTTTGTGAACAGAATATAAATGATGATTTGGCAAAGTATTTCAAGTGGCTGTACACTAACATAAATATCGATAAGACTGTATATATGACAATCAAACAAAATACCCAAAATGTGAGTGATATTAGAATAAGCCTGAATGGTATCTGAAAGAGGTTACTGAGTATAAGTATTTGGGACTTGTCATCTAGTATAATCTTACCTGGAATAATAATATTGAAAATATAATGAATAAAATTACCCCCAATGGCAGGTGCAATAAGAAGATGTTCCCGAGAACTCAATGATAACACTAGAAAACTACCCTATCACAGCTTTATAAAACCACATCTATTATACCTAGTTTCCTGCTGGGCTGCAGCTACAGGATATCTCATACAAAAACTTCAAATGATGCAGAATAAAATTGTCAGGACAATATTTATATCAGAACCCCTATCTCACACCAACAGAACAATTATAAAAAGGAACTATTATGAATATAAAGAATATTATATTTTTTGAACAAGTCAAACTTATATACAATATAGAAAGTAAAAAATCGAATACAAAACTAACAAAAAATAGAAATTTCCATTGATATGAAGCAGGAAAAAAAAGTACCTGAGAAGAAACTCGGCAAGAAAAACAAAATGTTTACATTCACCTATCCGGCAGCATTCATTCGTATAATCAAGTCCCTGTTGAAGTTGTAAAAGTTGATACTACCAAAAAATGTGCCCTAACCTCTGTCATTTCCTCAGTGAGATCTAGCTTTTGTTTGTAATATATGGTTTATTATTAATATTACAAAATTTATTTTCAGTTGAACAGGCTAAATTATAGTATTTTGTAGGCCCTGGTGACAGTTTTTATAATATGTTTTTAGGTCAGCAATAAATGTCCGAAATTAAATTGAAAAATCGGTAGATAAAACGAAAAATTGGTAGATCTAACGAAAAATCGCTAGGTTCGGCAACACTGCAATATAAGAAGGAATGAAGCTGAATTTGACAGATATACCACCAGATCTGGGACATGCGCACGTAATTTTGTCCCCAATAAATTTGTTCGAGCTGTCGCTTCTGGGTAACTTAGAATATAAAATACCAGGAAGGAGCCTATGCGCACCTAATGCAAGAGCGGAAGTGCGACAAGAGTGCACCACGAATGAGTCATCGTTTGGTTTGAATTTGAAATAAGAAAGTGGTGCTCTCAGCAAATTGTACTTTTATTTGGTTTTTGTGATATTTTCGCAGTTTAACTGTATTGAATTAAGTTATAGGCGAGGTTTCAAGGTGTGTCCGTGAATTTCTTACTATTTTATACACGTAATTTAGTGCTATAAGACATTTTCCAAGTTTAGAACATTTTCGATGGAATGATTAGTTGTGCAGAGTGTGGCAATTTCAAAACACCAAAAAAACAAGAATTTGGTGTAACATTTCACAGGTAAGTGATATTGGTATTGAAATGATTCATTTTTTCCTGAAAAACACGGGATTTCAATTTTGCTGAATTTGGAGTTTATCCGTAACAAACCATGGGCGTAGGTGATGTTCGGTAATCAATTTCATTGAACCAACTGACACTGATAGTTGGTAGCGCTATTAATTTCGTCTCAAGGGACATTTCGGAAGTAAAACCATGATTGTATCGTTGAATTGATTTTTATTCAGTTCTTCACAATTTATAAGTTCAATTATTTTTCCAGATTTCCCAGAGATGAAAAACAGAGAGTGATATGGATGAGTTTCGTAAAGAAACCTGGGTTTTGTCCTAACGACAGGAGCCTTTTATGTTCCAGGCGATTGTTTTAATCAGTCATCTGTGGCCTTTATCAGGTTATTTCCAGCAGCTTTCCAACAATTGAAATCGATCAGTTGGAATATGTAAGTAAAGAATAAAGGACCATGAAATGAATATATCGTCTGATACTTTTGATAAAAAGTACAACTAATTGTTTTTTCATCACCAGGTTGAATTATATTTGTAAAAATACGGTTGATGATGAAAGAATTAGAACTGTATAACAGATTAATTTTGTTAAGGAATCAATAAAAACAATATAAAATTGCATTGTGTTTTGCTCCCCACTTCGTTAAGATTTTTTAGACCGATTTGGAATATGCCATTTCGTTAATAAAATGTAATTGAAAATTCAAATGCCCTACGCCACTGCGAAACGGAAACGAGTATCGGCCATATTGAGTGCACCATTCTCGTCGCACCAGAATGCATGATATGCTCCTTCCTGGTTTTCTATATTCTAAGCTGGGTAAGGATAGATATTCTGTGGTATCATGGTTAAGACCACAGAACATAAAATATAAGAAGTGCTAGCTCCTTAGTAACGAGGGTACAACATTTGTGACATTTCGAAAACAAGTGGGACCTGTCCTATTTGGTGCTTAAGGGGAGTCCGCTTGTTGAATTTTTGACATACGTCATACTAGAATCGAATGACAATACTGGTCTTTGGTTATGTTAATTTTAAATTTTCGAAATTAAAACCTGAAAGGATTTGAGCATTTCAAAATAAAACCATATTTTAAACAATAATTTCTTTAATTTTGTTCCTTTTATACAGCAATTCTGTGAAACACGTAAATTCAATTTACTCCTCGATAAAACAAAACAGTAATAAAATTATTCCGAATATATCATACAGATCGTTCTTATTTGGAAAATTAGTTCAGGTTGTTTATAATGATAAATTGAACAGCCTCTACCAGATTCCTGCAATAACGTAATAATATTTCAAATACCTCAATGTTTTTAACAAAGACATGGAGTAATTGAGGGAACGGTAGTTTTTGATTATTTATGATTGAAGCACTTCACAAGAGCACAACAAGACGAAGTCACCCAGGATGGGAAGCTCTTGCGGTTCTTTAATTTTAAAGGTGAGAAGATCCATTTGTACCTACAAAAGAAATAAGTATCATTCACTTAATAGGTGATTACTTCTGAAATTAACGGTTGGTAAAGCTTTGAGTTGACCACATCATAACTTTTTCTCTAGAACAGATTTACTTATTTGATGAATTGAATGAGTCAAAACTAACCAGTTATTTATTTTATTACCTTTCACCTGCCTTGCATTAAATCTGAAAAAAATCTTCACAAAGACTGTTTACATTGAAAAGTAAAACACCTGAAAAAAATCTCCACAAAAACTACATCATATACAGATAATATTTCACCGCAATAATAAAATATTAATACATAAAATCACTAGCACTAACGAGAGTAACGAGGATCAAAACGATGAAAACTAGATTGACAAATTCAGATGACATAACATTTCTAATTTCTACTTTTGCCTCCTTTTTGTATTTCTGTCATTCATCCCATTTCATGTATCTCCGACATACGATTTTGACATAGCTTTCAAAGTTATGACAGATGAGAGGTTAGGAAATGAAGTTGCAACGCAGGTCGTAGATTGCTCTGTGTTTCCCGTTTTTGTGCTCTCGCTGCACCCCCCTGGTTAAGACTCAAGACCAAGACCCTGGTTCAGTGGTTAAATATCTTTCGTGGTGATTGCCCATGTCGGCGCGTTCTATCGAACATATTGCGTGTTATAGTTTTACAATGTCGAGTTCTACAGAGATTCTGCCGAGGAATTTACTACAAAAAAGCGGTCAAAATTACGGGCATTCAGTAGTACTAGGCCGTTTCTCTGTCGCCACATGAGCGTGAGGTGAAAAATGCAGTCGCTGTTCATAACTTTGTTATACAATAGTTCTTATAGTTACAAAACGGCCAAGTTACTTATTTTGACCACAGCCCCCTAAAGTACAAGCCAGGAACAAGGAAATTCGGCAACATCGCGCGTAGGCCTACCAGAGACCCACGAAACGTGATGCGTGGTGAAGAATAGATTTTCAGTAGGGCGAGTTTTGTTGATAGTGTAGGTACGTGTGTTTGAATTTTGTTGATAAATCGTAGTGTTTCAGTGAATAAATGGCTGGAAATAAGTGAACTTTATGGGAACTGAAAAACTGCTTTTTAGTGAAGTACAATGAAGGTTTCGTCTGATTTTCTTTACTAACTTGAGATCATGTACTGGATAGGTTGGAGGTTAGGTTAGAATTTCAATTGCGATGAAAATAGTTCCGATAATCATAGGAAATTAATTTCAAAACTTTGTCCATTTTAGATTTATATTAATTGCAAAATAGCGACATGGATAACTCCGCCTCCGGATCGGACGAGTATACCTACGCTTCGCGTTCGCATACGACGTTGCCAGATTTAGTTCCAGGCTATCTCTATAGACGGCTGTGTTTTGACCAAGGCATAGAGTTGATGAAATGAGGACTTGTGAGGATGAAGTGTGAAGTTGAAATACGGCCTCGTCGTGGCAATATTTACATGAAAATGTTTTTGGCTGAATTTCAATTCTTTTTGTACGTTGCTTATGACAAAATCCTTTCATTTTGTTCATTTTTTTCGAATAAAAACTAAAGAAAATATCATTATTGCGAGATCTATTTCAAGTCAAACTAAATCACTATTCATGTTCACAATCAACAATGTTCGAAGTGGAGAAATATATCTTTCTCTATTTCAGTATCGTAATGAGTTCATTACAGTACTAAAGGTAGTGCTGTAATGAAACTCATTACAGCATTGTTTTCAGTTATATTTTTCGTTTTGTGGTTGTCAGTACTGACCTCCGATCCACTCAATTTTCGAATCAAATCAATTCAAATTCCGCAATCTGTCAAATTTCGTTAGTGACACCAACTGCTAAGCCAAGATACAATACGAAAGTCACTAATATGAATTTTTATTTGAATTTCGAGAGTGTTCCACAAAACTTTACTGAAACAGAGAAAATATCGTCTAATACTCGTAGCAGAAGGCAATTCCAACACTCATGCTTTCGAAAAACTCGCTCATTCTGCAACTTGTTTTAGAATATACTATTCTCTACCTGCGATGCCGATGTATTTGACAGCTGCCATCACAACCATGAAGAATCCTATCATTATAGAATGATCACAACGGAAAATTGCTCAATGAAAACTGTGGTTGAGGTTGAGGTTATTACAGGGAAATTGTATTTGGTGTAAATCAGTGGCGTAGCGAGCTTAATTCGCGCCCAGGGCACAAATCCTTTTTAGCGCCCCCCTTCTAAATTCATAATGGCAAATTACCGAATGAATGAAGTAAGATAAATAAAGTCATAGTCTCAAGCAAGGCTTTAAGTTTTGGACAAAAAAAAGGAGTAAAGAAAACAAGTATAGATTTTGAAAATTTTATAATATGACCATCTAGAATTACTTCAAGATATACTTCATTCATTCATTCGTTTTATATACTTATGAAGAAATATTGATAGAAACGCAGTTTTAAAACTTCAAAAAAAGTTAATATTCATTATCTTCAAGGAGATAAAAATTTAATAATAATAAGAATATACGAGTGGTATATTTAATATACCTTATTTCTATGTATGAATTTTCCTTCTTGCTTTTGATGAATCAAATTCATCAATAATTTCTCTTTCCACACTTAAAAATGCCAAGTCACTTAGCCTATCTTGTCCCATCGTTGATCGTAGATATGTCAGAAGTAATTTTAATTGATCGTTGCAGCTAGCAATTGAATCTGAGAGAGTAAGTGCAACTCTCATCAGGTTTGGAACAATATCTTCTCCATGCGAGCTTATAAAATTCAGAAATTCCAAAGGAGATTAAGATTTAATTTTTTTTCTAGTGCGGAGTTACATTTTGCTATCACCTAATTCGTTGAAGAATTCTATTCCGTTGAAACAGTATTAGGTATATAAAATTCACCCAAATTTTCACAATTTTCTTCAAAGTCGTTGTCAGCATTATCCTTGTTATAAATTTTCAATATCTAGTAAAAATCCAAATTTGATATAAGGGTCACTCAATCGTGAACTTATTTCTTATTGGAGATGATCAAGAATGCCCTTCATAACGCAAAAAATTTCACTTTCGGAGGAAAAACCAACATCTGGGTATTTTGCTGCGTCTTATCACACGTTTATCAATATCCCATTTTTCACAGATTGACCCCTTTACAGAGCTTGTCCCGAATTTCGGCTAGTTCAGTCGCTAATGATTCAAGATCATGAAACGCTTATCTAAAATTCAATCCAGATCCAGGACCTTGTAATCTGAGCTGTACACGATCAATTCTCCTTAAGATTTCAAATCAGAAATTAACTAAAATTATGAAATTAAAAGTAAGTCTATTTTATAATTGAATTGTAGCTTCATTTCTGTTGTCACTTGTAGTGGTATCTTCTGTCAGTTTTTCTAATAGTTCTACTATATTCCCTAGCTCATCGACAATATCCCTAACCGCTTATATTCTGGCGTCCCATTGTGTTTCAGATTCACGTTTGACAGTTTTTTTCACGGCAATTTTTATTTTTCCATCGTGACGAAAACAAACATATGTTTTCAATTATTCCAAAGTCACAACGATTGAGTCTTGTTTAGCTGCAGTAACTCCCACTTAATCCAGTAATTTTTTTGATTTGCTTACCATTTGGCGCCCCTGTATGAGTAGCGCCCGGGGCATGATGCCCCCCTTGCCCCCCTCACTACGCCACTGGTGTAAATACATATGGGGCGTTTTACGAGCCCTTTTTTTTATCCCCTCATTCAAAATGTGGGGTAATTTACCCTGAGAATACTAGAATTTTTTTGTTTAACATTTCTAATAAGCAGCCCTCTGAATATGTCAATTTTCAGACCACTAGCATCAAAATTGGCGGAAGTCTCATACAAACTTATACATCCCCTGGGCCTAAGGGTTGGGGGTTAAAGTTTCAAATTTAAGAATTTTTCCATTGTTTTTGTATTGAAGCTAGCTTACATACCAAATTTCAACTTGATAGGACATCGGGAAGTACCCTTAAGGTTTGTATGATCATCAGTGAGTGACTGACGAAATCTGGGGTTTTTAGATGTCTATAAAATCTGAAGTGTAGGAGCTGTGCATAATCTTTGCACTTTTGATGAGTTCACTACTTGCATTGCATTCTGAGAATTTTGTTCATCTACTATATCCCAAACTAAAGTTATGAGTGTTCAAAAATACGACGAAACACGATAAAAGATAGGTAGTGCCCCGGCGCCGCGCTTCGCTTGGCTTGTGTTGGCGGGGGCACTACCGTGCCCCCAGATTATAGCCGACTTTGTAAGTACATACATTACATAAAAAACGACCAATAATTTTAAAATATATATTCATAAATAAATCACTTTATTGTCGTACTTAATACAGATCTGGATAAGGCGGAGAAAACACTAAACGGGAGCCAATGAAAATATTCATAGGCGTACATTTAGTTGTTCACTGGCACTATCGCTTCTCGCTGGACATACTTTAGTGTCTAGTGACAAAAATGTCTACTTTGGCTGCGTGATTCCGTATGCGCAATGATAGCAGTCTGTTGTTGGTTTATTATTGTTGAACGATGAATAAAATTATGGAATAGGTATTTCCGTGATATTTCTTTCGGTACTTCCACTATTCTGTAGTGTTCTCAAAAGTTTTATCGAAAATGGTTGCGGCATGCAAAATATGCAAAACCACATTCAGCAATAGACGCATGCAGAATGCATGTAAAGAAATTCCATCCTGGTAAGTACTACGTTATGTTTACAATTTTGATGTACAATTTTCAGTAAATCAATTTAGTTCACTTTTTATTGTTTCTACTGTTTAAAAATAGGTACAATCTTTCATTTGTCTTTGCAATAAATTAAGGTGGACTTTCATGAATGGCCTCCATTTTTTTCAGTGCAGTGGATAAACTACTTATACCTGCCTTTACCTTGCCTGAATATCATGAAAAAACTAAGAGGAGCGATTTTTTGAGTTAACTTTCATGAAAAGTGGTCCTAAATGACTTCCTTTCTGGGATAGGGGTTATTAAATTTCTAAGACAGAAAAAATGAGACATAAATTCATGTCGCTAAATTATGTCATGCATGGTATCCTAAATGTGATGTTTTTTTATAATTTTCATCGAAAATAAAATCAGGTATTACTTAAGATAGTTCAATTTCAATGAATATATCATTAAGAATTTATTTTGAATAGTAGCAATATTATTTATTTATTGGATCACTCCAATTGGCCAATGACCGAAGCCTTCCAGCCTTAAGAAAAAGAAAATTCTTTGCCTTTATGAAGGCACATCGAGAACATTTTTGAAACATAGATGAATTCAAAATAGTAATCATCGAAATGAATACCATTTTCAATTCCCAGGCTCAGAGATCTTTTATCATGAGGTTGGAGAAATGATATTAGATTTTGTCACTGAGATGAGAGATATACCGGTTTCGGCCTTGTTGGGCCTCATCAGTATCCCGCACATCTCAGGACAAAATCTTCATAAAAAACTTCAGAATTTGAAGCAATTGGTTGTGAAGTAATGAGTAAAATATTACAAAGTACTAAGGTGGTGACATCCAATTGCGTCAAAATGAAGTTTCACATCTCCAATCAAATGCAAAAAAAGAAATCTGTACTTCCTCTTTCACTGAATGAGATTTTAGCAGTGGCTCTATTCAGGGCCCGCTTGCTAGTTTCTCAAAGTGATGGAAACGCCCAATTCTTTTGTGACTGTGAAGCCTGATGTTTTTAAGAAAAAGAAAATTCTTTGCCTTTACGAAGGCACATCGAGAACATTTTTGAAACATAGATGAATTCAAAATAGTAATCATCGAAATGAATACCATTTTCAATTCCCAAGCTCAGAGATCTTTTATCATGAGGTTGGAGAAATGATATTAGATTTTGTCACTGAGATGAGAGATATACCGGTTTCGGCCTTGTTGGGCCTCATCAGTATCTAAAACATGGTTTAAGTAACAGTTCCTGAAAATTTCATCTTTTTGGCGTGAAGGGAAAAGAAATAGCTGAAAATTCAAGACGAAAAACAGTTTTTTGTGAATAACTCAGAAAATATCCACTTTAGGGCAAGGGTGTGATGCATACACTCACATTATTTTTTAACGTAGATTCAATATCTGCCATAAAAAAATGGTGTTCTAATTAGAAAAAATTGATTTTTCACGATTTTGTCATTCCTAACTTTGAATGCGATTTTTTCACCCCTGTATCATGAATCGCGATTTCGATACATCAATCTTACATCTTGAAAAATCCCAAAAATGAAAATTTTCCATCCAAAAACCTCGAAGTTATTCTTGTTTCAGCGGAGCTCTATTTTCGATTTTTTTTTCGAATTTTCCCGCTCAGAGAGAATTTTCCAACCAAAACTGAAAAATGTTACATCAAAATAACTTGAAATTTTCTAAGGAATCTATTTCTGCAATAAAAAAATAGTGTTCTAATTTGAAAAACAGAAGTTGACGTCATTTCCGGAAAAACCGGAGGTGCTCATGCCTTGAAAATATTTTAGATTTCAACAGCATCGTGAAATACTTATAAGTGCTGAATTTCATGAAAATACGTTCAGTAGTTTCCCGTATAAATATGGGTGAGGTTCCTCGTGAAAGACCCTGTATAAAACAACTTGCAACGAATGTAATAAAAGTTTTGTGAAATATTCAAATTTAGTACAACACGTTAAGAGGCTTCATCCAGGCATGAATAATTTTCTATGGGTGAATTTATGTATTTTTTGTTAGTTACAAAATGAATATTAATAAATAGTACTATAATGATAGCATAATTTGAAGATATAATTACATAACTCACACATTATTTCTGAGTTCTCATCAGTTCTGAAACAATAAATACAAGGTATCCCGGATGAGGTAGAAAAATTTTATGAGAGACAGGGGGTAACTTGAGCTTCAAGAAAAATCCCCAAATGTATAGTAACTATAAGTCCTAGTTTATGATTTACAGGATCATTTTATAAATTTGAATCGAAGTTAAAACCTCTAGATCTCCTGAAAAAATTACCAATTTTTTTGTTATTTGCAATGAAGATAGATCCAAGAGGTTCAAGTAAAGTATATAACGATATGCCGTGTTTGGACAGTCCTACACAATTTCGCGAAATCACCCTGTATAAAGAATTTTATCTATTAATTGATATCTGCGTTAACTGATATGATTCATTTATTCGATTCGTTAAATAAAATCTAATGGCACCATCAAAGTTGCACCGATATTTTTCTTCATAAATACATAATTTTTTTTTCTCTCAGGCTGATATTAATATCCCATTCATCCCATAACGAAGTTAATTTTTAATCTAAATTGAATCTCATCTTCACACATCGAAAGTAGGATGCTGACCTGTTTTTTTTTGTAATTATTTTAAAATTATTATAAGAACGGTATCTAAAGTCTAGACTATTTGAAATTCCAAAGAAACGCCATCGATTTCATTTCCAGCATTTCAAAGATAAGAAGATGATGAAATCCCTAGATTGAGAGTTTTTATCTTGGTTTTGAACTATTGCAGTAGTCTTTGGTGAATGTTGATCAGCGATAGCGATGCATCCTAGTTCACTCGGGATGACAGAAATAACTTCCAAAATAAACACTTTAAGCGAAGCTAGCATGGATTTTCAGTTAATATGTGATGTGGAGTGAATCACATAATGAAGCTACTCCACATCTCATAGCAGCTCGAAATTATTTTCTTAACGCAAAGTTTGCAAATAGCTAATTCAACAAAGGGAGGCCTGCTGCATTCCCTGACTATATCAAGTGCAAAGTTTGCAACATAGGAATGAATAACCAAAAACCCCTTCTACCTAAAAATCAAACTGTCCATGATAGGTAGAAAGATAGATAAATCTTCTTTATTTCAGATCTTACAAAGTTGTTAATATAAGGAATGAAATGACGTCAAATTATAGTTTAAATATATCTTACGAATACAGATTATAGGAATTCAAATATTCATCGAGATTATACGGTTCCAATGGAACCATCATTTTCCTCATTAAGTTTTTAAAAGTTGCTACATAAATACATCTTTTAACGTTGTCATGTAGTTTATTGAACATATCTAGTACACTACACAGATAGTATGGATACCTCCCTGTCATGGTTAATCTATGTTGTGGTAAAAGATGATCTAGATTTTTTGTATTATAACTAAAAATAAAATATATAAAATTTGGAATGATAAAGAATGATTTGGAATGATAATACCTATAAAAGAGCTGGGAAATTCATTCAAATGAGGGGTTCCATTGCGTACATACTTTGGGAGACGCGTATTTTCTGTTTTATGTAGGTATTAGACATTTTTTATATTCATCAGTCTATACTTTCTTGCTTATTGAATGACGGTAAAATGTATTATTATTAAAAACAGGTCCTTGAGTTACGCTTCAGAAAATTTTGATCTTATTCATCAAATGAAAATTTAAATTCGATAATGTATGAACAATTGATGAAATTCATAAAGATTATGGTGCCCTGCGATATTATTTGATGAATCAAATAAATGAATCATGAAAGTCTTCATTTAGTGTGATTTCGCGAACGTTATAGAACTGCATAAATTCTTGGGGTATAGTCCTGTCAATCAAATGTTATCTCCCATCAAAATGTTTCTCATCTTATCCAGGTCACCCTGTTTAAATTAAGCACTAAATTAACTGCACTTTCATCTATTATAGATAAAGAGCAAGATTTGGTAAAACCAAAGAAGTATTCATATGTATGTGACAGATGTAAAAAACATTTTATCACCTGAAAAATTTGAACAGTCATAACAAAAATCATCACCAAGAAAGAACTAGTTGATAGTTTAAAAGGGGTTACAAACCACTGCGACCTTATGGTCTAGTGTGCCCCCTAAAAGCTTTATAGCTCGCCTTCCAGTCCCAGAGATCTTATGAAATCCAATATCTCGGAAGGCTTCAGTGAGGCTAATTCCTCACTGCTACAGGTCTCTTCACCAAAGCATTGTTACAATGCCAAAGCATTCGGTGACTAGGTGAATAGGAGTTTCTTCCTCCTCCCCACAGAATCTTCACTCGTCAGTTTCCGATACGCCCATTCTCAGCAAGTGCTTTCTGAGGCGACAATGGCCTGAGAAGTTTGAGTTTGATCTGGCATTCCCATGTCGACTTTGAGTCGACTACTATATATATATATATATATATATATATATATATATAATTTTCAAAATTCTGGTTTAGGTTCTCGGCATAGGGCTTCAATTTATTCAATACAACATTTGATCTTTTAACATCTATATTTCGGTCCTTAGTTTGGGACCTTCATCAGGATATATATATATATATATATATATATATATATATATATATGTATATATCGGTTTTATAACATCTTTCGTCGTTGTCCGATGCCTAATTTCCATGACCTTCTGTCACTCCATTGGTTTTCTGCCAAATTTCTCACGTTCATGGCTTTGGAAACGCCCTCCATCCACGTTTTCCTCGGTCTTCCTCGTTTTCTTCGATGTGAAGGTACCCATTCCAGGATCTGTTTTGGTAATCTGGTGTTATCCATCCTCTTCACGTGACCGTACCAGATCAGTTGCCTTCTTTCAATTTCGGTCATGAGAGGCTCTTCTATTCCCATTCTTGCTCGAACATCTTCATTTCGTACTCGGTCTCTTCTGGATATTCCTAATGACCTTCTGAATACATCCATTTCGGTAGCCTCCAGTTTTTTTCTGTTGTTTTCTGTGGTTTTCCACGTTTCTACGCCATACAATAAAGAACTTTTTATCATCGTATCATAGATGTTATATTTCCGCTTTTTTCCTATTTCGCTTCTCCAAAAGACCCCGTTCAAACAAGATATATATATATATATATATATATATATATATATATATATATATATATATATATATATATATATATCAGGATATATATATATATATATATATATATATATATAAATATATTCTTATGAAAAAGAGAGCTAAAATAATACAATAAATGTTGAAACAAAAAGTACCTAAGCTGAGGTAAAAAAAGAACGGGGTATCATAAGATTCTTCGTATGATACTATAGAATCATACGATACTATCATCACTAGTATCATACGATACTATACAGCCAGGGGAAAAAACCTCAGCCGAAAAAACCTGTCTCCCCGTAAAAAAATAACATAAAATATTAAATATCAGGAAAATCTTGAAAGACATCAGTGTGATCATCTTCATGTTATCCGTCGATGGGCTCGGATAGACAGATTCTTTCCAAAACGACTCGCAATTCTTAATCTGAAATGAAAAAAGACAAAAGCAGAAAAGAAACCGATTATTCAGAATAAATCAAATGCATTTTAGAAATGCGACCTACACCAGGAAGCTCATAAAGCTGCCACGAGCTGAGCTTCGAGTAATGGTGGGTCTGCTGACGGGACACTGTCGATATAAATATCATTTGTATCGCATGGGAAAGTCCGCAGATGAAACCTGCAGGCTATGTGGATCAGAGAAAGAATCGGCTGAACACATGGTATGCAAGTGTCCAGAGCTGGCGGAACTAAGAACCATTCACATGGGGAAGTCGGTTCTGGATCCACATGAAATAACCGCCAAGGCTCCTAAGGATGTTGTTGGGTTCATCAACACCATTGATGGCCTCCTTGGGATTTAAATGAACGAGTTGGGTAAAGAACAAAAGATCCTTGCGGTCGAAGTTCCCGGAAGGCTGAACGAAGCCACAACGACCCCTGTTCATGATAATAATAAATAAATAATAATAATAGAAATGCATTTGGTACTGGTACTTTAAAAACCATCAACATTCAGATTTCTTGGCCAAATAATGTTCGGAGGTTCATAAATATTTATGACAGAAATGTCACAAAATTTGAAAGAAATGAAAAAGCTCCATCAATTTCCTCTTTCCGAATCTGTTGAAATTCACGAACTGATAATTTTCTAACATAACAAGCTAAACTTATAAAAAATCAATTAATACAAAACCTTTCAACTGTCTTCTTTCACGAGGATTTTTTCTGTTGCCGTGTGGGTTTCTTGCAGAAGAATCACTTCAATACCATGTTCATCAGCTAATTTGGAGACGTAATCACACTTGTCTTTCGAAATTCCTACGATATTCAAATTCAAAATCCACAAATTCTCGCTCTCTGGTCGTGAGGGTTTTTCAAACCGGATACGACCTTCTAGGTGATGATTTTTCGGCACTTCAGATGTTTGAAGACCGCTACGGGACCCCAATGAAAGGCAATCATCTCCCATACATAAACCAAACATGTTATAACACAAGAAAACAGAATATTTTTCAGGACCTAAAACTACGACATATTCCGAGAATTGTCGACTACTAAAAAAATGCCTTAAATGCAGTATTTGTGGTTTTGAAGGTTTTTTCAAGCATCGGTTATATGAACATTTCAAAAACATTCATGATTTATCTATTTCCACCAAATCCTTAAATTTTGATAACAAAGACGCCTTCACCACTTGGAAAGCACATAGGAAGATAAAGCAACTTTTTCTTTTTTCATAAGAGAACGTGGATGTTATAGTACTGACAAAAATAAAATCACAGAATACGTTTGTCAACGATCAGGGTTGTGGAGGATGGGATAGGATTAAAGGAAAAGACGTAGAACGGTTTAACAATTTATTTCAACAAAAACAATTTCGAAGTTGGTGTAAAACTTATTAGTCTGAAAAGACTGATTTATAAATCGTTGCGGCAGAAAGTAATGGTTAGTCTGAAAAGACTGATTTTGTAGGACGGCGACGGTTGAAAGGTGTAAAATTTGTTAATCTGAAAAGACTGATTTTTGTAGAATATATGGATTCTACACGGCGAAGGCGAGTCGATAATTCGTAATGGTTTTGAAAGTATCAAAAGACTTCATTTCGGAGGCTGGATCGTCGTTGTTTCAGCAGCTGAGAATGTCGGTTTTCGATTAATTCGGCGAGCATGCAGCCGTTGTTGAAAAATCTGGTCGAAGCAGTAAAACAGATGGTTCCGCGTTGAGAGCGAAAGTGTCGAATATCGTCGAAGTTGCTGGTTTCGAAATATCTCGAGGAATGAATCTGCGTCTGTTTTCTTGCGATTTTTATGCCTGTTTGTCTTCACCTATTAAAGAAGCTAATTTTACGACTATGAAAAGACGTGCTTTCGTCAGATCTTCTCAAGTCGGATTTCAACGAATTAGGGTTTTCGTTTCAGCTGGACTTGAAGAATTTTCAGTGATTTTCGTCGACTTTGTTTTAGCCGGACTTAGAGAAATTTTTGTTTCGATATTTCGCCACAGGGTGTTATAAGAAAAAGGGATAAGGCATATGAAGACACAAGGATCGAAAAAAATTGATGGGTTTTGTCCAGCGGAGATGAAACTCACACAATGCCATTTATCAGGAAGGTGCCTTGTTGAGTACACTAACACAATTTCCGGTCATACAAGTAACAATTTGGGCCATTTAACATTAACTAAAAAAGAAAGAGAGAATTTTGCTTTAAAGATTGCATCAAAAATTCCGTTCAATACAATTTTGGATGAGGTTAGAGATTCCATTAGCCTATCGGAACTGGAGCGAAGTCGTTTAACGCAAAAAGAAATGCAGGGGCGGCCTTACCCATTGCGAGGCCCTGGGCGGGAGGTTTTCGCGAGACCCTTTTTTCCTTCGTGAATCTAGTTTCACAAAGTGGTGTTGGTGATAAGGCTTTTACATGATCCTTTAAAATCGCCCACCTCTGAGTTGAGCCGGTAAACAGAGTATACAACCTTTGAAGCAACCCAAAAAAATTTTCTGCTTGGACACAAGACGGTGCTGCATCTCCTAGGACGAGATTCCAGCAATGACTCCCACGAGGTAAAAAGTAAACAAATGGATTCATTTCAATATTAATGGTTTCGGACACCACTTTTTTCACCACGCACATTGGCTCTGTTATCATATCCTTGACCTCTGCATTTTTACAATGATATAAATAACTGCCCTAATTCTTTCATTATGTAATCAGTCAAACTCTCAGTTGTGGTTTTTTTCGACGGCTGAAAAAACAATGAAATGTTCTTCAATCTTAGCTGTATTTGTATTAGATTTTCGGTTTTGAAGAGAAGATCATAAAAATTAACAGATCATAAGATGAACATAAAATGAACAGAATAGAAAGTTCCATGGGAAATGTTCCCATTTAGTATGCATATTTCTATTGAAAACAGTGGTTTCTTATAATATTTGTATCGAAAATTTCTCTGCAAAATCCACTATATATGACTTCTTCTGGGATTGCCCGAGCGATAGAGGAGCCACTAATGGTCAGTTTCATTGAGGGCTTCAAGTCCCAGTTTTGTCAAGCCCTGTAGCTCGGAATAGTTCGGAGTAGTATGGTGCAACTTGAATACTTTTGAGCATCCGATACTGAAGTCTAAATGTGAATGAAGAACCAAAAACAAGGGAAGTTTTTAACCAGAAAAAAAAAGAATATAACAAAACTGAAACCAGTATTCTCATCCCTAATCACTACAAAAAATAACAGATTTTGCACTGCTCCTTCCGTTATTCTCTACAATGGAATGAATTCGTGCATAAGACGATAATTGAACGAATATTTCAAAGGGACCGCCAAAGAACGGTCAACAGGGCTATAAATATTTTATGAGGTTCCAACATCTGGGATAAGTAAACATTGTACCTGTATACTTAAATAATTTTTACCCTAATTGTGTTGTGTGAGTCTAAATTGTATTCTTCCTACTGACTGGAGGGTCAGACATCTAGTGCCTCAATTACATATTTTCACGTTCCGAAAGGCGAAGTATCGAAAAACTACATCATGTTTTTTTTTTTCAATTTTGTTTCGAATGAATGTATTGTTAACAAACTTTTTTCGAACTTACCCTTATGTTTAAACCTTTATCAATAATTAGTGACCTAAATCAATTTCAAAATTTGCTCGGGTCTTTGCGCGCGGGACCTCACCAACAGCGAGGCACCGGGCGATTGCCCCGTTCGCCAACGCCTAAGGCCGCCACTGAGGATTTGCACAATATACAACAAACTTTCAACTGTAAGGCATTCGAATGATGTTGTCAGCATGGATTCCTGGGTCAGAGATGTTGAAAATAGCGAGTGTTCTCTAAACCTCAGGATATTTCCTTATCAGAACATCCAAATTTGCGAAAAGAGGATTTGGCGCCCCCAGAGAAAAAATTTATTTTTCCCACTTGCAAAAACTTGGAATCGGGCAAGAAATCCAGTGCGCCCAGGAAGCCGAAAACGGGTGCCAGTAGCCCACACACGGGAAGATTTCATCGACATCGCTCGATGCTGCCCGCCTGTCTTCCTGATCTTTTCCAGAATACGCCTCGTGAATGGGCTGCATAAAGCCAACTTTCAATTTAGATCAATGAGAAGTGTGCGCATATCCTCTTACAAACACAATGTTGGATGGTGTTGATTATTATATGATTTTTTTGCGATGTCGTTTCTTATGCTATAGGCCGGTTTGGTATTATGATAATGACTATCACGTCATGTGTTACTCAATTTGCGGCCCCCTGGACGTGCCGCCTGTGTGCGGCGCACACTTCGCACACCAGCTTATGGCGGGCCTGGATTTTCCTAACAAAAATTAAAATTGCTGAATTATAATGAAAAATATCACCAACTAATTAATTTCTATAATAAGGTAGAACTTGATCCACTTTTTATTATGAGTAATTACGCCATTTAGACATGAATATCAAGTTTTTCGAAACCACTGAAATTCAATATTAGCGGTTAATTTGCTTGGCAACAGATTGCGCATGGGGAATCACGAAGCCAAAGTAGAAATTTCTGTCTCTAGACAAGAGTCACGAGTGTATTTCAGCAGAGGAGGTCTTGTCCTGGGTAGTAGTGTTATCAGAAGGGTTCTTCATTAGGGGAATTGAAGTTCTCCCCTTCAGAGAATGTTTCGTGAATCTGAAGAATGCTTTCTTGTTCTTGTTCGATGCAAGTCCATTCAGATACTTCTTTCGGGCATCAGCCATACATTTAGAGATGAAATTGAAATATGAACGATGCCGAGTGAAATCTATCTCTGCTCCGGTTCTACGGTATTTCTGCCACATACACTTTTTGAATTTCATCATGCGAATCAACTGCTCATCAATCCAACGCTTTCCAGGGTTAGTCTTTATCTCTCTGAGAAATATGAATTACAATCCACATCTCCTCCAGAGTCCAATCAATATCGTAATAAATTATCTTATGTAGTTTTTTTCAAAAGGAATGTGGTTACGTAATGAAAATTCAAATTTTGAGATCAAAAGGAGGTGGTCCGACTTACCTAAGGAGAACAATACCCTTTATTTAGAAAACAGGTCACTATTGTTGGTATTGGTAATGATCAAATCTGGCCAACTCTGAATCCTGTATACTCAGATACCAACTGTAGCAGATTAATAAGATAATAATAATAATAATAATAAATTTATTGATCCCTTAAGACAACAAAGTATAGAACAAGTCACTTAAAAATAAACAATTACATCATTCCAAGAATACTGTGCATCACTCTCCACTAGCAGAGCATGAAGCCGATATATCGTCACTGAGATATTCAGAGACTGAATAATAGCTTTTTTGCAATAATATTTTTTTGATCGTTTTCTTGAACCTATTTAGATTCAACAATTTCAAATAAGCTGGTAAATGATTATACAGCCGAATACCCTGATAAGAAGGTGAATGTTCATATTTTGATGTTCTATGAATCGGCACAGAGAGCAAATCTGTATTCCTAGTAGCATAATGAGAACTAGTTACTTTGGTGAATTGTTTCAAATTGCTTCTAACATATAACAAATTTCTAAATATATACAAACAAGCGGCAGTCATAATATTGTATTCTGCAAAGTAAGATCTACATGATGATCTCGGATGTATATCAAAAATCATCCTGACAATTCTTTTCTGACATATCATCACCCTGCTTAGCTCAGATGAACTACCCCAAATCAAAATATTGAACGATATATGAGGATAGCATAGAGAGTAATATACATCCTATACAGATCTCAAAGGAAATAAGTTCTTTATTTTGTAAACCGCAAAATAGGAACTATTTATTTTTTTACAAACAGCCTCAATGTGTTGACTCCAACGCAAACTGTCATCTATGTAAATCCCTAAGAATTTAGTAAATTCTTTTGATATTATTAATGTGTTTCCATGGGATACTGTAATGGGATTTCTACTAACAGGTTTCAAACCAAAATGAATACAGATAGTCTTCTCAATATTAACCATCAACCTGTTTTTAGTGCACCAATCAGTGAACATTTTGACGATCATATTGGATAATACTGTAAGCTCCTCAAGGCTCCGCGCCCTGACCAGAACCGATGTATCATCTGCAAAAATTGTAATCAAAGCCGCCATTATATGGTCATTAATGAATAATAAAAATAGTAAAGGCCCGAGCACCGAGCCCTGAGGAACCCCCAGAACTAACCTACATTCATCTGAATTTCTGCCATTAACCCTGACAGACATATTGCATTCAGATATATAACTATTCAACCATTCCAAAAATATACCCCGGAATCCCAAATTATAAATCAGCAAATATACAGGAGGGAGAATTTACTGAGGGAAGATGCAGCATGGGCCATCTCTCTTCCGCCTCAGAAGTTAGTCTGAGGTAGTCACACAGAGTCGCATCAGAAGGACACGGTCGGTGTCGATAGATACAACCCACAGTTAAGGAAAATCCAGATGTTTCTATCTTAAGAAAAACATTGTTTATACCAGGGTGCCGATTCTCCGGCTTCGTAGAAGCGATCAAAATATCGGCGATCCTCCCTCCCTGGTTTTCTGGAGAGACTCCCTGGACCTATTCTTGAAGTGTGCGAATCAACCTCAATCGAGACTCCCCGGAGAGTAAATTTTGGCGATGTTGCCAGTATTATTTGGAGCTGAGGACACAGAAAAATGTGTCGAAAATAAGAAAAGAAGGAAAATAGCGTATACTCTGTACAACCACTATTAACACAGAATATCTATCCTTAGATATTCTGTGCTAATAATAGTAGTTGCGCGGACCTCCTCGTTTTATATATTTTGATTTGAAATTGTTATTAAGTTCTCAATATATATGTTCGATATTTCAACTGCAATCTAAAACACAGGTAATATATATATACAGGGTGTACCAAGTTCGATGGCCTATTAGGCGTTTCTGGAGAACTAGACTTATTTGAAATCTGAAAATTGGGATTATGATATTGTTTGACATTATCTACCGAGCTAAAATATTCTTGAAGCCTGACCACTTTCAGTTATACAGGGAGCGAAAAAAAAATTTTCAAAATTTTTTGTTTCTGTTTTTTTCTTTTTGAATTTGATAGAGTATGCAATTCTGAATACATTCGTACTCAAATCGTTGCATTCGTCGAAATACTTTCAAAAATATCGAGAAAAACATGAAGAAAATGATAGAAAAGAGTATTCGGTATTATGTTTGTTATTCCTAATCTAGATATCTTAAGCATAAACCGTTTTCACATTTTCGAAGTCGAAGAATGTGGAAATATTGTACATTTCTAGAATTTTGAAAAACTCATCACAGGGTGTTCCAAATATTGGGTCAAAAATTGGGATCAAGATTGACCCATAACTTTCCTTTTTCAAATTAGAACCCTATTTTTTTATGATTGCGTTGGATTGTACAAAGAAAAATGATGATAATGTTTTAACATGTTCTTGCTCCTAAAATTGATAATTCTTAAGTTATTTAGGATTTTCTGATTTTATGTCGTACGTAGCGTCAAATTCATTAAATCTGTTTCATATCAACTATGACCTTGGTCACAGAAGATAAATTATTTCAATAACTCACAAGTGACACACCTTCTTGTTCAATTCATTCATCATTGTTGTTATGGAACAGATTTTATGAATTTGACGCAATGTACGACATGGAATCAGAAAATACTGAATAACTCAAGAATTATTGATTTTAGAAGTATCAACATGATTAAACATTATCAGCATCTTTCTTCGCAGAATCCAACGCAATCATAAAAAAATAGGGTTCTGATTTGAAAAACGAAAGTTATGGGCCAATCTTGATCCCAATTTTTGACCGAACATTTAAAACACCCTGTGACGAGTTTTTCAAAATTCCCGAATATGTAAAACATTTCCACTGTCTTCGACTACAAAAACGTGAAAACGTTTTGTGGTCAAGATATCTAGATTAGAAATAGCAAACATTATACCGAATACTCTTATCTACTTTTTTTTGGTCTGTTTTTTTTTATATTTCGGAAAGTATTTTGACGAATGCCTAATAGGCCGTCGAACTTGGTACACCCTGTATATAAAGTTATTATTTGTTGGGCATTTTTGATTTGTATTAAAAAAAGTACTTTCTTTACTCCTTTAGCATGGAGAAACAAAAGCTTGCCCCAATTAATGTTCTTGGTTGATTATTCAAATCTTCAAGCACCTCCAAATCTCTTATTACTTCATGAGCAACTAAATATTCGTCTATATCGTCCATTTTACAATTATATTTCAATCTCCTATTGAATTTGCACTCAAATAACTTTGAAACTTAAAAACAAACCAAATCACCACGACAAATAAAATTTGCAAAGACAGAAAACAGCTGACCGTTCTCTTAACTTTCGTTCGTTCTACTGCTTCAATGCGAGAGAACATAGTTCTCTTAAGAATCCAGGGAGGGAGCTGATCCTTTTTGTCGAGAATACCACACTATCAAGTTTTAATAGAACCACGCCCATTTTACTCTCAGGGAGCGCTGTTCGCTGGCCCGAGAATCGGCACCCAGGTGTATCAAAGGAACGAGGATACATAAAAACCATGAAAAACATCATCATGGACATAGATGCACGCACCTGCATATCCAGGCGTTGTAATACTGTCACAGCGAAACAAAGTATAGTGTGGTATATGAAATACATTATCTGGGACTTCTGGATTCAGCCAGCTTTCAGTTATCAAAAAGAGTGTTGGTTTGGAGTCCTGAACGCGAAGAAGAACTTCATTAAACTTTGAGGAGAGGAATGCGGAATTTGTATAGGAAAAAGACCATTTTACTAGTGAACAAATTAATTTTCTGGAAGAGCAGAAGAAATGGTGTGGGTGCCCTTGACATAGGTTATTGAGAGGTTGGTATAGCCAGATGACTGGTTCTGCTGTAACTCGGCGCGTAAATCATTCAGTTGCCTGGCTTGCATTGGTGTCTTGTCATCAGCGATGAGGGAGTTATTGGGGATTCAATAACGCCAGGCACTAATAAATCCTGGCCGTATTTGACATCTGAGCATGCGCAGAGGAAAAAAAATACGGCCTGGAATTATTAAAATTACTGCCTGCCACTATTTGTGGCTCCATTATTCCTGGTACAGCTATGCCGTTATTCCTAACCTTGTATGTATATTTTCCTTAGAACATAGAATATTCAATAATTAGGGATATTATCTCTGTTCCTAACCTAGTATTATTTCATGATACAAGAAATCTATTGCTTGAATCATGGTATTATTTCTTGGAGAGCATTGTCCGTATTTATTAATACATTGTCCAGAATCAGAAATTCCATGTAATCATCATCTGCTCCTGCCAATATTGACGCTTCCAAATGCCGATCCATTTCTGAATGTAAAAGTAGCTAGTCAATGTTTTAAGATGTTTGTTTACAGGCCAACGCACAACGTGGCGAATTTAAGGTTAGGAATAAATCCTCTCTGAATAACGCAGGCCCAATAGCTCTTATTTCTGGCACATTTTTAAGTCAGGCAGTACTTGTCACTATTAATAGTGACTGGCGTTAATAGTGGATGGCAGTATTCCAATAACTCCCTATAGTTAACTTAGTCCCGGTTGTACAGTCACAGCTTAATTCCGAGTTCTATTGAGCACGGCTCACTGATGAGTCCGGTTCAGAAATCTCTTTCGGTTGTACGGTCAATATTTCAGGTGAGCTCAACTAAGCCCGTGAAGATGATTCTTTAGAAAATGGCAACGTTGCGTTCTATTAGTCATGCGTCTTCGATGCATTTTATCAGAATTATGATATTTAAAGAATATGTATAGAAAGTAAATTTCTATTTATATTATACATATGAAATTTGTATAAATATATATAATTTTTATAGACATATTCTATCGAAAAATGGGAAAAATAAGTAATATGCTTCTATGACAGCGCTGAAATATCTTGTTAAGGGCCAGTTTCATAATCAGTTTCAAAGTCCCTTTAATTTTAAAGCTCCTTTAAGTTCAATATTTCTGTTTCATAACACATTTAACTTTCTTTAAGCCACTTTATATTTAAAGGCCCAATTTCGGGACTTTAGCAGCTAAAGTATCCTTTAGCCTTGAATTCGTAACCTCTCGTGTTCAACCTGTCAACTCATTTGAGGTTAGTTATGTTGTGTTTTATTCGAAATCGACTTTCATAAGTGGAATGAGAATACGAAAATGTCAGTATGGAAACGTATAAATTTCCAATTTCGGAATGAGACTACAATTAGACACCATACGGCTCATTGTGGTTGCAACTGCAGTGTTGTAATTGATTTCAATGACATGTTTCCTATCAATAATTTTGAAAAGGAATTAGGTGATAATTAAAAATTTTTTGCTGATGCAGTCAATGGAAAACATGTTGAAATTCAATCATAACAGGTCATTTTGCTATTTACTTTCCTACGTTCCAGGAATTAGAATTCTAAGACTGAAATCCCATATAAACCTATTTGGTCGAATAACTTTCTGAATTCGAACTTCAGCTACAAGGAAATCTGAATGGGATGCATGTTCTTTATCTAATAAAGTTCTAATATCTGATCCATCGAATAAAGTTCCTGGTTTTAACCTTCCCAGGAGAATATGGTCCCTTCTTAAACGAATAAGAACAGGTCATGGTCGTACCAACAGCATGCTTTTCAAGTGGAATTCAGTTGATAATCCTAATTGTGAATGTGGTGAATCAGAGGAAACAGTTGAACACCTAATTAATAATTGTTCGATTTATAAAAATTCCAAAATGGTATTAGAGCCATACACAATATATCAAACTCATTTTTGCAATGGGTTGAAAATTTTAGATCAATTTGATTTAGTATAAATTGAATTCTCTTGCTGTTCCGTCTTTTTTTATTTTCAGGTTGGAGTTTATGTTTGAAAATCCTTCCTCCAAAGAGCCCTTCCGATAGTCGTGATGTACTTCTATATAGAATATTCAGAAACAACAATTTTATTTGTTTTTTTCGGCTGAGATTTTTTTCCCCTGGCTCTATAGTATCGTATGATACTATAGTATCATACGAAGAATGTTATGGTATATATTTTGCTATATTAAGCTGATGCAATTGGTGAAAATAAATGCTTATTCCAATATTGTTTATTAATTTTTTTTCTCCTATTTCGATTTCTAAATCTAATGATGTTAATCTGAGGCAATGCTCCCTTTTGTCAGCCAAAATCATCAATTCCATTTTTTTTTGTAATATTCAGTTTGGGATTGTTATTTTCCCCCAAATTTTTAGTTGTTTATTTCAAATTTGTACCTGAACGTTATATCCACATGACATGAAAATAACATAACCTCCTTCAATTTTAAGGTGGCTGTGGTTAAATACAACTGCAACTGTCCATTTTAGGTCAGATGAAACCATATAAATAATAAACCTATATTGTGAATGTGATAAAAATGTTGAAGTCAACATAGTAGCGTCATAGCCTCCTAAAGTCTCTATAGACGGCTGTGGTAGCGTTGATTGAAATATTCTTCTTCAATCAACGATAGTAGGCTTTGATTTCAGACGCGGAGGGATAGTCCGATCTGCGCATGCGCAGAACGAGTTCAACCATTCGCCCGTCAATGACAAAATATAATTTTCAGCGGCCATCTTGACCGTTCAGATTCTGCGCAAGCGCAGAAAGGCTTATCCCTCCGCGTCATTCTGGCTTCAATTTTCAGTGCGTTTACCACTGACATTCACAATATAGGTCTATTATATATATATGCATGAAACGATTTCAGTTATGCCAACGTACAACATTTCACATAAAGTCTCCTTTACACAAAGTCCCATTTAATTTCATTATGAAATCGGGTGGACTTTTAAAGTGGGCTTTAGCTTTGAACGCACTTTAACTAAAGTGTACTTTAGGGGTTTATTATGAAACTGGCCTTAACATTTTGATTTTTGAATTTCTTATTTTATTTGATATTTTATTGACATTTATAATCTCTCCATACCAAAACTGAGAGTGAGTGGTGATTTGAATTGTGTATTCCTTCTAAAAAATGCAATACAAATTCCACTACTTCGACAAAATCTTCGTCTTCATTCTCTTCCGAGAATATTACGAAGTTGCGAATTCATTCAATTAACATAATTAATATTTTAATAATATGATTATACATATAATAATATTTTTGTTTTACTTCAGTTGACCCATATCACAATTCAAAATTTACGAGACGCCAAACAATAATTCAAAACTTGAAAATGGAACCAACAGCGGTGCTATTAACCTCAGTTTTTAGGTCCCGAACAGTAAGCATGTCTTCACTCGCTGAGTCGCCATCCGGAACGTCCCGCAGAAGATTGTTATGGGATCTTCTGAAGCGAAGCAGAAGATTGTTATGGGATCTTCTGAATCTCATCAGGATTGAGTTCATTAGAAAAAACGGAACCTACCGCAGTCTTCACAAAATCGGCAACAACCTCAATGCTCTCCATTCTGCGCACCATCTCGGTGATGTTGGCAGAAAGGGTGGCCTGGGATGCATTAATCGAATTGATTTTATGTTGGTGTTCATCTAAAATCTTCAGGTGTTGGCTCAAAGCCTGACTATGCTTAATGGGGGTTTCATTGCGGTTGGTCATTTGTGCTGAAAGTTCTAGTTGTGTTGCCTTAATGGAAGCAATATCATTAGCGATCTCGTCCAATATGAAGAGTTTGGACATTATCTCCTTGACGTCGAGAGGAAATTAGCTCGGTGCGGAGGCCCTAACAGGTAAGGATCATGTTTCCCCACCTGAATTTCTGCACAAAAGAGACACATTGCTAAAACAGGAAGGGCGCGTGAAATTGGTTTTGTTGCCTCTGAACAATGCAACCTCACCGTGAGTCGAATTTAAGCAAGAAGCGTGGAAGATGTTTTTGCCACTTGAGGAAGATATTATTTCTTCATGATGATGCTTTTTGTACATACAGATCAGGAAGGCATTCTTATGAAATATAGAGATCCCAGAGTGTGAACTCAGCCTTTAATCATGCACCACTATCAGCGGAACTGCAGAAGAAACACTTTTTTTATCTCTCCTCCAGATATCGATACCAGCTGTTGCGATCGTTCATTTAAACAATGTCCTCTACGGCCTAGGATCTACTAAAAGAAACGTATACTACCAAACCAGTAGCTCATTCAACCAAGGGGCAGTGGAGCTACAACTTGGATATTAACTTGTCATTCACGCATTATTGTGTGCGCCACTACATCCCTTATGGTACGGGAAAATGAAAATATGGGACCACTTGTGACGTATTTTTGAATCTTTGTTGTTGCAAGAATATTTGAATACACACTGCGAACGGCTGCTTCGAACCGGTGAGCAATTATGGGTGGATTCTAAAAGAATTTGAGTCCTGCATTGTGATGCATGGGCGCCAATTAGTTAATATTCCTCAAGTAATTTTGTCAATCGCTAATAACCAATAACTAACGATGAAATAAGTTGTTAAATACAATCAATAAAAAATCATGTACAAACAGTTTATTCTTGAGGGTTGTTTCTTGCACGTAAATACATCCAATTCTCCTTGTAGGAAAGGCTGCCAAAGCACTGCTTTCTGTGATTGGTGTTGAAAAGCTATTGATCGTTTGCTCCAAAAATAAAATTGTCTTCGAAATCATCTACTGCTTCGTCCAGATACGAGGAATCAATAATCACTATTGTGCGGTAAAAAAAAACCCTGAAACAATAAGTTCTAAGAACTTGGTTTCGAATGCCAACATGGCCGTCCAACATAAATCAATTTTGATGGAAACTCACCTTCAAAAAGGGTTTTGCTAAGTTCCAATGACTTACGATGAACGTAGACTGTGGATGTTCGGTGTGTTGACCTGCTCTGGGATCCGCCTGAGTGAAATGATCGCGCACAGTTTTTTACCTAGTTTTTGTTGTTTTGAATTATCTCAATTCGGAAAACAAGGCAATATTGGATGAGTGAAGTATGCGAATACGTTGCACGATGAAAGACTGGTGAACCACATTGATTAGTTTTCTGTTATAATATTTCTTTGAAATTTTGGGACAGTTGAATCGGTCATTTTTTTTTTCATTATTAGGTAAGTGAGCGAATTGTACCTATGCGTTTGAAACTTATTTTCTAATTATAACATCTTTTTTCATTATAAGCAATAAAGGTTGAATCAAGTAGGTATTTCGTCATTTCGTTGGTAAACCTCCCCGTATCAGTACATCTTGGCGCTCAACAAATGGGACCAACAAAGGACGATAATTCAACACAGAATACAATTTCCTTTTGCAATTTGAAAATACTATTCAGAAACTATTTTAAGAACTCAGCTAAGCTATGGTGGGAGGCCTGCTTTGACTACTTTAGAGATTATGTTCAATTTATAAAACTGAATTTTTATCGCATTTTTGGAGTAAGAGAAAGCAAATTAAGATAAAGGATCAATTAG
This sequence comes from Hippodamia convergens, assembly GCA_038502775.1. Classification (NCBI taxonomy): domain Eukaryota; kingdom Metazoa; phylum Arthropoda; class Insecta; order Coleoptera; family Coccinellidae; genus Hippodamia; species Hippodamia convergens. Next base: position 61,510,971 of record CM076609.1, on the reverse strand, counting down.
AAAGAACTGAATACAGAGGAGGTTTGTTAGTAGATCATTTTAATAACTGGGTTGCCGCCACTAAATATCTGGAACCACCTTATACAGTCAAAGAATTAATAGATGCAATCGCTCCCCATTTTACTCCAAATATCTCCTGTTCTTTACTCGGTTGTTCAAGTCTATCGGATGCAGTTTTTCGCCTTCGACACGCAGATGAATACCTGAAAAATAAACCCGTAAGTCACCGAATCACTCTGAAAAGATTTTACTCAAATAAGGGATGATAACCAAAAACCGAATACTTACACAAACAAATTTAGGTTTCCTGAAAGAAACCAAAATGTTAAGAGCATAAATGCTCTAGGTGATGAAAAGTCTCAATGTACTGATGGTCAGGGAAACGAAGCAGCCGCCCACCTTTAGATGTGGGGGCGCAATTTTTTTTTTCAAAATATCAATCCTCTGAAAGATCTATTAACTGATGAGGAATGTGATTTTGATCACTCTTCCTCAGAGGATCACTGTCCATTAATTCTAGTCAACCTCTATAACTTTAAATTCTTTACACTGATAGATAGTGGCAGTAGGGTTACGGCTATTTCTAATGAGGTATGGAATCGAATTCAGGGATTCATCGACGTGATCCCATATTTTCCATTGACGGGCATTCGTGTGGTTGGCGCATTTCAAACAAGATTTCAAAAGGTTATAGCTCAGGCCCAGTTGACATTTAAAATAGATCAAATGGATTTTCCTTCTGAGGCTTTGGTTATACCGAACTTAATTCATCCAGTATTCTTGGGATGTGACTTTCTGAGACATTTCAAAGTAGATATTTTGCTTTATCAAGAATGCATTTTAATCAATTATAACGATGAACGAGTTCGGGTTCCTGAAGCACCCGTGGTTCACAACGTTGCTCCGTCAGTGTCTTTAGCAATAAGAACTATTCGCTTTGCATTTCAGCCACCATTAGCAAATATAAATCATCTTGAAGGTAGTGACCCAGCAAACACGTTACATCGCCTGACACTTTTGTGGCGTTACATTTTCAACATAAAATAAAATCTTCATTGTGATGTCGCATATGCGTCCAAAACCTATTAATTTTGTGATATCGCTTTGTTAACGAAATGTGGAAGAAAAATTTTCAACATTTTGACGATGAATAAAGATATCTCAAATGTGATTCCCAAGCGATGTAAATATTCGTTCGTATTGTGACTCATAGCCAAAGAGCGTTAAGTAATATAATATAAGGATTTCTTCGATCTTCAACCTTCAACTGTAGAGAAACTACCGCATCTGGGTTTTATTGCCCCTAATTATATTCGGTCGGGATATTTTTCTCTCGAGAAGCCGGTTTGGACTATGGAATTCGCAGTGGTGAGAAGAAAGGGGGGGGTTGGTTTTGCGTCTGACAAATTCAAGGAAAACAATTTTTACACTTGGGTTTTTTCTTTTGGATCCATGATCCATCATCATTTTGTGACTAGTGTTCGCTTCGAGAAGTTCGCTGTTCGTTTGATCCGATATTCAAATTTTTTGGTTTTCTGCAATTTGGTAAGTAAATTCTTTTAGTTATTGTTGTAAATCAAATATTTTGATATTTCATTTAAGCTACATATAATAATCGTATAATGAAGTCTTAATATGTGTGTTGGCGCAGAACTTTTTGATTTAAAAAAAAAGTTTTGTTCTGAGATTTGTCTTCATTTTTGCAGTTGAATATTTTTTTATTTCATTTGGTTCTAGAAATATTACAAAAATCCGTAGAATAGGCCACTGGCGCAGCTAGGGGGGAGGCTTTGGGGCTGCAGCCCCCCCCAAAGATTCTAACAGTTTCGATTTTTTCTGAGTTCAATGACATACGCCAAACATTAACAAACATTCCTCATTTGGCTGATTTTAAACTATGTCATTTTTGCACATTCACTTCGCCGTATTATCAGTATTTTCAGAATCACCTAATTTCAATTACACCTAATTTAAATGTCTACCGCGGCGCGGCGCTGGCGGCCCGACAAAGCGAAAGAGGCAATAAATTTATGTTCGTAGTCTACGAACACTAAAGGCAAATAGTACTAACCACTAAAATTGATGTATTATGCCCAGAATCCAGGAAACATAAGTTGAAGAAAATGTGTCCCACTCGTTGGGTGGCACGACACGATTCTGTTCTCGTCTATGGGGAACTTTTCGATGCTATTTGTGCTTCTTCGGAGGAAATTACGGTTTGGAAAGATAAGGATGCCTCTTCAGGGGCAATGCTTTTGTTAAATTCTATACAAAAGATAAATTTTATTGTTTCACTAAAAGTGGTGGAAACTTTATTTGGCTATAGTGTAGGCTTAAGTAAAATTTTGCAATCAGAAGATTTGGATCTGAGTACAGCTCTTCAACATGCTGGAACTCTAAAAAAGCTCCTGGAAGATTTGAGGAAAAATGCTGATACTGAGTTTGGAACAATTTTCAATAAAGTAACATGCATATGCGAAAAGTACAATATTCCTCCTCAATTACCTAGGATAACAAATAGACAAACGTATAGAATGAATATTAAAACTGATGATGTGGAAAAATATTATAAAATCAGCATTTTCTTGCCATTTATAGACATATTTATTACACAAATCAGTAACAGATTTCTAAAACATGAGTCTATTTTATCTTCTTTCATGTGTTTAACTGATAGAGCTAACGATTCTTTGATTGAATTCAAAAAATTAATAAAAATGTATGAAACCGATTTAGAAACTGCTAACGAAATAACCCTTGAATGTGAATTCAAGATGTGGAAGAAGGAATTGTCGAGAACTGCAGACTCAAAACTCAGTGCCATATCAGCTCTTTCCGAATATATCTATACTTCTGAAAATATTGTGTACGTTACCAGTGTCAACTGCTACTCCGGAAAGGACATATTCTACCCTTAAAAGATTAAAAACATATTTAAGGAGCACAATGGGAGCTGAAAGAATGACTGGACTTGCTCTGTTGCACATATATTATGATTTTGAATTCAATATTGACGATGTATTAGATATCTTAGCAAGGTCTGAAAGAAGACTGAATATTTATTAATAAAATATTTTCGAATTATCACATATATTACCTACATGGTTCGTTTATTCGTTGATTGTTTTTTATATTAAAATTACCTAGTTTTATATGTTTATCAACTATTTTAATTAATTATTTTTATTTTTATATATAAGCAATTGTATCCATAATAAATTCACAGATAGTTTTTTATGATCGAATGATTTTTTCATTTTTTGAGAAATTTGTATACACATATGCTAAATTTGTTTTTGTATGCATATATTTTGTACACATTGTGATAATTGAGAAGTAATAAATTCCTAAGTTGAATTGTCCGTTAATTTCTTCGTTATTCCTTTCTTCTTTATTTTTTTGCAACTTTCGTATTTGTTGTATCATCAAAAATTGTTCAGTTCAGCCCCCCCCAAAACAAAATCCTGGCTGCGCCACTGGAATAGGCAATCCCAGCACTTTTCAAAATATTGGGTTTTAATCAACGTGTCTGAAATAGTTTGTACTGTACAGGGTTGGCAAAATTGGTGATGTTTTCTGCGAAATTCACAATAACACAGTTGGAGCATTCGAATGAAATTTGAGTTTAGTTATTTAGAGAGTGAGTATAATTGAAAGAAACTACTTCTTCTAGTGTTCCTTTGGTCTAATTTTTGAGAAATTATAAAATATAGGAACTGATTTCTCAGTAATAAATATCAACATATTTGGAAAGCTTATATTTGAACAAATTACATATTTCTTTAGTGAAACTGCATTCAAATCCGATCTCATTCGAAATTTTCATGTCTTATAATTTCAAAAACTGAATTTCTAACCTTATACGAAATATACTTTTCCAGTAAAAACCATATGAAGCCGTTGGGGGTAACAGAAGCAAGGATTTCGTGGTGAGTTTGTTCACGGACATGAAAAGGGTCTGATTACAAAACAGCTAAAAGTCCCGTTATGAAGATTTCATTCAGTGAGTATTTGATTCGAGGTGTAGCCGCGATACTGTCAAATACAACCTTTGCAGTTATTCGAATATTTCTTGTAAATTTGTTGTCCAGAAATTTTTCAATGATTTTGACACCTATAAGAACGTAGTAATCGTTCGCAGTAATCGTCGTTATATCCTCTCATGAATTGAAATAGGTTGAACATAAATTGAATAACTATTCAACAACAACTATTCAACAAAATTGATAAACTTGCTCAAGTTAGAAATTACTGTTCCTTAATCACTCAGCCTATGTTGATGACATCCTGATTATGTCGGAAACCTTCGAAGAACACATGATGCACCTCGGGAGGGTTTTTCAGCGCTTCAAAGATGCTGGGTTGACGTTGAAGGTGGAAAAGTGTAGATTCCTCAGGGATCAAATGCCCTACCTGGGTTATTTGCTAACCTCTTCTGGGGTAAAACCTGATCCAAGCAGAGTTCAGGCAATCACGGACTATCGATCTCCTTGCAATGTCAAGGAACTACAGAGATTTCTTGGTCTGTGCCAGTATGACCGAATTTCACTGCCAGATTCTCTGAACTGTCAGCTCCACTTACAAAACTTCTCTGGAAGAAATCAGCATGGAAATGGACGGAGGCTGAGGAGGCGTCATTCAACCATCTGAAAGAAGAGCTAAAAGAAGCCACCATGTTGTATCATCCTGATCCAAACCTGAAGATGCACGTTGAGACAGATGTTGGAATTGCTGGAATACTATTCCAGATCGTCAACGGAGAAAGGAGGCTCGTCTCCTGTGTCTCACGCATCCTGCTTGATAGGGAGAAGCGGTACTGTACCTATGAGAAGGAGGAGCTTGCTGCTCTCTGGGTACTCCAGAAATGGAGAATATATCTGCTTGATGATCATTTTACTCTGTACACAGATTGCCGGGTGCTGACTTATTTGAAATCCTGCAGACTCCTATCACCTCGTATTACAAGGTGGGCACTGGCCCTACAGGAGTTCTCTTTCGACATAAAACATATTGCTGGAAATAAGAACATTCAAGCTGATGCTCTGTCGCGCTCCTCTTGTATGGAAATGGCAACGTCGGCTGGTAAGTACTTCGTAGTTAGTGCTCTCGACTTGTCAAGAGAATTTCTGGATCTGCTTCACGATATAGCGAGGTACCAGGGGAGAGATTCCAAGCTGGGTTCAGTCAAGCAGTCACTTGACACCAATGAAAAACTCCAATTCCAATTTTTCCTTCACAATGGTGTGCTATATAAAAATGACAGCAACAGTGATCGCATATTATTGTGTATGCCATCTGAACTTCTTGATCGCAGTATTATGGCATACCACCCTGCATTAGGGCACAAGTATAAAACTTGGGTGCATATGAAATCTGAGATATGGGTTACAAACCTTCATCGCAACATAAAACGTGTAGTCAAAGCTTGCCACATCTGCCAGTATGCGAAAGCATCCGCTCATTCTTCGCCACCTCAAAGTAGCATCGTCCCATCGAACAAGTCAGACATTGTAGCTGTGGACATATATGGGCAACTCATTCGGTCCAGAGGGGGTGCCCAGTATATGTTTGTAATTTTGAACTTGTTCACCAAGATTGTTGCCCTCTTTCCGTTGAAGAAAGCCACGACCAAGTCACTGGTCACGTGGTTGGTGAGGGATTACTTACCTGAATACGGACCTATTTGCGGGATTCTGAGTGATAGGGGAACGCAGTTCACTTCTCATCTCTGGCAAAAAGGTTTTAGGTCAGCAAAATAAACAGGCTGTTTATTCGTCTGTAAGGCATCCGCAAGCGAACCCCTCGGAGAGAGTGATGCGCGAGCTGGGACGATTGTTTCGGATTAATACTAATAAAAAAATCAGTAAGGAGCAAAAGACAAACAAAATTGTAATAATATCTATTTATTTGAACTATGAGATCATCACTTGAAGCTCAAAAAGTCTTCAGGGAGGACAGTGTCTTGTGGCTTGAAGATTTGGTACATATTATCCTACTAACCCAATATCGATTTAATCAAGGCACAATCTTGAAACCAGTTTCCTGGAAGAGAAGTTTGATCAAATCTGTGACAAAACATTGCTTTAACAAATAACACTAATTGAAAAGTCAGTTAGGAGCGAAAGACAAACAAAATTGTAATCATATCTATTCATTTGAACTATGAAATCATCACTTAAAATTCAAAAAGGGTTCAGGGAGGAGATATAACAACAACTAACCAGTGTCTTGTGGCTTGAAGAATTGGCACATGTTCTCCTACTATCGCACCCTCAATTCAATCAAGGCACAACCTTGAAACCAGTTTCCTGGAAGATAAGTTTGATCAAATCTGTGACAAAACATTGCTTTAACAAATAACTCAAAAGTAGTGTTAACGACCTAATCGATGATTGATGAATTAGTTTAGATAGGTTTGAAGTTATCAAACAAGAAAAACCACTTGTGTACAAAGCCGACGTTTCGTTTATTATATTAACATCCTCAGGGCACTAAAACAAAACAACAGGTGAATCTAAATGAGCCAAAACGATTACACAATTGCTAAGAGAAACCTCTTTTATGGAACAATCGAAAAATTAATAAAGATTGATACAGAAACAATCAATTAACAGACAATTTAAAATACGTGATAATTTTTCTTCTTCATCTCTTTCCTTTTCTTAAAATGGTGACAAAAAATAAAAAGGGGGAGAACTCTACCGCTGAATTTCCGAAATTGATATGGTACTTTCGGAAATTCAGATTGTAACTCGACCGCTGAATTTCCGAAAAGGATATGATACTTTCGGAAATTCAGCGGTCGAGTTACAATCTAAGACCAAGAATCCTCTGAAGATGCCTACCGCAGTTGTGGGCGAAACGTTAGGTGAAATAATTCCTAATAGACCACGGCCAATAAGCCCGGAAACTCTATTAATTTAAATTGTCTGTTTATTGATTGTTTCTGCATCACTCTTTATTAATTTTTCAATTGTTCCATAAGAGAGGTTTCTCTTAGCTATTGTGTAATCGTTTCGGCTCATTTAGATTCACCTGTTGTTTTGTTTTAGTGCCCTGAGGAGTTTTCTATAATAAACGAAACGTCAGCTTTGTAAACAAGTGGTTTTTCTTGTTTGAGACCTTCAAACCTATCTAAACTAATTCATCAATTAACAAATAACACTAATTGAAAAGTCAGTTAGGAGCGAAACACAAACAAAATTGTAATCATATAAATTCATTTGAACTATGAAATCATCACTTGAAATTCAAAATCGTTTCAAAGAGGAGATATATCAATAACGAACCAGTGTCTTGTGGCTTGAAGATTTTGCACATGTTCTCCAACTATCACAACTTCCATTTAATCGAGGCACAATCTTGAAACCAGTTTCCTGAAAGAGCAGTTTGATCAAATCTGTGACAAAACATTGCTTTGACAAATAACACTAATTGAAAAGTCAGTTAGGAGCGAAAGACAAACAAAATTGTAATCATATAAATTCATTTGAACTATGAAATCATCACTTGAAATTCAAAAAGGATTCAGGGAGGAGACATAACAACAACTAACCAGTGTCTTAAGGCTTGAAGAATTGGCACATGTTCTCCTACTATCGCACCCTCCATTCAATCAAGGCACAATCTTGAAACCAGTTTCCTGGAAGAGAAGTTTGATCAAATCTGTGACACAACATTGCTTCAACCAATAACACTAATTGAAAAGTCAGTTAGGAGCGAAAGACAAACAAAATTGTAATCATATCTATTCATTTGAACTATGAAATCATCACTTGAAATTCAAAAAGGATTCAGGGAGGAGATATATCAACAACTAACCAGTGTCTTGTGGCTTGAAGATTTGGTACATGTTCTCCTACTATCGCACCCTCCATTCAATCAAAGCACAATCTTGAAACCAGTTTCCTGGAAGAGAAGTTTGATCAAATCTGTGACACAACATTGCTTCAACCAATAACACTAATTGAAAAGTCAGTTAGGAGCGAAAGACAAACAAAATTGTAATCATATCTATTCATTTGAACTATGAAATCATCACTTGAAATTCAAAAAGGATTCAGGGAGGAGACATAACAACAACTAACCAGTGTCTTAAGGCTTGAAGAATTGGCACATGTTCTCCTACTATCGCACCCTCCATTCAATCAAGGCACAATCTTGAAACCAGTTTCCTGGAAGAGAAGTTTGATCAAATCTGTGACACAACATTGCTTCAACCAATAACACTAATTGAAAAGTCAGTTAGGAGCGAAAGACAAACAAAATTGTAATCATATCTATTCATTTGAACTATGAAATCATCACTTGAAATTCAAAAAGGATTCAGGGAGGAGATATATCAACAACTAACCAGTGTCTTGTGGCTTGAAGATTTGGTACATGTTCTCCTACTATCGCACCCTCCATTCAATCAAAGCACAATCTTGAAACCAGTTTCCTGGAAGAGAAGTTTGATCAAATCTGTGACACAACATTGCTTTAACCAATAACACTAATTGAAAAATCAGTTAGGAGCGAAAGACAAACAAAATTGTAATCATATCTATTCATTTGAACTATGAAATCATCACTTGAAATTCAAAAAGGATTCAGGGAGGAGATATATCAACAACTAACCAGTGTCTTGTGGCTTGAAGATTTGGTACATGTTCTCCTACTATCGCACCCTCCATTCAATCAAAGCACAATCTTGAAACCAGTTTCCTGGAAGAGAAGTTTGATCAAATCTGTGACACAACATTGCTTTAACCAATAACACTAATTGAAAAATCAGTTAGGAGCGAAAGACAAACAAAATTGTAATCATATCTATTCATTTGAACTATGAAATCATCACTTGAAATTCAAAAAGGATTCAGGGAGGAGACATAACAACAACTAACCAGTGTCTTAAGGCTTGAAGAATTGGCACATGTTCTCCTACTATCGCACCCTCCATTCAATCAAGGCACAATCTTGAAACCAGTTTCCTGGAAGAGAAGTTTGATCAAATCTGTGACACAACATTGCTTCAACCAATAACACTAATTGAAAAGTCAGTTAGGAGCGAAAGACAAACAAAATTGTAATCATATCTATTCATTTGAACTATGAAATCATCACTTGAAATTCAAAAAGGATTCAGGGAGGAGATATATCAACAACTAACCAGTGTCTTGTGGCTTGAAGATTTGGTACATGTTCTCCTACTATCGCACCCTCCATTCAATCAAAGCACAATCTTGAAACCAGTTTCCTGGAAGAGAAGTTTGATCAAATCTGTGACACAACATTGCTTTAACCAATAACACTAATTGAAAAATCAGTTAGGAGCGAAAGACAAACAAAATTGTAATCATATCTATTCATTTGAACTATGAAATCATCACTTGAAATTCAAAAAGGATTCAGGGAGGAGACATAACAACAACTAACCAGTGTCTTAAGGCTTGAAGAATTGGCACATGTTCTCCTACTATCGCACCCTCCTGTAATAAATGGGTAATTATATCGAGAAATCTGCTGAAATAATCGGAAACGTGGAATTCTCTAGATCGTTCCTTTGGGAACAAAGAACAAGAACACATGGTCATCGAACGGCCAAATAGGCGCCTGAAATCTGAGAAACCCTATGTTGGGATACAGTATGTGGCATATTTATGGAAAGTTTAGAATGATAAGACGGGCGAAAATTAGACCACTCACGGTGACAAAAACCTGATGATGTAAGTTATGGGGGGTTCGGCGCCAAAAGGTTGAACACGTGCAAGTAGTTTGGGATATTCAGGATTGTTAAAAATCAAGTAGAGTATTGATTGATAGTTTTCAGGTTCGGGATGAGTTCGTGACATTAAACATAACAGAAAACGCAGATATTTGTGTTGTGGGGTAGGAAACGCCCATAGATGTAGCAATTGGTCAATAGGAGGGTAAAAACAAAGATTTTCCTTGGAAGGAGGCAATTTTTGAATTAGGTACGCCCAAAAAGTGGGGAAAAAAATTCACATTCAGTATTACCGTTGATTGAAGTATTCTTGGGAAGATACCCAACCAATGTGTTTTCAGTCCTCCTTCCCCTCGCATCCCTCGTCTATCAATTCACTGCCGTAATGTGGCGCCCTCGCAAAATATCGAATCCGAATGTATTTTAAAACACAGATTTCTGGATTTCTAAACTCTCGGTAAATTTCAAACAGAAACTCGATTTGGATGAGTCATAATACCAGATGTGGAATTTTTATGATGAACAGATGTTTCATTTTGCCTTAGTATTTGAGCGTACTTCAAAAAACGATTTGAGTACCTTCACTTCGTCTTTTATATATTTTCTTGATACTCAATATTCTGTTGAAATATGAGATTAATTTTGCTTGAATATTTGTTGATGAAATTTAAGGAGAGCCCTCAAATTTTCCAACATGATACTTAAATTTCAAACAGGAATCGTAGAATTTGGAATTTTAATTTTTATAAGACGGCGGTATTATAAAAGTTTGATTGCACCGTAAAGTTTCGTTGAAATTTTCAGATGAAAGGATTCGGTTCGTTCGAATTCACGTAAATATTCTTGAGTTGAGTGAAACATTAAAAAAAATTGAGAAAACAATAAACTCTTCAATTTGAATAATACCGTTGATTGAAGTATACTTCAATCAATGATAATACACTTACTTTCGAAGCTTGAAAATTTTAGTTTCTCAATTCATTGGTTTACAATTTTACGGATTCTTGGCAGCCGTGCAATCCCCGGATAAATCAGGAAGAAAGTTTTAAAAATTTTCATTTTTGCTCTACGCGCAAAGAGAAATATTTCAGAACTAGGCCGATGCAAAGAACGCATAGCCTGTTTATTCATATCCGATATATGACCATTTGTCTTCGAGATATCCGATTTTGAATGCAAAAAGATCCTTTTCACTCAATTTACTGCTACTGATCGCCTAGCGAGCCAACAGGGGGTTTCTGTTTTAGCAGAATATTTCCTACAAAAATCTGATATGCTTAATTAACGTGAAAAAGTGCAAAAAAAGGCAATTTTTTCGGTTAATGGATTGTATCTTCGTCAATATTGGGGGGAAATCTTAGGTTTTAAGGAAATTTTACAGCCTGATGATCCCCAAAGTTCCCCCTGAATCGGTAGATCGATTAGCGGTTTTCTTGGACTGATTTATGGAAAATTTGAAAAAATTAACAGAAAAAACGATATTTTTCTTTCAAAATGGATATCTTGAAGAGAATGATCAAATTCGAGGGTCGCAAGAAGCAAATTAGAGCTAAATAAACAGGCTATGCGACCTTTGCGTCGGTCTAGCTCGAAAATTTTTTTCCATGCGTGTAGGGCCGTAGAGCAAAAATAAAAATTTCTAAAATTTTTTCTTCCTGATTTATCCTAGGATTGCAAATTGTAAAACAAAGAATTAAGAAACTAGAGTCTTCAAGCTTCAAGAGTAGGTTTTTTGTTATTTCCTATAGGACCATTTTTCACTGAGATACAAGCCGTTGAAAATCATCAAAAAATTTTTCTGTTCCTTCAATTATTGCGCAAATTATATATCAAATATTACTCCCATTTACAATGTGCATTCATTTCAGAAATTTTTATTTTTGCTCTATGCGCATCGAAAATTTTTTTCGAGCTAGACCGATGCAAAGGCCCCATAGATTGTTTATTCAGAACTAATTTGCTTCTTACGTCCCTCGAATTTGATCATTTGTCTTCAAGATATCCATTTTGAATGGAAAAAAATTTTTTTTCAATTATTTTTTTTCAAAATTTCCATAAATCGGTCCACCGATCTACTGATTCAGGGGGATTTTTGGGGGAACATCAGGCTGTACAATTTCCTCATAACCTAAGATTTCCCCCCAATATTGACGAAGATACAATCCATTAATTGCATTTTTCTGCTCTTTATTCACGTTAATTAATCATGTCAGATTTTTGTAGAAAATTTTCTGCTAAAACAGAAACGCCTGTTGGTAGAAGTAATTGAGTGAAAAAGGATCTTTTTGCATTCAAAATCGGATATCTCGAAGACAAATGGTCATATATCGGATATGAATAAACCATATACCTATGAAACCGTTGATCTTGATCACAGAACACTAATATTTTGTTATTATGTTAAAAGTTTAAAATTATAACCAAAAATATGGGAAAAGAAAGCAAAGAGTTGCATCTCATTTTCTTCCGTACTCTATGGTTCTGTCTTTTGGGATAGCTATGGATCAGCGCCATCTATGTGCCTCTAGTCACGATTATTTTGCTAGAAAAGTTGCTAGGCGCCATCTCTGTGTCTTTAGGTAAAACACAATACGCCATCTATCCGTCTTTTTAATTTTGCACTCGTTTTGTCCCGTATGGTTGGGTATCTTCCCAAGAATATTTCAATCAACGGTATTACGAAGATCGAAATAAGTCAGTACTGTCCGGAAAAGAAGAACATAAAGGTTCTTCGACGTACTCGCGAATTTCGGCTTGCTCGGTTAATTTTGGGGGTGAAATAGGAAATTTCACAGTTAGTTTTTTCTCAAGCGGGGACTTGTAGATTTCGTGTGAGTAATAAGTAAAGTCTTAAACGAAGACGTGTTTTGCATTAAGCTATTCCGGGAATAGTAGTGAAAAAGGTTTAATTAGAGTAGAATTTTGTAGTTTAAAATCACGTACTCGTCGGAATACGCGAACCGAAACGGAAGTGAGTGTAGAGACACGGTGTACGGAAAGAGTGCAAAAAGAAAGGAGCACTTTGTAGAGTTGGTATAGGAAAGCAGATTATTGGAAAAAGGCAGAGAAAAAAAGGTCAGATTTTTCCGTTTGCATGAGAAATTTTGAGGTTCAAGTTGTGACCAGTCCAGAGTCCTGAATCCTCCCAAGAATTAGTTTTTTTTTTCTGTTAATTTTAGGGATAATTGTAAATTAGGAAAACAGTTGTTGAAAGACTCGATTTAAATTAATTTTTTGTTTTTTGTTTTTGTTATTATATTATCAAAAACTAGTCAGATTCGTTTCATTTTGATCACTAGAGAATCCCCTGGAAAAGTTATCCAACTCATAAAGTCTCGTTCTTCGTGCAACGAGCCGATACCCACAAATTATATATATTTTTTAACATCTCTAAATTAACGATAATCCATCTTTTAATCGAAGGAAAGCCGCTCTTCCTAAGATTCCAATAAAAAGGTGCCAGATTATATTAGAATGGTGACAGCTTGGTGGGATATGTGTTAATTTTTCTGGGAAAACTCTAGTTTAAAATTTTTTTTTTACCGTTTAGAGTGATTAGAAAATTTGGAAAAATTCCGTGTGGAGAAAGACTTCGGTTATAAGAATAGGTGATTTTTATATGCGATTGAGGTATTGGGAGAATTCTCGACGAAGGAAAATTGTTATTATTTTTCTTAGGGACTTTGTGTATTTTGTATGAAGAAAGGCTGCATTTTGTCATTTGGTCCGTGTAGAATTTTCAGACAGAGAAAAAGTTGGAGAAGATAAATTGAAGTAGTGAATAAATATTGTTACTAGATTCTGAGGTTTGAATATTTTTGGAAAGCAGTTCTTGCAAGGAAAATTTATCGTTTTTTCAGGAGATCCTGGGTTGATGCAGGTGACAAATTTCATTTTCAGGAAAAAGCTGTTTTTTTGAATTTATTTTTGTTGGTGAATTCATTTTCAGGTCCTCACATCTGAAATCAAATATTTTCTTTTGTGCATGAGATATCATTACTTTCAGCGTAATAGTGTATTTTCCATTCACAGAGTGAAATTTGCGAAAATGATTCGAGGAGATAAAAAGTCTTTTTGAATTCAGACTAACAAATTGTTTCGTTTTGAGGTTTCGGTTTTCAGTTGGAAAGAAAAAAATTTAAAATATATATCTTTAGTGTATATTAGGACACTTTTTGTTCATTTGAATTTTTCTTATCAAAGCAAAAATGCCGGATAATGACGCAACCGATACAACTGGGCCCGCTCAATTACCTTTCTTGTATTCTTTGGGGATGATTTCGACTACGTTAGATAGTTTTTCCGGCAAAGATGCAAGTAGATATTTTGATAAATTAGAATTGAGGGCAAAATTAGATGGGTGGAGTGAGGAAGATACGTTAACTTTACTTAAATTAAAACTTGTTGGTGAAGCGTATACCTTTTTCAAATCTGATGCGGTACACAGTTCATTAAAGTACCGAGAACTGAAAAATCGATTTATTCAAAAATTTACGGTCAGTAGTTTGCCCGGAGAATATCAATGGCATCTGAGTAGATGTTTCCAAAGGCAAGACGAAGATGTATCGTCATTTTGTACTAGACTTCGTACGCTAGGGACAAATGTGTTGAATGACGATTTAGCTGAATGTAATAAGGAGGAGGAATCGGGAATCAGAAAGAAAAATAGAGATTTAATTCTTAATCAATTTAAAATCGGGCTCAGAAAAGATGTATTAAAAGATACAGGAATATTGTTGTTGAGGGAGGAAAATTTGACCTTAGAAAAAGCGGAGGAAATCGTACGGTTACAAGAGACCACGAACAAAATGTTACAGGGAAGGTTAGCTAATATGCGGATATCGGCCGTCGAGACAGAACCGACGTGCCAATTTTGCGATATACGGGGGCATTCGGCGAAAGAATGCAGAAATTTACCGAGAATAGGAAGCATTGACACCGAAAAAGTGTGTCAACTATGCGGAAAGAAGGGTCATTCAGCCAGGGAATGTCGAAAAAGCCGAGGGAAGTTAGATCAAAACATTACAAGTAGATGTTTTTCGTGTGGCCAGATAGGCCACTTTTCGAGGGAATGTAGGCATAATACGGTATCGGAACGAAGAAACCAAGCAGTATGCTACAATTGTAAGCAATCGGGACATTGGGCCAGGGAATGCGCGAAAGATGGATATTCCCAACGGAGAAACAGGCAGAATTTACCTAGTAATAGAGTTTGGGGAGAACGGGATGAGCTCAGACCGGAAAAACCTCAGATGGATCAGGGGAAGAATCTAGAAAATGACGATGAAAGAAATGAGGCTGGGGCTACTGGGTTCAGTAATCTGATCGGTACTATTAGAAAACAGTCGGGGACGACGGATACTGCTGTAGAAAGCAATTCACAGTTTGTGAGTAGACAGAAGGAGGAAAGAGCTCCGAAAGAACCGTCAGTCGTGGCTATTCAGGGAAGAAATTCGGTACGGTTAAACGATGTACCGAATATGTTAACATTAAGAGTAAACGGAAAACCGGCTATCTGTCTGGTCGATTCAGGGGCGGCGGTGACGCTTGTAAAAAGTGAGCTAGTCGAAAAACGCAGAGTGTATAGGGATGAAATCGGCATACCGCTAACGAGCGCGACAGGACACCTTTTACATACGTTAGGTACGGCCGATATATTTGTGGGACCGATCGAGGAAAGATTGGGTACAAATTTTACCGCTGTCCTCTGCGATGACGTGACTTTAGGAAACGTGCAGGTGATTTTGGGTAGAGACTTCTTTCAAGCGAATCAGGCACTCATTCATTAAGATGAGGAACCCTCCGTCATGATGTGGGGACGGAAATTCCTGCTGCGGAACACGAAGGATTTAGAAGAACAAGCACTTGTGGATACCGAGTGTAGGGATAGATTCATAGGCATAATTCAATACGGGGAACGAAACAATGAATGTCATGAAAGCAAGGTTTGTTCTCAGATTGAAAAATCTCGGAAAATTGAATACTCAGAGGGACGAAAATCAGAGGAAGTCGGTCCTCTAGTGGGAGAAAAGGCGAGTCAACGATTGACGAGTTTTAACTCTTCGATGACGCGTAAAAATGAAGGAAATTATACTAGATCAGGAAAAAACGAGGAAATCCCGTGGAGAAAAAGCGGAAAAACAGGGAGTGATGAGATATCGAAGGTTAAATGTTTTAAGGGGAAAACCGCCAAAGTCGATTTTAGAATCGGAGATAGGGTATGTTTCGGGAGAAGGAAACAGAATCAGGGTGTACCAATGAGGGCCAGGGATTGTCCTTGTAAGATTTCTAAAAGGACGAGCCCGGCACAGTATGAAGTAAAGGACGAGGAAAAGGAACGGTTTGTAAGGGAAATTCCTCTATGTAAATCTTCAGGATCGTGGCGTTTACCATTGCGGAAGGGATTATTCATAAAATAACCTTAAAATTTTCGGGTAGCGAGGGGGTAAATCTTAGGACGAATCTCTCAGAAGATGTGAATCAACTTCTGCCCTTCGTAGATTCCAGGGGCTCTCTGACCCGGAGTGTCATCACCTGAAAGGGTCCCTGTTCAGGGAAACGAACATGCCCAACTAATATTGTCAGTTTGTTTTTTTGGGGCAATTAAATTTTCACTCATGCCGTTGCAGAAAATGAGGTTCTGCTGAAAACATTGTGATCGTTAGCGGACAAACTAATTTTTTTTTTTTTTGTAAACACATCCAATGGCGATTACAATGTTACGAAAATGCACGGGTGTCGTGGTCACACACGTGCGTGGAAAGATTTTTTTTTAATTGTGATGTTTGGTATTTTTTTTGTGTGTAATGAATGAGTTTTGCAACCTTACTTCTATGTATTGCAGGGTGTCAAAATGTAATGAGTAATCCAATAGCTTATACATATATGGAAATTAATTGAGGAAGGACTCGGTAGAAGTAAGATTGTAAGGCTTTCATAATTGTATTTTTGTTGTACTTTCTGTTTTTGATTATTGTAGTTATATTTGATGGTTTGTGTCACTGTATATGTAGCCAGAGATGAAAGAAGGAGACAAACCGGACATTCAGAAGCCAGGAAGCAGGAAGAAGGGACTGACTAGCTGGGGAAATGACCATTACGATCGTAAGTTCGGAGCGCTGATCGTATATTATTGTTGAGACATAAACAGTAAAATAACCGGGGTATCCATATGCGATATCGCCAAGTGTCGTACACGAGAGACATCTTCGAAAAGTGAACGAGACACGGTAAATGTGATGATATTGAGACAAATTGTGCGGAATCCATACCTAAAGCTAAAGTTGTGACTGGGATGTGATTAACTTTACGTATCGACTAAGTGTAGAAGAATGTCGGTCGACGCAACGTCTTCGGAAGTTCAAGCTGCATGATCAAGAGATAGGAAAAAAATTTGACATGAGCAGGACCACTTCAGCATCGATAACATTAGGAGGAGCATTAGTAATACTCTATGCCAAGCATGGTTCATAGAGATCGGATGTCCTTATGAGTGATCTCATGAAGTTTTTCATAATGTCCATAATAATGATGTACGGTATATGGATCATATTCAACGAACATCCCATTTTGAACAACAAGATGTGCTGACTACATCGTAGATCGCGAACCCGGGCTAGGTGCTGTATAACGAATCTGTGAACTCGCGGGACGCAGAAAAAGTTCGGAAGTATGGTGAACATTGAAACCGGAACTGAAAGCATCACGCGTTCGAGTGCGAAACACGAGACGGTTAGGTTTATTCCCAAGGCAGAAGTCAGTTCCCGAGCAGAAAATCCTAAGGAACACCAAGTACCAGGACAAAAAGACTGCAGGTGATCGCGATAGTGATTTTGAATTCCGAAAAGTGGACAAAAAGGACTCCACGATGGAGAAGTGTCAGTGTCAAACCATCTGTTTGCGGAAGTTTCATTCAATGTATTTTGACTTTCGTTTTGATCTTATAATTTTAGTTATTTTATTTTCTTCAATATGTAGTATGTAAGGATGTTCATTCGAGTAGGTGGATGAATAACTTTTATCGAGGTCAGAAATTGCTATGTGTATGGTAGATTAATTTGAGGAATTTGTTGGGAAATGGTGAGACGATGGACTCATGGACTAGGAAAGGCAGCGATAAGGGAAAAGTTATGGCAACCGATGCCAAAACTTTTTTTTAGGGGGAAGTAATGTAATAAATGGGTAATTATATCGAGAAATCTGCTGAAATAATCGGAGACGTGGAATTCTCTAGATCGTTCCTTTGGGAACAATAAACAAGAACACATGGCCAAATAGGCGCCTGAAATCTGAGAAACCCTATGTTGGGATACAGTATGTGGCATATTTATGGAAAGTTTAGAATGATAAGACGGGCGAAAATTAGACCACTCACGGTGACAAAAACCTGATGATGTAAGTTATGGGGGGTTCGGCGCCAAAAGGTTGAACACGTGCAAGTAGTTTGGGATATTCAGGATTGTTAAAAATCAAGTAGAGTATTGATTGATAGTTTTCAGGTTCGGGATGAGTTCGTGACATTAAACATAACAGAAAACGCAGATATTTGTGTTGTGGGGTAGGAAACGCCCATAGATGTAGCAATTGGTCAATAGGAGGGTAAAAACAAAGATTTTCCTTGGAAGGAGGCAATTTTTGAATTAGGTACGCCCAAAAAGTGGGGAAAAAAATTCACATTCAGTATTACGAAGATCGAAATAAGTCAGTACTGTCCGGAAAAGAAGAACATAAAGGTTCTTCGACGTACTCGCGAATTTCGGCTTGCTCGGTTAATTTTGGGGGTGAAATAGGAAATTTCACAGTTAGTTTTTTCTCAAGCGGGGACTTGTAGATTTCGTGTGAGTAATAAGTAAAGTCTTAAACGAAGACGTGTTTTGCATTAAGCTATTCCGGGAATAGTAGTGAAAAAGGTTTAATTAGAGTAGAATTTTGTAGTTTAAAATCACGTACTCGTCGGAATACGCGAACCGAAACGGAAGTGAGTGTAGAGACACGGTGTACGGAAAGAGTGCAAAAAGAAAGGAGCACTTTGTAGAGTTGGTATAGGAAAGCAGATTATTGGAAAAAGGCAGAGAAAAAAAGGTCAGATTTTTCCGTTTGCATGAGAAATTTTGAGGTTCAAGTTGTGACCAGTCCAGAGTCCTGAATCCTCCCAAGAATTAGTTTTTTTTTTCTGTTAATTTTAGGGATAATTGTAAAGTAGGAAAACAGTTGTTGAAAGACTCGATTTAAATTAATTTTTTGTTTTTTGTTTTTGGTATTATATTATCAAAAACTAGTCAGATTCGTTTCATTTTGATCACTAGAGAATCCCCTGGAAAAGTTATCCAACACATAAAGTCTCGTTCTTCGTGCAACGAGCCGATACCCACAAATTATATATATTTTTTAACATCTCTAAATTAACGATAATCCACCTTTTAATCGAAGGAAAGCCGCTCTTCCTAAGATTCCAATAAAAAGGTGCCAGATTATATTAGACTCCATTCAATCAAGGCACAATCTTGAAACCAGTTTCCTGGAAGAGAAGTTTGATCAAATCTGTGACACAACATTGCTTCAACCAATAACACTAATTGAAAAGTCAGTTAGGAGCGAAAGACAAACAAAATTGTAATCATATCTATTCATTTGAACTATGAAATCATCACTTGAAATTCAAAAAGGATTCAGGGAGGAGAAATAACAACAACTAACCAGTGTCTTAAGGCTTGAAGAATTGGCACATGTTCTCCTACTATCGCACCCTCCATTCAATCAAGGCACAATCTTGAAACCAGTTTCCTGGAAGAGAAGTTTGATCAAATCTGTGACACAACATTGCTTCAACCAATAACACTAATTGAAAAGTCAGTTAGGAGCGAAAGACAAACAAAATTGTAATCATATCTATTCATTTGAACTATGAAATCATCACTTGAAATTTAAAAAGGATTCAGGGAGGAGATGTAACAACAACTAACCAGTGTCTTGTGGCTTGAAGAATTGGCACATGTTCTCCTACTATCGCACCCTCCATTCAATCAAGGCACAATCTTGAAACCAGTTTCCTGGAAGAGAAGTTTTATCAAATCTGTGACACAACATTGCTTTAACAATTAACACTAATTGAAAAGTCAGTTAGGAGCGAAAGACAAACAAAATTGTAATCATATCTATTCATTTGAACTATGAAATCATCACTTGAAATTCAAAAAGGATTCAGGGAGGAGATGTAACAACAACTAACCAGTGTCTTGTGACTTGAAGAATTGGCACATGTTCTCCTACCATCGCACCCTCCATTCAATCAAGGCACAATCTTGAAACCAGTTTCCTGGAAGAGAAATTTTATCAAATCTGTGACACAACATTGCTTTAACGAATAACACTAATTGAAAAGTCAGTTAGGAGCGAAAGACAAACAAAATTGTAATCATATCTATTCATTTGAACTATGAAATCATCACTTGAAATTTAAAAAGGATTCAGGGAGGAGATGTAACAACAACTAACCAGTGTCTTGTGGCTTGAAGAATTGGCACATGTTCTCCTACTATCGCACCCTCCATTCAATCAAGGCACAATCTTGAAACCAGTATCCTAGAAGAGAAGTTTTATCAAATCTGTGACACAACATTGCTTTAACGAATAACACTAATTGAAAAGTCAGTTAGGAGCGAAAGACAAACAAAATTGTAATCATATCTATTCATTTGAACTATGAAATCATCACTTGAAATTCAAAAAGGATTCAGGGAGGAGATATATCAACAACTAACCAGTGTCTTGTGGCTTGAAGATTTGGTACATGTTCTCCTACTATCGCACCCTCCATTCAATCAAAGCACAATCTTGAAACCAGTTTCCTGGAAGAGAAGTTTGATCAAATCTGTGACACAACATTGCTTTAACCAATACCACTAATTGAAAAATCAGTTAGGAGCGAAAGACAAACAAAATTGTAATCATATAAATTCATTTGAACTATGAAATCATCACTTGAAATTCAAAAAGGATTCAGGGAGGAGACATAACAACAACTAACCAGTGTCTTAAGGCTTGAAGAATTGGCACATGTTCTCCTACTATCGCACCCTCCATTCAATCAAGGCACAATCTTGAAACCAGTTTCCTGGAAGAGAAGTTTGATCAAATCTGTGACACAACATTGCTTCAACCAATAACACTAATTGAAAAGTCAGTTAGGAGCGAAAGACAAACAAAATTGTAATCATATCTATTCATTTGAACTATGAAATCATCACTTGAAATTTAAAAAGGATTCAGGGAGGAGATGTAACAACAACTAACCAGTGTCTTGTGGCTTGAAGAATTGGCACATGTTCTCCTACTATCGCACCCTCCATTCAATCAAGGCACAATCTTGAAACCAGTTTCCTGGAAGAGAAGTTTGATCAAATCTGTGACAAACATTGCTTTAACAATTAACACTAATTGAAAAGTCAGTTAGGAGCGGAAGACAAACAAAATTGTAATCATATAAATTCATTTGAACTATGAAATCATCACTTGAAATTCAAAAAGGATTCAGGGAGGAGACATAACAACAACTAACCAGTGTCTTAAGGCTTGAAGAATTGGCACATGTTCTCCTACTATCGCACCCTCCATTCAATCAAGGCACAATCTTGAAACCAGTTTCCTGGAAGAGAAGTTTGATCAAATCTGTGACACAACATTGCTTCAACCAATAACACTAATTGAAAAGTCAGTTAGGAGCGAAAGACAAACAAAATTGTAATCATATCTATTCATTTGAACTATGAAATCATCACTTGAAATTTAAAAAGGATTCAGGGAGGAGATGTAACAACAACTAACCAGTGTCTTGTGGCTTGAAGAATTGGCACATGTTCTCCTACTATCGCACCCTCCATTCAATCAAGGCACAATCTTGAAACCAGTATCCTGGAAGAGAAGTTTTATCAAATCTGTGACACAACATTGCTTTAACAATTAACACTAATTGAAAAGTCAGTTAGGAGCGAAAGACAAACAAAATTGTAATCATATCTATTCATTTGAACTATGAAATCATCACTTGAAATTTAAAAAGGATTCAGGGAGGAGAGGTAACAACAACTAACCAGTGTCTTGTGGCTTGAAGAATTGGCACATGTTCTCCTACTATCGCACCCTCCATTCAATCAAGGCACAATCTTGAAACCAGTTTCCTGGAAGAGAAGTTTGATCAAATCTGTGACAAACATTCCTTTAACAATTAACACTAATTGAAAAGTCAGTTAGGAGCGAAAGACAAACAAAATTGTAATCATATCTATTCATTTGAACTATGAAATCATCACTTGAAATTCAAAATCGTTTCAAGGAGGAGATCTTTCAATAACGAACCAGTGTCTTGTGGCTTGAAGATTTTGCACATGTTCTCCAACTATCACAACTTCCATTTAATCAAGGCACAATCTTGAAACCAGTTTCCTGAAAGAGAAGTTTGATCAAATCTGTGACAAAACATTGCTTTAACAATTAACACTAATTGAAAAGTCAGTTAGGAGCGAAAGACAAACAAAATTGTAATCATATCTATTCATTTGAACTATGAAATCATCATTTGAATTTCAAAACGGATTCAGGGAGGAGATATATCAACAACTAACCAGTGTCTTGTGGCTTGAAGATTTGGTACATGTTCTCCTACTATCGCACCCTCCATTCAATCAAAGCACAATCTTGAAACCAGTTTCCTGGAAGAGAAGTTTGATCAAATCTGTGACACAACATTGCTTTAACGAATAACACTAATTGAAAAGTCAGTTAGGAGCGAAAGACAAACAAAATTGTAATCATATAAATTCATTTGAACTATGAAATCATCACTTGAAATTCAAAATCGTTTCAAGGAGGAGATCTTTCAATAACGAACCAGTGTCTTGTGGCTTGAAGATTTTGCACATGTTCTCCAACTATCACAACTTCCATTTAATCAAGGCACAATCTTGAAACCAGTTTCCTGAAAGAGAAGTTTGATCAAATCTGTGACAAAACATTGCTTTAACAATTAACACTAATTGAAAAGTCAGTTAGGAGCGAAAGACAAACAAAATTGTAATCATATCTATTCATTTGAACTATGAAATCATCATTTGAATTTCAAAACGGATTCAGGGAGGAGATATATCAACAACTAACCAGTGTCTTGTGGCTTGAAGATTTTGCACATGTTCTCCAACTATCACAACTTCCATTTAATCAAGGCACAATCTTGAAACCAGTTTCCTGAAAGAGAAGTTTGATCAAATCTGTGACACAACATTGCTTCAACCAATAACACTAATTGAAAAGTCAGTTAGGAGCGAAAGACAAACAAAATTGTAATCATATAAATTCATTTGAACTATGAAATCATCACTTGAAATTCAAAAAGGATTCAGGGAGGAGATATAACAACAACTAACCAGTGTCTTGTGGCTTGAAGAATTGGCACATGTTCTCCTACTATCGCACCCTCCATTCAATCAAGGCACAATCTTGAAACCAGTTTCCTGGAAGAGAAGTTTGATCAAATCTGTGACAAAACATTGCTTTAACCAATAACACTAATTGAAAAGTCAGTTAGGAGCGAAAGACAAACAAAATTGTAATCATATAAATTCATTTGAACTACGAAATCATCACTTGAAATTCAAAAAGGATTCAGGGAGGAGATATAACAACAACTAACCAGTGTCTTGTGGCTTGAAGAATTGGCACATGTTCTCCTACTATCGCACCCTCCATTCAATCAAGGCACAATCTTGAAACCAGTTTCCTGGAAGAGAAGTTTGATCAAATCTGTGACAAACATTGCTTTAACAATTAACACTAATTGAAAAGTCAGTTAGGAGCGGAAGACAAACAAAATTGTAATCATATCTATTCATTTGAACTATGAAATCATCACTTGAAATTCAAAAAGGATTCAGGGAGGAGATATAACAACAACTAACCAGTGTCTTGTGGCTTGAAGAATTGGCACATGTTCTCCTACAATCGCACCCTCCATTCAATCAAGGCACAATCTTGAAACCAGTTTCCTGGAAGAGAAGTTTGATCAAATCTGTGACAAAACATTGTTTTAACAAATAACACTAATTGAAAAGTCAGTTAGGAGCGAAAGACAAACAAAATTGTAATCATATAAATTCATTTGAACTATGAAATCATCACTTGAAATTCAAAATCGTTTCAAGGAGGACATCTTTCAATAACGAACCAGTGTCTTGTGGCTTGAAGTTTTTGCACATGTTCTCCAACTATCATAACTTCCATTTAATCAAGGCACAATCTTGAAACCAGTTTCCTGAAAGAGAAGTTTGATCAAATCTGTGACAAACATTGCTTTAACAATTAACACTAATTGAGAAGTCAGTTAGGAGCGAAAGATAAACAAAATTGTAATCATATCTATTCATTTGAACTATGAAATCATCACTTGAAATTCAAAAAGGATTCAGGGAGGAGATATAACAACAACTAACCAGTGTCTTATGGCTTGAAGAATTGGCACATGTTCTCCTACTATCGCACCCTCCATTCAATCAAGGCACAATCTTGAAACCAGTTTCCTGAAAGAGAAGTTTGATCAAATCTGTGACAAACATTGCTTTAACAATTAACAGTAATTGAAAAGTCAGTTAGGAGCAGAAGACAAACAAAATTGTAATCATATCTATTCATTTGAACTATGAAATCATCACTTGAATTTCAAAAAAATTTCAGGAAGGAGATATAATAAAAACTAACCAGTGTCCCGTGGCTGGAATATTTTCCACAGTTCTCCCCCCCATTTAATCAAGGCACTTAATCTTGATGCGGGTTTCCTAAAAGAGAAGTTTGATCAATTCTGTGACAGAACAGCTAGCAGTCTAATGAATAACACCAATCGAAAAGTCAGTTTCGTTTGCATGATTATGAGTAATTGTTGTAGAATAAGAATTGGGTTTGTTGCATAGCTTATCGTATCGCGCCAGTGCGTACCGCTCCTAAGAGGATAGAATAGAATAGAATAGAAAAAATTTATTTCAGAATAATGTAACAATACATACAATGACATGTCACAGTACATGAAATACGTCAAAATGAAAAAAAAGAAAACATTTTAGGATCCGTTTTGGTTTGTACAAGATTCTATAAATTCTTCCACTGTATAGGGTTCCCAATTGATTGAGACACGATAAAGTTCTGTCTTAAAGTTTTCATGATGATCTTTACTTCGCAGATTTCTCGGCAATGAATTAAAAAGCTTCATACCCATATACAGTGCTCCCCTCTCAGTCATTGTTAAATTATGATTGGGATAAAAATAAGTAACTGTATTTCGCGTGTTATTATTGCTCTTGAATTTGTCAAAATAATGTGGATTCTTTTTTATGAATAACAAAATTCTAAATATATAAAGTCCATGTACAGTTAAGATATTATTAGCTTTAAAGATTTCTCTACAAGATTCTCTGTATCCCATTCCCATCATAATTCTAAACACCAATTTTTGTATAACAAATATATAACGATATAATGATATACACTTAGCCACTTTTTCGAATGATAATAAGTGGAATGCTTTCCTGAGTTATGTCTCTGAAAATATTAATATTACCATTATGATCAATATAGAGAGAATAAGAATTTCTCCAATCTCAATTTCCGTTTTCAAATAAAGAGTTCTGTTGTTCTTTGTAGAGTTTTTTTTTTTTTTGTGTATCTTATGTGTTTTTTAGGGGATGACACACATTCAAAACAAGGAAGGTCAATGCCGATGATATTTCATAGAAGACAGACCACAAACTTTATCATGAGGAGATTCAAATCACGGTTTGCTTGAGTTTGAGAAAAATATGATTAGGAATTCAATTTCAGATATGAAGTTTCTCAGCCGCTTGCTTGGAGACAAGCAAAGAAATAATAATATTTTTTTGCATAATTGCTCTAAAATCAGATTCGCAATTAATAAAATAATCATTGATTGCAGGTGGATCCAAAACCACATCTCTGAACAACGCTGTTGTATATATGATTGTCTAAGACAACCTGCCTTTGGAGACCACCGAACATGAGGGTTTCAAATATTTAATGGGTGTAGCTGCCCCATTATATAAACCACCTGTCGGTAAAACGATTTCAAAAATGATAGTTGAAAAGTATGAGGCACAGTCAAGGCACATTAAACAACAGTTATCGAATGTGAATTCGTTAACCTTGACGATGGATGTGTGGACTGAAACAATGCGGACACAGTACAGTAACATGGTCTGTTAAGGTACGCATTTTAAGAATCCGTTTGCTTCCGTATATAAAACGGATCCGTTCAGTTAAATAATGATTTGATCAATGTGCATTGTAAAAAAACGGATCGGAAATGAAATCGGTACCGTTCGATTCACCACCCGATTTTAATCAACGTGTTTCATTAAATTCCGTTTTTTACAATGCACATTGATTCAATTATAGGCTTTCATTATTTAACTGAACGGATCCGTTTTATATACGGAAGCAAACGGATTCTTAAAATGCGTACCTTTACGGAAACAGGGGAAAGACATACAGCCGACAGGCTTGTACAAAAAAAAACTTCGACGAATGGGCTATTCTCAGGTGAATATTTCCGCTGTCGTTACTGATAATGGTGCGAATATTGTGAAAGCGGTAAATGATTATTTCGGCAAAAACAAGCATCTACCTTGTATTGCCCATACACTCGATTTAGTAGCTTCCAATATCATTAATGAAGTTGGAGATGTGAAAAATATCATGGAAAAAGTTAAAACAATTGTTAACTATTTCAAACAGTGTGAATCTTCCAGATGAATTGAGACATATGCAGTCTATTTCAAATTCGGATAGTGTTTATAAATTGATTCAAATGGTGTTCACACGTTGGAATTCGGCATTTTATATGCTGGAGAGATTTTTGGAATTATCGAGTGTGATTGCACAAATTCTCATAAAATATCCAAAAGCGCCAACAAGGGTTGACGCCAATGAACTGCAAATAATCAGAGAAGTAATTCAGGTCTTGAGTCCTTTTGTCAGCAAAATTATACTTATTATTAATTGTTTGAAATATAAATCGCAACAACTTACATTTTTATCTGAATGTGCCCAGTTGTTGAAAAATGTTGCCTTGCTAGGAATTCAGAAAAGATTTGGTGTCGCGGAACAAGTGAATCTTCTAGCATAGGGGTCACCAACTGGCGGACCGCGGTCCGGATCCGGACCGCGAAGCTATTTTGTGCGGACCCAGGAAAATTTGATAAAATTCATGGTATTACAATTTAGTCTGCACTTGGTCTTTACTCAGCTAATCGGATATGCATGCGAAACGGACGGACGACAACACCCAGTAGTAGGACCTAAAGAGATGCGGTAGAATGAGTTGCCAGTTTTGATTTATATTCGGAACAACCACACGTATTTGCTGGTCTGTGTACTTTGCGTGCGATTAAATAAGATGGACTCGAAGAAAAGGAAGGTGGACATCAAAAATAGACAGTTTTCACCGGAATGGACCGATATGTACTGCTTTACTCTCCCAAATCGTTCTGGAGCAGTACCGGTGTGCTTGATTTGCCAACAAACGGTGGCCTTGAATAAGAGCTCGAATTTAAAACGGCATTATGACACCAAACATAAGTCATTTGCCGAGAAATTTCCACTTGGTAGTAACCTTCGTAAGTCCAAAATTGCAAGCTTAGTTTCAAGTTACACTTATTCAATTCAGATCGTGATTCGAACAATGACGGAACAAGAGAAATGTACTCAGGCTGCATTACCCATTTCTTGGACTCTTGCTCAACACATGAAACCATTCACCGATGCAGAAATAGTTAAAGAATGCATGGTAGAAGCAGGAAAGGTCTTGTTTGGACATAAAAAAGATGTTACCGAAACTATAGAACGCATTCCGATATCTGCGACTACTAACACGAGAAATATACATCTTTTGGCAGAAGAAAATCACTGTGATTTGAAACAGAAGTTGATGAATGCAGATTATTATTCCTTTGCTATGGATGAATCATGCGACGTCACTGATGAAGCACAATTAGTAATTTTTGTGCGTTATCTGAATAAAATCAAAGAACTTCTTGTTGAAGACCTCCTGGTTATTTTGCCTTTATTAGGAAGGACTAGAGGAGAGGACATATTTAAGGTGGTAATGGATTATTTCGAAAAAGAAGAATTAGACTTGGAAAAACTTATATCGATAACCACTGATGATCGGAATCAATAAGGGACTGGTTCACCGGCTTAGTTCCAATGCAAAATGTAATGATAATTTGATCTCCTATCATTGCATTATACATCAAACTGTGCTCTGCTGCAAACTGAATCCTAGTCTCGAGTCAATTATGCAAGAAGTGATGAAAATTATAAATTTCCTTCGTGCAAAATCGTCACTGAAACATCGTCAATTAAAATCATTTCTCGACGAAGTAAATGCTCAATATGACGATTTACTCTTGCATATTAATGTGAGGTGGTTGAGCAAGGGCTATGTATTACAGAGATTTTCTTCTATTTTAGAAGATTTGAAGATATTTCTTCCCTTACAGGTCAGTCTTCAACAAATAACTTTTTAAATTTCCTAAATGAAAAAGAGAATGTGGCGACGATCGCACTTTTATCTGACATTTTCAAATACATAAATGAGCTTAATCTTAAGCTTTAAGAAAAAGGAAGGCTTGTTTGTGAACTAATTTCAGAAGTGAGAAGCTTCTCACGGAAATTAGATCTCTTAAAGAACGATGTTGACAATGATCGCTTGCACTTTCCGAACTTAAAACTTGACGGTGCCAACGATATTGAGGTTGGTCAATACAAGACTTTCATGATAGACTTCCAAGAAAATACTGTATTGAAGCAGATTATTTTTCATTGAACACCAAACCCCCCTCCCTCCCTTCCGCGCATTATATGATTCTTCTCATCGGACCGCGACAGATGAAACGTACTTATTTACGGACCTCCAATGCAACTACTTGGTGACCCCTGTTCTAGCACATGCAACAATTCTGGACCCTCGTTTCAAAAAAGTGCATTTCAACAACAAAATTAATTATTTCCATGCGATAAATTTCGTAGATAAAGAATGTAAGTTGAAAGGAATTCAACAAAATAATATCAATATGGCGGAGTCATCTAATCCAAATAGTAAATCAACATCTGACAATTGAAAGGATTTTTATAAAACCTTGAAAACGGACACTCAACCTGATGAACGCATTGATGAGCTATTCATTGACTTGAGGCATTGTTCGAATCGCCCCTTGACTGATCTCAATTCAGATCCGTTATCGTTTTGGAACGATAGTGAATATTTCATTCTTAAAGACATTGCCTCGAAATATTTAACAATTGTTGGTAGTTCCGTTCCTTGTGAAAGAGTTTTCTCCCAATGAAACCTAAACAGAAAAATTTGAACGGTAAAATGCTTTCAAAATTATTATTTTTGAAGTCATTGAATTTCAAAGACTGGCAACTGTTAACTAATTTTCATTCAATTTGTTTTATATTGTTCTTTTTTAAACTATCTATATTTTACAATAATTTTGTTTGTTTTTGCATTTTATGAAGATCCCATCTTACTACATATCAATATACAGGGTGTACCAAGTTCGACGGCCTATTAGGCGTTTCTGGAGAACTAGACTTATTTGAAATATCAAAATTGGGATTATGATATTGTTTGACATTATCTACCGAGCTAAAATATTCTTGGAGCCTGACCACTTTCAGTTATACAGGGAGCGAAAAAAAAAATTTCAACATTTTTTTTTCTGTTTTTTTCTTTTTGAATTTGACAGAGTATGCAATTCTGAATACACTCGTACTCGAATCGTTGCATTCGTCGAAATACTTTCAAAAATATCGAGAAAAACCCAAAGAAAAAGAGAGAAAAGAGTATTCGGTATTATGTTTGTTATTCCTAATCTAGATACCTTAAGCACAAACCGTTTTCACATTTTTGAAGTCGAAGAATGTGGAAATATTTTACATTTCTAGAATTTTGAAAAACTCATCACAGGGTGTTCCAAATGTCGGGTCAAAAATTGGGATCAAGATTGGCCCGTAACTTTCGTTTTTCAAATTAGAACCCTATTTTTTTATGATTGCGTTGGATAAGTCTAGTTCTCCAGAAATGCCTAATAGGCCGTCGAACTTGGTACACCCTGTATGTAATTTGTTTCTTTTCAGTACTTGAATACTCGATATTTAATATATCAATACTATAAGACTGGCATTATGTTGATTGATATTTTTATTGTATTTCTTTTTTTATAATATATTTCGATAGATACGTTTTTTGTTTACTTAAAATTATCTGATATTCAAACAATGCAAAATGATCTGATTTTCTACAGAACGAAGATACTCGATATTCAATATATCGATACTAGACGACTGGCATTATGTTAATTATATTTTTATTACATTAAGTTTCTTTTTTTGTTTACTATGAATTATTTTATACTAGTATACAATGTAAAAATGAAGTATAGATACTTTCAATGCGATTCGATTTGTGTATCGACAATACTTGTTTCGATACATTACGATCCAAAGTATCGCCCAACGCTACTATCAAATCAACTTGACTAGCCCCGAGTTGCAGGAACGTCCATTAAATCTAATGCTCCCCCAATTCTCCATTAAACGGAGAACCCATGGCTACCGTCTATGGATATTCCGTTTAGGTGAGAATTAAGGCAGTATTAACTTTTAATGGACGTTCCTGCAACTCAGGGTAGAAGCCCTAACCTAAGCTTGTTATGCTGAACTACAGCATATATATTTATTAATTTATAAGTTTTATAATATTTATATAATAACCCTATACTACACGATGATTTGAATTCCATTTCATCAGAAAATATAAGATTTTAATTCAAAGAGAATATTATTCAACCATTCAACGTATTAAAATCTTGTGAGTACATATTGGTCATTTGTTTACTCCCATTTATATGATTTCATGCAGAAATTGAACACAATTGATTTATATTATTCCAGTATAAAACTTACCGGAAATACTGCTATTAGTTTTTAACTTCAACATTGTTGATGAGATACGATACGACCAGCATTGACCCACGTTTTAAAAAGAGTTGGATTACATTTTACATCACATCCCGCGATTCTAGGTTTTAGGTTAACACCACAGATAACAAAGAAAAAGTGGTTAACAGGGTTAGCTTTACATCACAGAACGACATTCGTGTTCTGTGGACAGAACCACGGATACTCAAACAATTTGAGTATCCGTGGGTTCTTATTCTTAATATGAATAATGAACATGACTCCTATATATATATATGATTATATTAATATAAGAAAATACCATAGAGATAGTATAGAAGGAGACGCTGTTGCATTCAACGATTTTCACATAAAACGGGTTCACTGGGCGGGGCAAAGTGTCGTACCAATGTGGCGGTTTCGGCCACAGAACCATAAATTGGACAGGGTCGGAGTAAATAAATTACAGGCTAATTTATGGATGAAGCAGAATAAACATCATGATTTTTAATATTTATGAAATAAAAATGAATTTCAACAGTTTATATACTAAAACAATACTAAACCTATTTTGAGAACATTTTTAATGGAGATTCAATTCTTCTGAGTTTTTCTAATGTAAGGGAAAATTTTGTTTTCTTTCATTAGCAGAAACAACTAGTGATATTCAATAACATCTCTGGAAGTTGTACTCGTTAACGTTCCTTCAAATATTGAGCTACTTCTTCCATCATAACTCAGTTTGTATAGGTGGAAGATCAACAATTTTTTCCTTATATTAAAAACAGCTAGATTTTTTATTATAGAATACCTACCCTTTTTTTGGTTTTAAGGATATATACACGAGTAGATATTGCTTTCTCTTATGGTAGGTTCTCGTATAATAATAGGCAAAGTACAGATTTTGTATAAGGTGAAAAATTTATTTGAAATATAAATAATGAATATAAAAAATTATATAATATACATATACATATACATATATATTAAAATATGTAAACCTAGTTAAAAAAATTTATATTTCCAATTTATATTATGACAGGAAACTTTTACATGAAATCTTAGAAATATCTGAATGTTCCAAACATTCTCTCATATTCAATAACTAAGTTCTCCTTTCACAAACAAAAAATTTACTCGATTAACAGTTTAACTGTCCCTCAAACAGTACAATTTTGTTATTTTGGTGCCTAATACCAGTTGATTTGCAAACTTTATACTTAAAGAGAGAAATCATTCTTATATTGTAATATTTCTTTATAATGCTTTTGATCAATAATAATCGGTGATTATCCAAAAAACACTGATCAAAATTGTGATCAATTAAAAAAGAAAAGATGAAACAACTTCATTAAATATCCTATTATAGGATAAGAGACAAAACAAGACTCGAGAGATTGCAAAATAAATTTGTGCGGTTCCTTCATCTCAAGTTAACAAAAACTTATATGGTTCGTGGTATTGACCGGGTGCGCTCTCAATACAATATGGAACTGCTTCAACATCGGAGAGTGAAGGCTGAATTGATTTTCCTCTTCAAGTTAATGAGGAACCATTTCGACTCCCCTGAGTTGGTTGGTACCATTAGTTATCACGTACCTTCGAGGCTGACTCGCAATAGAGCGCTACTTGCGTCAACCGCATCTAACACAAATCTTGGCAAGAATTCGCCGATCTCTAGAATGAGCTCCACATTCAATAAGTTTTGTGGGGATGTGAATGTTTTTGAAATTAGTTTGCAAACGTTCAAGAGAGCGATAAAAAATATTTTTGAATAATAGTTGGCTGATTTGCTGTAAAACTTGACTTACTTATTTTGTGAATTTTTGTTTTATTATGTGTAATACACCATTTCTTGTTACGTTTTTTGGGTTTATGACTTTGTGGGTATTATTTTTGGGAAACTAATTTCCTGTTTGTACTCCAAATGTGGAATAAATAAATGAAATAAATAAATAAATTATTAATACTTGTAATTGACACACAGTTTTGACCAACTATAATGATTTCTCGCTTCATGATTTTTTCGGTCTTTAAGCAAATTTTGATGACATCCTCTGAAGGGTATTGAAGACCCTTTACATTCTTCAAATCTCTAAATGAATATAAAAAAGAATCTCTAGTATCAGACATCAAATCTACTTAAACCGACCCTGTACATTGTTGATATTAACCTATGAAATGTAATTCCTGATGATTTCTTCTTATCCACGCCATCCCGGCTACAGCAACTTCGCACAGCACAAGAAACCATTTTGTTCAATTAGTTCAACGAAGATTGTCCTTCAAATATAAATAATTTTCACAAAACTCACAACCGAACACGAAACATCAAGGTCAACGACCGCTTGACAAACGTGTAGTACCAATGTGGCGGACCTGGTCCCGTTTTAGACACGAAATCGCACCTCCCCTCCTTATACTATCTCTATGGAAAATACCAAAAATTACAGTTCCGTACAGCTAAGAGAACAAACTTTATATGTGAAAACAAAAACAAAAAAGTTTCAGTAACTTCTAATTCTGTGGTTGTAGTTCACACACAGAATATCTATCCTTGAGGATTGGCGAATCCAACTACCCTTGAGGGCGCTGTAAATTGACCATATTCGTTAGCTATCGGTTGCAGCTTTTTTAAGTGTTTTTGGGTTTGCGACATTGTGAGATTAATCATAATGACATTCATAGTAGTTGTCAATTGTCATTATTTATTTACAAATTTTCAAAATTTGAATTTTGAAATGTTTCCAATCATCTATAGTAAACGGACATTTTTCAAAATATTTCATCAATCCAGTTAGGTTTCTCCCTGAATATACTACAATCATTTAAAACAGATATCAATAATTTTTATTGATAAAACAAATACATACAATTTTTAATACAATGGATACTAGAAGGCTGTTAGTATATCTTGTGTATATTCAACATGTCCAAGAGTACAATATTAGGTTCATGTTTTTTAGATTTTAGCAACCACAATGTTGGAGGAGGCTGGAGCACTGTCAAGTTGTAGCTCTACCGAAGATTCCAAATTAAAATTTCATAGGTTTGTTTGAGTTTCATAGGTTCCCTAAAAATAAAATACTTGCTAAGAAATGGTAATATTCTCTAGGAATGTCAAAGCATTTTGAAGATGATAATATAAATGATGTTGCGATGGAATATGAAACACAGGATGTGGATTTTTCAAAATAAAAACATCACAGGCACAATTATTTTTTTTCATCGAAGAATTTCAGCAGTTTCTTTGTATACTGTTATTTATTATAGTTCAATTGTTATTTTGTTTTTCATCTTTATTAAAAAATTCCTTGGATTTTCAACAAATTAAATAGTGTTGTGAACAAATTAGGTTATATTAGTACCACATGAAAAAGATCTATTGAAAATAAACCTCTTATTGATCCCTATATCAGTACTACAAATATCTCTGAAATCATTTCCATACGACCAAACTTAAATTAATAAAATTATTTGCATGTTCGTAGGGGACATTTCGAATTTTGGAATGAAAACAATTATTGAAATGGAACACATATAATTACTTAAAAACAATTATTGAAATTAAAAACATCTTCATTGCTTATATGCTTTTATCTAGAAGGTGTGCTTTGAAGAATTTGGGCATCAAACTTTCCTTGGTACAGATGGGAATCGTAGATTTCAGTGTAATGAAAATTTTCACTTCTCCAATCTCAACATGAATTCTCAGACCTACAAAAATAAAAATTGTTCCTAGTCTGCATAAGCAAGGATTATTTGCTCCAAGGATTCGTATGAATATAATAAAGCAAAAATTAAATTGTAAGCAGTGTTTTACAAGTTGAGCGTAAACTCACTAGTAACATCTTTGGTGACTTGTTTCTACAACTCATCTAGTTGATTATTCTTAATAACAAATGATCAATGAATCCTATAAAATGAAAATTATGATATTCATGGGTATATTATCGTTCAGATGATTTTTTTTTAAAGATTCACATCGGCCATCACAAACATTTATATTATCATCTTCGAAATGTCTTTCTGTTGGATCTGCTAATAAAATAATGTTAATGAGTGGACAGATGTAAATGAAAATTTAGTGCTTACTAGAAATCATAGGTTTCCTCAGGAATCATGTAGGAACTTTAGTTCTTTTCATTTCCTTTTGAAATGTGAACCACATATTCTCTTCCTCTGGAAATTAATGAATGAGCATCTTGCTCCATTCCTAGAGAATGTTACCATTTCTTAGCAAGTATTTTATTTTTAGGGAACCTATGAAACTCAAACAAACCTATGAAATTTTAATTTGAAATCTTCGGTAGAGCTACGACTTTGACAGTGCTCCAGCCACTTCCACCATTGTGGTTGCTAAAATAGAAAAATCATAAACCTAATATTGTACTCTGGTACATGTTGAATATACACAAGATATACTTACAGCCTTCTAGTATCCATTTTATTAAAAATTGTGTGTATTTGTTTTATCAATAAAAATGATTTATATCTGTTTTAAATAATTGTAGTAAATTTAGGGAGAAACCTAACTAGATTGATGAAATATTTTGAAAAATGTCCGTTTTCTATAGATGATTGGAAAAATTTCAAAATTCAAATTTCGAAAAAAGTAAATAAATAATGACAATTGACAACTACGATGAATGTCATTATGATTAATCTCACAATGTCGCCAACCCAAAAACACTTAAAAAAGCTGCAACCGATAGCTAACGAATATGGTCAATACTTGTTTTCTAGGTTCGAAATTTAGCCACCAGCTTGAGTGGCGCTAGGGGTTATTTTGTAAATTTTTGAATGACAACGGGATATTTATATCATTTTGTGAAATAAATGAATAGATTTTCACTTTGATAGTGATTTAAAGGCTTTTTAAGATGGAAGTGTGTGTTAATGCATTTCTGATTGTACATTAAGTGTGGCGAATTCAGAAGAACAACTCGTTTTCACCAGGAATGATGAAAAAATTTTATGCAAAAATATTTAAATTACTTGTAAGAACAATTATTATTTTGGTCAAATGGGATTACTCAAATGACGTAGAATAATATATTTGGAAGTATTTCCTAGATCCATGAGATTCTGCAGAATTCGTAAATGAATGGTACTACCTCGAAATGATATCCAATTGAAGCAGAATCCTTCATGCTGCAAACAGGTTCAGATGAATCTGTTGAATTTGGAAACATACAACTTCATTGTTCATTAAAGTTTTCCCAAATCATTTTTGAAAGTGGGTGCTCCCTTTCATGAAGATTACAAACAAAATTAGATCGAGAACATTTCATTTTATCATTTCTTCAATCATATGTTGCAAAATGAATAAACGATTCTGAAATTTTTTCCAGTCTATATTTTTGTTTTGTTTGTTATTTTAAAAAGGAAATTGTATATATCTTTCATCACACAATATTAAGATAACAATCAATTTTAGATAAAATATTTGTTTACAATGGAAAATTTGCCAGAGATGATACCAAAAAGTGAAACGACTAAAACAAAATGCTGACATAAATATAGAACAAACCTATGAAAAATTTTAAAATAGGTACTTGAAATTTCAAATTGTTTGAAAACCTATAATCTTCCAAACCAAGTGTTTGCAAATTCAGTCAAGGAGTTCAATTGTTTCTTATTTTCAATGGCGTTAGCAAAATTTCATATCAAATCACCAGTGTTCACTTTTCCCATGAATCATTTACACTTTCTCTTCTTTCTACCCTGGCGAATCCAACTACCGTTGAGGGCGCTGTAAATACTTGTTTTCTAGGTTCGAAATTTAGCCACCAGCCTGAGTGGCGCTAGGGGCTTTTTTGTACATTTTTGAATGATAACGGGATATTTATATCATTTTGTGAAATAAATGAATAGATTTTCATTTTAAGAGTGATTTAAAGGCTTTTTAAGATGGTAGTGTGTGTGAATGCATTTCTGATTGTACATTAAGTGTGGCAAGTTCAGAAGAACCAGTGGCGTACCAAGACCACAATTATATGTGGGCGAGATAAAATTTGCGAGGCCCTTTCATGAAAAAAAGTTTCCATAAGAAACAATCGAAGTTGTCTAACATTTAATAAAATATATGTGACGAATAATGAAGTAAAAAACAAACAAAAATTGTGGGCTTTAGCCTCACTTAGCCAGCTGGGATGTTAAATCTGTTTCGATAGAGAGGGTTGCCAAAGCAGAAAGTATTTCCTGATACCTACATTGTATTTCGCAGATTTTTTAATTTTGAGACCATTTTTCAGCAGAACCTGTACTCACCGGTATGGTATAAACGTTGAAAGGAGTCTTGGGCTCGAATTTCGTGAAAACACCAGTAGTGGAAACCTCTTCACCATATTTTTATTTGATTCGAAGATATAACAAAATTTTAATATTTTATCGATTTCGAAAATGTGCCATAACTTTTTTTTCCAAAATATCTGAAAACGATTAAAACTTTCTGAGAGCACTTTTTTACTGGGACTCTTTTTTGAATTCTCCATCTCCTTTTTTATGAAGAAATTTTTTTTCCACCCTTAGTAGGCGAGAAAAAAAATGTGTATTGTGTATTGTTTCCTATGAAAAAAGGCTTTTAAAAATTTCAATCGTTGTCACATATTTTCGTAAATGAAAATGATATGGCACACTTTCGAAATCGATCAAAAATCAAAATTTAGTTATATCCTAAAAAAAAATTAAGATATCGCCAAACCGTTTCCATTTATGGTGTTTTCGCGAAAATCGAGCCCAGGAAAATTTTTCCCTATCTAGACCAGATACCGAAAACAGTCAAAATCAAGTAATTCAGGATACCCCGTACAATTTCATCGCTGCTTTCATAGTAAAATAATCTTTCTGATTTAGGGCGGTGGAGATACGCTCTTGTCACCCTCAGGTGGCGACCAGAGTAAACTGATGTATGTAGGTATTCCTTGCACGATTTCGGTTCGTGTGAATTTCAGCAAAAATATTGCGCTATAGAAAGTTGATAAGTAAGCTGAGAGGTACGAAATAGAAATCATCGTCATCAAAGAAAAAAGTCTCCATAACGATTAATCTGTAAATAAAATGATTAATCTTAGAGGGAAAGGGGATCATTGTGCCGCGAGGCCCTTAAAGGCGCGAGGCCGTGGGCGATCGCCCACGTCGCCCACGCCCAGTTACGCCACTGAGAAGAACAACTCGTTTTCACCACGAATGATGAAAACATTTTATGCAAAGATATTTAATACTTGTAAGAACAATTATTTTGGTCAAATGAATATGTTTTACACTTGTTGGGATTACTCAAATGACGTAGAATAATATATTTGAAAGTATTTCCTAGATCCATGAGGTTCTGCAGAATTCGTAAATGAATGGTACTTCCTCGAAGTGATATCCAATTGAAGCAGAATCATTCATGCTGCACATAGGTTCAAATGAATCTGTTGAATTTGGAAACATACGACTTCATGTTTATTGAAGTTTTCACAAATCAATTTTGAAAGTGGGTGCTCCCTTTCATGAAGATTACGAACAAAATTTGATTGAGAACATTTCATTTAATCATTTCTTCAATCATATGTTGCAAAATGAATAAACGATTCTGAAATTTTTTCCAGTCTTTATTTGTATTTAGTTTGTAATTTCAAAATGTAAATTGTATATATCTTTCATCACACAATATTAAGATAACAATCAAATATAGATAAAATATTTGTTTACAATGGAAAACTTGCCAGAGATGATACCAAAAAGTCAGAAGAGATGTATGTAATTGCCAAGTCGAAGTGAAATGACAAAATGCTGACATAAATATAGAACAAACCTTTGAAAATTTATAATTGTTTGAAAACTCATAGGGTCGGTTACACAAAACTTCGATTTCACCGTTAAATTAATTGGAGCCAACACAATTCGTTGAAATTTCAAAACGAGTGATTTGATTGGTTCGAATTTACTTAAGGTTTTCAAATCGTACAATTAAAGCTTTGTGAAACCCGCCCATAATCTTTCAAACCCAGTGTTTGCAAATTCAGTCAAGGAGTTCAATTGTTTCTTATTTTCAATGGCATTAGCAAAATTTCACATCAAATCACCAGTGTTCACTTGTCCCATTGTCTTTAGATACTTTCTCTGCATTTTCAAATCTCACAGATTGCATTTTGTGCAATCTGCTGTGCACATGCACAGCAGATTGTTCCGCTTTACTCAAAACAGACAATATTGCAGCATTTTTTTCTTTGATTTACACACCACTTTCAAAATTATGGAAATGGGTACACTGAGTTGTTGATTGAGAAATTATATGTTTATCCCTAAGAGTATCATTCCAGGATTCTCTCCTCAATTTATGTTGGGCCATACAAGCCCTATTCATTTCTTCTGGATATTAACTACGTCGCAAGTTTCGAGAAGTCACAGCAGTAGCTTTAAGCTCAGGAGCTTTCATTTGCTGAAATTTTGAACCTGCAAGGATATATAAATAAATATTATGAATTATGCACACAATTTTTCACAACAGACCTATGACAAGATCATCAATCTGAAAATGATGAGAGAAAACAATAATTTTTCCCATCTTCAATCTTCTCACCCAAGCTTGTCTTGACTGTGCCAAAAATCTCAAAAATTCATGAAAAATTCAGTAAACACTAACCTTGATATGCAGAACACGAATCTGTTTTCAGATTTTTCCGGTCGGTCTTGGTTTTTCTAAAAAAAATTCTTTAAGTTATTGAAGATTATCTCGACAAAATACTTCATTTTTCAAGTTCGTTTAAATATTTCAGAGTTCCGTGGCCTATTTTCATCATGAATACAAAATGCTCGATTTTTTCCTTAATTTACAGTCTTCTTTATTACTGAATTTCCCTAAAATGTGATGATTCCTTATTGTTTACATTCCGGTGATGTGACGGCCATCTTCATTTCTAGCTCAACAGCGCAATGTCACGTCGAATGACGTAGAAATGGCCGTCACATCACCGGAATGTAAACATCAAGGAATCATCACATTTTAGGGAAATTCAGTAATAAAGAAGACTGTAAATTAAGGAAAAAATCGAGAATTTTGTATTCATGATGAAAATAGGCCACGAAACTCTGAAATATTTAAACGAACTTGAAAAATGAAGTATTTTGTCGAGATAACCTTCAATAACTTAAAGAATTTTTTTTAGAAAAACCAAGACCGACCGGAAAAATCTGAAAACAGATTCGTGTTCTGCATATCAAGGTTAGTGTTTACTGAATTTTTCATGAATTTTTGAGAATTTTGGCACAGTCAAGACAATTACCCTTTTATCAATATATCAAGGGCATTATAATTCATTCACACATAATGAAAATATTATTCCACTGGCCAATATTATTCAAATGAATCTTATTATTTCTGCTCAGCTTCAATATGGCTCCTAACCTTAAATTTAACACATGAATTTGAAAATAATCTTATGTTAACGTATAATTCTCGTATAAATACCTTTCGATAGTTTCTCAGCATCAATTCTACTATTCAGAAAACCTAATAATTTCACCAATCTTCGTATATTAAACGAAAATGTCAATAATTTATATTAAAAACCATGTATTTTGAACGGGATTACTCCAAAGTATACTTGTTTTCTTAGGGCGATATTTCGCCGCTAGAGGGAGTTTAGATTTTTGGATTCGCGGTATCTCTTTGTCCGACTGGATAAACCGGCTTCAGGATGAATAGTTTTCTGGGAAGAGGAGCAAGAAGCTTGAGAACCGTGAAATTCTGAAGTGATTGGTAGGTTCTACGAAGGAACTGCAGTTTGCTTCAATCTTGGAAATTTTTTATTTCTACCTGAGAATATTATAAAAAATATGAAGCTTATTTATAATCAGTAATGATTCATATTTGTAAGTTACCTTTATGAAAATAATCATCTTATGAAAAATGCAATGAATAGACTGTCATGTATGGAGTGACCAGTTTACCAACCTTCAATTTTAAAATCCATGTCTTTCTTCTGTCAAGGAGTTCCATTCCAAAATTTTGTTTCCAAATAAACCTTGCTTCCATTCTCTTTTGGAAACCAGTGAAAGCTCAATGCAGTATGTGATCCTTTTCTCCTTGACCACGAATTAAATTGCGGGACACAGCAATAGTCATTACGTGAGGAAGCCATGTGATAACAGCTATGGTTGAAAATGATATTTATTTATAAATGAGCCTAAAGAGCGTTCAAACTCTTGAGCAATAATCCAAGTTTGGAAAATCAATAACATCAAAACTTTCAACTCACAAAACCGCACAAAACCCCGAAAATAAACTGTAGATAAACACATTTACATTCCACGTTAATAACTAAAAACTACTAGCGCTCAAGGGTTCAGATTTCTCTCACCAGAGAGCGTATCGATTGGCAGAAGATCCCAATATTACAAACCATGTATTTTGAACTGGATTATTCCAAAGTATACTTGTTTTCTTAGGGCGATATTTCGCCGCTAGAGAGAGTTTAGATTTTTGGATTCGCCAATAGATATTCTGTGGTTCACAGTTTTGTTTCTATAGTATAGTTACTCTCTGGGCGGCGTTCGGAATCAACGTCGGACGTTGTCCGGTGTGCGCCCAAGCCGTTCGGAATCGACGTCGGGTAAATTTTACCCCCGTTCGGAATCACTTGGGACGTTCGTCCGGATGTACAACTTTGCAACCAAGAAAATAGGTAGATAACAATTACTCGTCTTGCGCAGATATCGTTTATTTACACATTCGAATTTTAAAAGTTTGTTTTACGGAGGAATTTCTAGTATTTAGTTTCTTAAGGTAGTTTATTATTTCTATTTTTCAAGATGAGTGTAATTTCAAATTTTACCTACGTGATAGTCTAGGATATATACTCAATGTAATAATTTATTCACAAGGAAAATGAAGTACACCTCCAAAATATTCAAGGTTTATTAAAAACGAATTATGTATATTTACCATTATCAATACAGGAGAAAAAGTGCCAAGAGCTTGTCTGTGGTAAAAAAATATTTTTATATACATTGATAAATACATATGGTGGTGAGATTATTATTCATCTGTTACAAATCCAAATTCAGTGTTGAAGGTAAGTATTTAGAGAAAGCAAGTAAGTATTTTCAAAAACAAGTTAAAAATTATTATCAAATGAAATTATTTCTATTCCAGATACCAATCCAAAAGTTCCAGTGCTGGCATTTTATCCAATTTCTTATCTGTTGTAGTTGGAATGCAACCGAATATTTCTCAAGTTTTCTGGAAGGCTGTTATAGAGGAGTGGAGCGAGGTATGCAAACGTAAATATCATTGAAAAATGATATGGTGGCCATTATATTCATTATTTCATGAAAGCACTCACGTTCATTTATTTATCCTTAGATGAAGGCTTAATTCTCGCTGATTATGAATAAGTTAGAGAATTATTCAATTTGCCAACTCTTTCATTTGTAAATACAGGAACCGAAGCAGCAAACTTGATCATGGTATGTACAACATGGCTTTTCGAATTCAAATTTTGCAACTTACTTCATTATTTTAGAACAACAAACAATCTGGAGATAAGAGTTTGCTTGGACCACTCCATTATTTCTCTGATTATTTGAAATTCTGGTTTATTTGACGGCTATCTAGAAAATATTGATAACCCTGATTGGGTGCCCAGTCAACAAATAATCCAGGAAATAGAAGTTCTCCTGATGCTGAGAAATATTTTATTTATTTATTTATTTCATTTATTTATTTATACGGGATCAACCCCATTACAAAAGACCATGTTACATATAAAATTTTCAACCTTAATTATCACATACAATTTAATAAACACACATATAATACCCGTACAAATCAAAAATAATCACGGAACTATAGAGCGTCTATTTGCCTCTTGAAGTGCGTCAAAGAAACACCCAAAATATCAAGATTCTTGGCATTGATCAGTCTCAACGTCCTTTCGATGGGACGGTGCCTAGCAAAGTTAGTACCATGATGGGGTATGTAAAACAAACGGTTTGCCCTCAGTAAACGTCCTGGGATGTTGAAAGAAACCCCCGCCAGAAGTTCAGGACAAAT
This sequence comes from Hippodamia convergens, assembly GCA_038502775.1. Lineage (NCBI taxonomy): Eukaryota > Metazoa > Arthropoda > Insecta > Coleoptera > Coccinellidae > Hippodamia > Hippodamia convergens. The sequence continues at coordinate 61,468,201 of CM076609.1, read as the reverse complement.
CACCTGGCCACTCAGGAGTTTAAAAACAAACAACAGGTCACCACGGACACGCCTATCATGTAGACTCCTCATATTCAACACCGCCATTGCTTCATTATATACATGATCGACTGGAACCCTCAACTGAAGCTTGAAAAGACAGAACCGAAAAAATTTATTCTGAATCCTCTCCAAACTCAAACAACTATTCCCATAATAGGGAGACCAGACCATAGAGCAGTATTCCAATAAAGACACCACCAAAGACATATACACCCTTTTGCAAGTTTCCACCGACAACTCTCTACTATTACGCATTACAAAGCCCAGAACCTTGGAAGATTTTACCACAACCATGTTTATATGGTGTCCAAAATTTAATTTTTCGTCAAAATAGATCCCTAGGTCCCTTATTACCTCTGAATACCTGAGGTCCACACTCCCAACATGGTAAGAAGACAGCACTTTCCTATTTCCCCTATAAAAGCTAATAAAACTGCACTTCTCCACATTCAAGGACAATCCATTAACTCTGCACCACCTACACAACCTATTTAAATCTTCCTGCAACAACAACATATCCTCCTCCGAAGCGACCACCCTGTAGAACTTCAAATCATCGGCAAACAATAAACATTTACTATTACAGAAACAGTCCACAATATCATTGATGAAAATGAGGAAAAGCAGAGGCGAGCAGTGTCCACCCTGAGGTACGCCCGATGTCACTCTTATCAAACGGGAGCAGACTCCACCCAATCGCATCTGTTGAGTTCTATTAAATAAAAAGCTCGCAAACCAAGATACCATAGACTCTGAAAAACCAAAAAGCGTTAATTTGTTCAACAATAAAAAGATATTAATTTTATCGAACGCCTTGCAAAAGTCTGTGTAAATCACATCCGTCTGCCTCCCACACTCTATTGCTCCCATCAGATTGTCTTGGAACACCAATAAATTAGTCAACGTAGACTTACCATGGTTGAATCCATGTTGTTCATTGATCAACAGTTCTTTACAATTAAAGTAGATCTGGTCATAAACTAGGCTGTCTAGGAGTTTCGGAATAGCCGACTGAATTGACACACTTCTGTAATTCATAATTTTATTCCTATCACCAGACTTAAATATTGGTATAATAAAGCTATGCTTCCATTGCTTTGGAAATACTGCTGAATCAAGTGATCTTTTAAACAGAACAAAAAGAGGGTAGGAGAAAGCACACTCACAGTTCTTTAAAAAATAATTAGGTATGCCATCCGGGCCGGAACTAACTACAGGTGGCAAGTGAACTATCTTATCAAAGATTGACTCCACTGACAACTTCGGAACAGGAATTGAAGTGTTCCCACCCACCTGACCACTGGATGAGTTTCCCAAAGATCCCTCCTCATTATTGTATACAGACTCAAAGTACTGGGCAAAGCCCTCAGCAACTCCCATAGAACCCACAAATTCACGGTCATCATGACACATCGAGTTGGGAATCTTCAAAGATTATAGAGTTAGAAAGATAGGAAACGCCCTTGTATCTGTGGTACTAAAATCCGACTACGATTTTTGGCTAGTTTATTACTTGTGACACATAGATGACGCTGAAAACATTATTCAGTACAGAAAACTATTTCAATAGGCGCGAAATTCGAAACACATTTCTCATAAATTTTCATTTAATTGAATACTTTGTCGAGCTTTTAAAAAAATATCCTGATCGACAAAAAAAAGGAAGGCTCCGCTTTTTGATCAGGATGATCTTTACTTCTGCATATTGCTGTGAAACAAATGAAATACGCTTCTGGATTCTTTATATTTTTATTTGAAATGATTGTGTGAAATCAACTGCAATACAATAATTATGAAATTGAGTACATTTCAAAAATTTGTTCACATATTAGAGAATTATCATAACAATTTCAAGAATTTATTGTGAGTGACCTCTCGATAAATCGAACATCGATAAGTCAAACAGTTGTTCTGGACCCGATTCATACATATCTTACCCAGTGTATTTTAACCTCAATGAGTCTAGAGGGTCTAGTAGATGAGTCGAACTGCTGGAAGGGTCGTCAAGAGAACCACCACCTCTATAAGTCGTTCTTCTGACCACCATTGCCTCTATGAGTGGAACTTTTTGATCTAATGAATGAGACCGAAGAAAAGTCGGTTCGCAAACAAATTATCCAGAACAATATATTTTTACCCCGAAACCTCTATCCATTTGACAACACTGAAAATAAAAAGCAATGAACAAGACAATTACATGATAAGAGTTTCAAAACTTACATTTCTATTCTCTTTGGTAATGAAAAGAATGCACATTCAAGATTATTATTTCTGCAATTAATCACCATGCATTTCGAATGTCGGCCAGTTTTTAACACAAAATTTATAACAGAAAAACACACGAACCAAGATTATGGAGTGAGCTAGTTGGTACACTTGTAGATTTCGAATTAATTCAGTAGAAAATACGCGAGAAAATACAATCATCATTCAGCAAAAATATTTATTCAAGTATTTCTTTCAAAATTGACAAAAGCCTACTAATAATCTCTATATAATCTATGCCAAATGGACCCTCATTAAATATTTTAACCATAGATCGATTACTTTTGAAAAACAGATGTCGCTGACATCACTGTAGTCGCTTCGTTTCCCATCTTTATACTCTATAATCTTTGGGGAATCTTATCTGACACTCGCCTACCTTCAAAATTCTTCCAGAAGCTCCTAGGATTAGTAAAAAGTTCACGGTCTAATCTCGATACATGATTTCGGTGACATATATTCCAAAGATTATAGAGTATAAAGATGGGAAACGAAGCGACTACAGTGATGTCAGCGACATCTGTTTTTCAAAAGTAATCGGTCTATGGTTAAAATATTCAATTAGGGTCCATTTGGCATAGATTATATAGAGATTATTAGTAGGCTATTGTCAATTTTGACAGAAATACTTGAATAAATATTTTTGCTGAATGATGATTATCAAAGATTATAGAGTATAAAGATGGGAAACGAAGCGACTACAGTGATGTCAGCGACATCTGTTTTTCAAAAGTAATCGGGTTATGGTTAAAATATGTAATTAGGGTCCATTTGGCATAGATTATATAAAGATTATTAGTAGTAGTAGTAGGCTAGTTTTGAAACTCGTATCATGTAATTGTCTTGTTCATTGCTTTTTATTTTCAGTGTTGTCAAATGGATAGAGGTTTCGGGGTAAAAATATATTGTTCTGGATAATTTGTTTGCGAACCGAATTTTCTTCGGTCTCATTCATTAGATCAAAAAGTTCCATTCATAGAGGAAATGGTGGTCAGAAGAACGACTTATAGATTATAGAGGTGGTGGTTCTCTTGACGACCCTTCCAGCAGTTCGCCTCATCTACTAGACCCTCTAGACTCATTGAGGTTAAAATACACTGGGTAAGATATGTATGAATCGGGTCCAGAACAACTGTTTGACTTATCGATGTTCGATTTATCGAGAGTTCATTGTATGAATAAACTCTTGAAATTGTTATAATAATTCTCAAATATGTGAACAGATATTTGAAATGTTCTCAATTTCATGATTATTGTATTGTAGTTGATTTTACACAATCATTTCAAATAAAAATATAAAGAATACAGAAGCGTATTTCATTTTATTCAAAACAATATGTAGATGGAAAATATTATCCTGATCAAAAAACGGAGCTCTGCTTTTGTTTTGTCGATCAGGATGTTTCTTTAAAAGCTCGACAAATAATACTCAATGGAAATTTATGAGAAGTATAATTCGAATAAATTAAAATAGTTTTCTGTACTGAATTATGTTTTCAGCGCCATCTAGGTGTCACAAGTAAGAAACTATCCAAAAATCGTAGTCGGATTTTAGTACCACAGATGAAAGGGCGTTTCCTATCTTTCTTACTCTATAATCTTTGATATATTCATTAGGGCTCTGCATTCAGATCTCAACTTTGCAAAGGCATTATAGTTCGGAGCAGTCTGGTTCAATTTATACTCCCTGTGGGCCATTTTCTTCTGATAAATTAACGATCTTAGTTCCGATGAGAACCATCTGGGAAAGTTTGAGGTTTTGAACCTTTTCAGAGGAACAAATAAGGCCAGAGCCATATTTACTACATGATAAAATGCCGCAACCGCCTCGTCTATGCAAGGAGAATTTAAAACAAGATCCCAATCGATTCCACACAAATAATCATTCACACCAAAATAATCTCCATTCCTAAAGTCGTAAAAAAATTCCTCATACTTCAAATTATCCTCTCCCTCAACATCCATATCGATAACAAAGTTATAAGCCCTATGATTAAGAGACTTATCTAGAACATAGTCGACAGCCTCCGTAATCAACACGCCACCTACACTTGAAAACAGTAGATCCAAATACACAAGTCTGTCATTTGGGATCAATATTCGTTGGAAAAAATTAAGACCAGCATAAAATTTTCCTAGTAAAAGTCCATTTGAGTTGGAGGGACATCTAACACTAACCCTATAATCATTATTCTCCCAAAGTGCATCAGGTACGTTGAAATCGCCAAAAATATAGAAATCATATCATGGATATTGCTGCCTTAGTGCTTCTACCGATTGGCAACCCCCCCTAAGATAAAGTTACATCCATTAAACCTGCACAATAGGAACAATTGCTCGAGAGACTGATCCTGCAATTTAAGTCTCACAACACTGATTGAGTCCTTAACATAAATCAACACTCCACCACCGCGCGATTTGCTGCTTGTAACCCTTGATCTATCACACCTAAATATATTAAACGATTGTACTGATAGTTCAGCATCTGAAAACTGATCAGACATCCAGCTCTCCACGAAAATTAATATATCATAGTTCGAAGTTATAATTCCACTACGCAGGTCTCCAATTTTCGTTCTCAGTCCACCTGCATTTAAACAATAAACTTGTAATGGGGTCATTCGGTGTTTTTTCTTTTCTGACCACTAGATCCCGTCACCTTGGCAATAAAGGGAATACCATTCCTGTACTTCAACGCTAAGTTATCTTCACCAGCCTCCCTTCGTCCAACAAGCTCCTCAATAATCTTCTTTCTATATTCTCTCTGTGACAGTGTAAGATCTCTGTTCACCTTACATGCATGATCGGTAGAGCTGTTCGCAGCCCTCAATACGGCCATGGCAGCACCACTATCAGAAAATATCACTTTGAGTGGACGCGATTTATTGTCACTCCTTCTCCCCAACCTCACCACCTTCACTACGCTTTCTATACTACTCTCCTTGTTAACCAATGACATCAACTCCTTCAACTTTCTTCTATCATCGTCTATCCTCTCCCGTATCAAGTCGGAACTTGACTTCTCAATATTATGGACAATTATATTTCTTGCCCTCTCTGCTCTATCGTTCATCTCGGCGATAACCGAGTCTATGTCTGGGCCATCCATCGGTGAACCACTCATCTTCATGGCAACCGATGATGTAACCGAAGAGATCTCCGATTTAAGCTCATTAAACGAACTCTGAAAAGACACTTTGACCGACTTAACTTCTTCGCATAGAGTCTTCATAGTTTCCACAAAAGTAGCAAAGTTCTTGGTTTCCTCCTGAACTACTCGAATTTCATTCTCTAATGAAGCTACTCTAGCTTCAATCTCGAAGATTCTACTCAATTTAGGGGCGCATTCCTTACATATATATGGAATAGTACGACTGGATGCCGAAATAGCCCTGACTTCACTAGATCCTATGTTCGAACACCTCTTGCACCTGACCACTTTGCACCAATCACATGGAAAGCCGAAGACATCCCCTGGGTTCTTAGGGGGATCCCTGAACGAGCACTGTGCATTGCACTCAGCACACACTCCAGACATTGCGGAATATTTAGTCCTCACACACAAAAATCTAGGTTTCGTCTCAAATTGAGGTTATGTATAAACAATTTCTTAACTATGAGAAACTAACGATCCCATAAACGTAAGAAAAATAGAAATGCAATGCAACTAATTGAGCAAATCGATAAACCAACACCAGCGAAAAATTGTATTATTGAATCGCGGTAAATATGATTTCTAGCGGGATCAAAATCAAAACAAACAATCTGACATAAGGCTGAAATTTTTTTTTTTTATGCAAAACATGATAGAAACACTGAACATTAGAATCATGAATGGATTTTATATTTTTACCCTGTTTTCTACAGTGAATAAAGCTCTTAAATAAAACAGTGTATCTTTTGAAGAACATTTAATAAATACTAAGTCAATTAATATATCGTGATGGAAACCGCAGTATGTGGTATCTCGAAAAAAATCAATCATTATTTTATTGCACCACTCTGGCCAACTTGTTAATCTACACAACATGCAATAATGTTATGTAATTGAATCATTCATTTTCAAAACAATTCAGAAAAAGTCTTAATCGATGAAAACAGAAAAAATTTGTATACAAAAAGTCATAATGTCAACAAGAATCATGACTCAATAAATTTTCGAAAAACTATGGTATTATCATTCAGAGGTGAAATAAATATAAAGCGTATTGGAAAAATTTGCTGTCTCTCCTGAAAACTTGGAATGTTGGACATACGACATATTGCAGTTTCCACTACGATTCATGCATTATTATTATTTTCTCTTCTGAGGATAGCTGCTTCGACATCAGGCTTGGTCTTGCTCCACAGAATGTTTTACTATAATTAATTTCTGTAACTGGTATGCATCAACCTAAAATCATTTTTATTAATGATAATATCTACATCCAATATAAATACCACTTACCTTACTGATTTTGAGTACATTCCTCAATAAATGAATATCAGGACAATTGCTCATCCTGGATTTTACAACAAATTTGGCTACAAACAAAATAGCATGAACAAGACTGCGTATCTCCCCAAGATCGGCCAGGCCAGTTCAATGGCCACAGTTGATACTTTTAGCTTCATCAGCAATGCTGTATCTTATTTCCTTTGTGAATGCTCCACCTCAAAAAAATAGAAAGTCTATTTATCACATATATTACAGTAATGTATTACGTTTACTTACATTTCCTTCAATTGAATATTCTGCTCCAAAAATTTTATTTATTTACAGGCTGTCAAGCACTCTAGAAGACTTTCATTTGCTTATTGGTGTGAAATCCACTGATACTTTTGAATACAAAATACATTTGTAGCTTCCAGGGGAGGAAAATCTAAAGAATGTGAGTCATCTAATTTTTTTCAAAGTGGTGTAAATAAAAACCCTCAATCTTATTTATTTCCTGCGAATATCAACCAGCTACTTCTGCATTCATTCTAGAAATTTAAATAAAATAGCCACTTTTAGTATTCACTGATAGAAAATTGGGCTGCACTTCGTTTTAGGGACAGTGCTCGATTTTGTTCATAATTTTTTTATAGATGCAGTTTATCAAGAGAAAACGATTGGTACCACTCTCAACTCCGGCAAGCTCGTATTTTATCAGATATGATTTTTTGAATATTGCATTTCCCTCAAGCTAAATCCGACATTTGTAGCAATTAGCAATCGCGAATGTGATTTGCTAATGAACCATAGAATAATATTTATTCTTCCATAAAATCGCTATAGAATTTTCTCCTCATTCTATTTATTGATGCATTCAAATATCAACGTAAGTTCGGATAGTTTTATATGTTATTATTCAAATCAGTCTTGGTTAGGTTAGGTTAGGTTAAGTTAGGTTACTGAGTTTGGAAAAAATAATATATTCAATTCGCAGAAGTGACTTTCCATGGCTCACTCCGTTTGACTGGTACACACAGCCTCGCCATGAAAAGTCACACTTCTCCTCCTAATCAAATATACCATTTAACGAAATTCGAATAAATGACATAAAGACTACGTACATCTAGAATCTGCACGAAAAGGTTTCTTTTTGCAATATATTGATTTATGGCATCCATTTTTGATGCATCGAAATTTTACTTTCATTTCATGAAAATTTCATTTTCCTATTACTAAGTGTTGGGCAATTTCGAGATTCAAGAATCAATCCACAATTTCCCATTGTCTTTATCACTACTTCCCAATTTCTAGGTAAATTAAAAATCTCCACTTTCGGACAATACTTTATATTTTGAAATTTAAAGAAACGCGTTGACTCAGAAGCTCGAAAACCATAGAAACAACATAAAATCTTCGATATTGATTACATTATTCTATGTTCATGACCAACATAACCTTGAATATAGTATGTTTGCTGTCATAATTTATGGAAAAATTTCAATTTTAAAAAATTTATATCTCCGGAATTATGCGCTTGCCGGAGTGGAGAGTGGTACCAATCGTTTTCTCTTGAAAAACTACACCTATAAAAAAATTTGGAACAAAATCGAGCACTGTCCCTAAAACGAAGATATCTTCATACTCTTGATATATCATTTGAAAAATATTGAGGGGCCGTTCCACTTGGCGATCACAACGATCAAAATGCTCCTTTAGCCGTTCCACTTAACGACCGCGGTCTTTGTGAGCGCGGCAAAATCATCGCTCACTCCAAGCTCAAATCGACCCACATATTTCGATGTTCTGTGACGACCTATCTCAATAGATGCGTGAAAGTGAAAATGGACGTTCAGAATACAGTTTAGATATATATTTATTATAATATTTCTAACCTTAATTAAATTTATTGTTTAGAATGACTTCTACTTTTTTCAATCTTGTCATTTCTTTCATGACAGCCCAAAACGCCCAATAATCCATTCCACTTGAGTTAACATAATAGCGCTAGCAAGCAAGTGGAATGGGGAAAAGAGCGGTCGTGAGCGTGAGCGTTGTGATCGCCAAGTGGAACGCCCCCTGAATTAACCTCACGTTGCAGTTAGAAAGAGAGGGAAGATAACACCTGACGTCGTTCGAAACGATCGGCAACATTTCAAACAACTGAGTGCGCCCAGCGTTCGACACACGCACTTTATCTGACGTTGATTCCGAACGCCGCCTTGGGTTGCGTTCATAAACTTACTCAGAGTAAGCTCCCCTTACTCTGAAGCGTTCACAAACTTGCTTTGTCTTCCTCGGAGTATACTCTGTGAGCGTTCATAAACTTCCTCTGAGTAAGCTCTGCATACTCTGCTATTTGGGAGAGTAAACACTCTGACAGTTATGACGTACTATTTTCATTCTGTCCTGATCCCGCAGACTTTTTGAAATTTGAATATTATTCGAATAAGTATTTATTTCTGGTTTTGTTTCATTCCGATAACGAAATACGAAACAATAAATTTTCCAAGTGAAACAACTATTCTGTGAAATAAAGAAATATTGGAAAGAATTACTTTAATGATTAATAAATTTAATGAAATTGCTAGCAGTGAATTAACGCAGCTCAAAGTGAACTTTATCAAGAGATAATGGTAAAGAAAAAAAAAGTTTTTCCCTGTATTGCAGAACCTAGAGTGGTCCGTTCAAGTTCAAATAAATCGAGACATGAAAAGTCTCACAAAAACTGTTTTTTGTACCTTATTTGGAATCTACGTTGATATTTTTTTATATTCGAGAGTTTAGATCTGTCAAGATTCATTAATATTTTGCTTTATCTTTCATACAATATTTTTTTAACTTCTTTTTGTTAGCTTTCTCAAATGAAACTATTTTTTGTTACGAAGTATTTAACTTTTTTCTGGCGTAGAGTCAATAAAACAACAAAACATGTAATAACATTTTTAATTTTCTGCTTGCAAGAGGAGATTATAGACAATAATATTCTTTTTCATTCTTTCTGTCTTATTAAAAGTAATTCAAAGTCCTGAGAACATTTATCAGTTTCCTCACAATCATCAAAAAAAAAACACGTTTGTGCTCTGCTTTTCAAATAAAAGAAAAATTGACTATACTGCGAAGACACAACTGAAAATGTACGACAAGAGAGAATTTTTTTCTTTAACTTCTATTATTCATTCATGATAGCAACAATTCAATATAAAAATGATATATAAAAAATGTATATGATGCGAAAGTATTATTCATTACCTATACACATGTTTGAAATCTGAATGACATTTGTCAGAGTAAGTTTGTGAACGACGAGTGTGGAGTAAAGACCGAAGTATATTTCTGATCATATGGCCATACTGAAACTGGCCCTAAGGGCCAGTTTCATAATAAACCCCTTATGGCCAGTTGCACCGTTCACAGAATAATCATTGTTTAACTAATCAACGTTTACTATTAATCAGTGTTTATAATTCTCTCTGGTTGCACCGTTTACGAATGAGCGGCGTTTAGTTAATCGGGAGATATATTTGGCAACATTGCAAAATTTCAACAGTATCAAGAATTTCTGTCAGTTTCAGTATTCGGTTGCCATGGTTACAAGTTTTGTATGTTTACTTTCACTCAGAGTTGTCTCTGCATTCACTCCACGTTTTTTCGGAAATTAAGTGACTAAGTAGTGTGTAGTGTTATAATTTTTTTAACGTACAAGAATCGACATTAGATATGCTCCTAGAAAATATACATATACAATATTAATACAAATATACATATATTTTATATTTTTATGATTCAGGGAGCTAAAATAATACAATTAATACAATACATATCGGAACAAAAAGTTACCTAGCTGAGGTTTGTGCAACCCAAGAAAATCATTAAATACAAATATTACACATATTAAATAATAACCTACATACAAGTTATTATCGAATTCCAATTAATGTTCTATCAATTCCAGTGAATACAGAACGGTACCTTTAATGAGGCGAAAACGTCTGAAGAAATTATAATTATCCATCTGGTTGAAGTGTTGTATCCTCTGGTAGACTTTTCGTGGAAACCCGAATTCAATCATTTCAACAATTTCAAGATCATCATCAATTGACCATATTCGTTAGCTATCGGTTGCAGCTTTTTTAAGTTTCTTTGGGTTGGCGACATTGTGAGATTAATCATAATGACATTCATCGTAGTTGTCAATCGTCATTATTTATTTACTTTTTTCAAAATTTGAATTTTGAAATTTTTCCAATCATCTATAGTAAACGGACATTATTCAAAATAATTCATCAATCTAGTTAGGTTTCTCCCTGAATATAACTACAATCATTTAAAACAGATATCAATCATTTTTATTGATAAAACGAATACATACAATTTTTAATAAAATGGATACTAGAAGGCTGTAGGTATATCTTGTGTATATTCAACATGTCCAAGAGTACAATATTAGGTTCATGTTTTTTCGATTTTAGTAACCAGAATGTTGCAGGTGGCTGGAGGACTGTCATAATCGTAGGTCTACCGAAGATTCCAAATTAAAATTTCATAGGTTTGTTTGAGTTTCATAGGTTCCCTAAAAATAAAATACTTGCTAAGAAATGGTAACATTCTTTAGGAATGAAGCAAGATGCTCATTCATTAATTTTAAGAGGAAGAGAATATGTGGTTTACATTTCACATTCTAAAATGAAATGAAGTGAACTAAAGTTCCTACATTTTTCCTGAGGAAACATATGATTTCTAGTAAGCACTAAATTTTCATTTACATCTGTCCACTCATTAACATTATGTTTATTATCAGGTCAAACAGAAAGACATTTCGAAGATGCTAATATAAATGTGTTTGTGATGGCCGATGTTAATCTTTAAAAAAAAAAAATCATCTGAACGCCAATATACCCATGAATATAATAATTTTAAATCGATCATTTGTTATTAAAAATAATCAACTAGATGAGTTGGATGAACAAGTCACCAAAGACATTACTAGTGAGTTTATGGCCAACTTGAAAAACGGTACTTACAATTTGATTTTTGCTCCTGGAATTCAACTTTTAATATATTCATACAAATCCTTGTAGCAAACAATCCTTGCTTATGAAAACTAGGAACAATTTTTATTTTTGTAGGTCTGAGAATTCATGTTGAGAGGAAGATTGAAAAAGTGAAAATTTTCAATATACTGAAATCTACGATTCCCATCAGTACCATGGAAAGATTGATGCCGAATTTCTTTAAAGCACTCCTTCTAGATAGAAGTATATGAGCAATATAGAAGTTTTCAATTTCAATAATTGTTCATAAGTAATTTATATAAGTGTTCCATTTCAATAATTGTTTTCATTCCCAAATTCGAAATGTCCCCTACGAACATGCATATAATTTTATGAATTCAATTTTGGTCATATGGAAATGATTTCAGAGATATTTGTAGTATTAATGTAGGGATCAATAAGAGGTTTATGTCCAACAGATCTTTTTCATGTGGAACTAATATAACATAATTTGTTCACAACACTATTTAATTTGTTGGAAATCCAAGGAATTTTTTAATAAAGATGAAAAACAATTGAACTATAATAAATAACAGTATACAAAAAAATTGCCAAAATTCTTAGATGAAAATAAATAATTCTGCCTGTAATGTTATTTTTTTTTTGAAAAATCCACATCCTGCATTTCGTATTCCATCGCAACCACATTTATATTATCATTTTCGAAATGCTTTCGCTTTAACCTGCTAATAAACATAATGTTAGTGAGTGGATAGATGTGAATGAAAATTTAGAGCTTACTAGAAATCATAGGTTTTCTCAGGAATAATGTAGGAACTTTAGTTTTCTTCATTTCCTTTTGAAATGTGAACCAAATATTCTATTTTCCTCTGGAAATTAATGAATGAGCATCTTGCTCCATTTCTAGAGAATGTTATCATTTCTTAGCAAATATTTTATTTTTAGGGAACCTATGAAACTCAAACAAACCTATGAAATTTTAATTTGGAATCTTCGGTAGAGCTACGAATATGACAGTCCTCCAGCCACCTCCAACATTGTGGTTGCTAAAATCGAAAAAACATGAACCTAATATTGTACTCTTGGACATGTTGAATATACACAAGATATACCTACAGCCTTCTAGTATCCATTTTATTAAAAATTGTATGTATTTGTTTTATCAATAAAAATGATTGATATCTGTTTTAAATAATTGTAGTAAATTTAGGGAGAAACCTAACTAGATTGATGAAATATTTTGAAAAATGTCCGTTTTCTATAGATGATTGGAAAAATTTCAAAATTCAAATTTTGAAAAAAGTAAATAAATAATGACAATTGACAACTACGATGAATGTCATTATGATTAATCGCACAATGTCGCCAACCCATAAACACTTAAAAAAGCTGCAACCGATAGCTAACGAATATGGTCAATTAATAATTCGTCACCTGAATCCATATTTTATGGAGACCAACTTAAATACAAGAACTAAAAAAAAAACACAAATCACTGTTCGATTGTTTCTTTTTGAATGTTAGGTTTTCGTTAGAAATATTTATAAATATAAATACGTTGAGTTTGCGCGGATCCCTGTTTAACCTTAATCGGGTGGGTAAACGACGAAATTTGGCTGTTTAGTGTAATTGACGATTAGTCCACATAAAACGACGTTTAGCAGACGGTGCAAGAGGTACCGCAAAATAAACATCGTTTAAAATTCTAATCATCGTTTAGCTGAACGGTGCAACTGGCCATTAAAGTCACTTTAGTAAAAGTCGGCTTTAGTTAAAGCCGACTTTAAAAGTCCACCCGATTTCATAATGAAATTAAATGGGACTTTACTAAAGGCGACTTTAGGTGAAATGTTGTATGTTGGCATAACTGAAATCGTTTCATTTGACCTAAAATGGACAGTTGCAGTTGTATTTAACCCACAGAACATCAAGCCATCTTAAAATTGAAGGAGGTTATGTTATTTTCATGTCATGTGGATATGACGTTCAGGTTCAAATTTGGAATATACAACTAGAAATTTGGGGAAAATACCAATCCCAAACTGAATATTACAAAAAAAAAATGGAATTGATGTTTGTGGCTGACAAAAGGAAGCATTGCCTCAGATTAACATCATTAGATTTAGAAATCGAAATAGGAAAAAAAATTGAATAAACATAATCTTTGAATAAGCATTTATTTTCACCAATTGCATCAGCTTAATATAGCAAAATATATACCATAACATTCTTCGTATGATACTATAGTATCATACGATACTATAGAGCCAGGGGAAAAAACCTCAGCTGAAAAAACCTGTCTCCCCCATAAAAAAAATAAAATAAAATTGTTGTATCTGAATATTCTATATAGAGGGACATCACGACTATCGGAAGGGCTCTTCGGAGGAAGGATTTTCAAACATAAACTCCAACCTGAAAAGAAAAAGAGACCGAACAGCGAGAGAATTCAAATTATACTAAATCAAATTGATCTAAAATTTTCAACCCATTGCAAAAATGAGTTCGATATATTGTGTAGGGCTCTAATACCATCTTGGAATTTATAATTCGAACAATTATTAATTAGGTGTTCAACTGTTTCCTCTGATTCACCACATTCACAATTAGGACTATCAACTGAATTCCACTTGAAAAGCATGCTGTTCGTACGACCATGACCTGTTCTTATTCGATTAAGAAGGGACCATATTCTCCTGGGAAGGTTAAAACCAGGAACTTTATTCGATGGATCAGATATTAGATCGGATTTCCAGATTTCCTTGTAGCTGAAGTTCGAATTCAGAAAGTTATTCGACCAAATAGGTTTATGGGATTTCAGTCTTGGAATTCTAATTTCTGGAACGTAGGAAAGTAAATAGCAAAATGACCTGTTATGATTGAATTTTAACATGTTTCCCATTGACTGAATCAGCAAAAAAATTTTAATTATCACCTAATTCCTTTTCAAAATTATTGATAGGAAACATGTCATTGAAATCACTTGTGTGAACTGCATGTTTATCATGAGCCGTATGGTGTCTAATTGTAGTCTCATTTCGACATTGGAGCTCTATACTTTTCCATACTCTCATTTTCGTATTCTCATTCCACTTGTGAAAGTCGATTTTGAATTTCGAAATAAAACACAACATAACCACAGTTTAGTAATATAATAATATATTTCTAAACTGTGACATAACTAACCTCAAATGAGTTGACAGTTTGAACACGAGAGGTTAGAAATTCAGGGCTAAAGGATACTTTAGCTGCTAAAGTCCCGAATTTGGGCCTTTAAATATAAAGTGGCTTTAAGAAAGTTAAATGTGTTATGAAACCGAAATATTGAACTTAAAGGAGCTTTAAAATTAAAGGGACTTTAAAACTGATTATGAAACTGGCCCTTACTCTACTCTCTGAGTAAGTTTGTGAACGCTGCCCTGGTGACATTGCTCTCGTTCTGTGGTGGGAATGCTAGATGTTCTGTGGCTAGAAGACTAGAAGCTGTCAGAATGTGGAATTAATTATTTTGTTACTCATCAAGCAATGTTTATTAACTAAATTACTATTTGAGTGTGAAATATTCTGTTCCAGAAATGAGTTTTTATTATCTATTGGTGATTTTCTATAGTATATATTTGGTTTTCGGAGGTAAGTAATTTTTATAAACGATTGAATACATGAATTTCAAACTATCTTAAAGCTGTACATTCTTCACTTCATTAACTATTTCTGAAACTCTTCTAGTTAAGTAGATAAGATGTTGTGGATTTATGGAATTGAAACTATTTCTCAGGCTCATGAGATAGTCAGATGATGATTCACAGAAAATATAATGTTTTCTAAAAATATTTCAATATTTTCTCATAGCATACCCAATATCATTGGATGAGTCATCTGTACTTTTCAATAAATCATCAATTATCCCTTTACTTTTCGTTTATTTTGCAGAAGATGAATGTAACAATGCCTTGCTGGACAGAGCAGTAGTCACTGCTACCTCATATATGCCAGAAAGAGGTCCTGGAAATGTGAACATTTATGGTAAATGAATCTGTTACTGTCAGGAATGAAATTTCTCACCTAACTGAGTAGTTTTGTTGGTGTACTGCTGTGTTCATGTGATTTAGCTTTAGTTGATGAATTTGGATAGCTTAACCCTTAACCATGGACACCCATAATGCGTTTATGCTATTACTGACACGGAGCGCTCACACTTTGGTTTGAACCATTGACATATTACATATGGACTCAATGTCACGTGACTTTACTAAAGAAATCCTAAGCAACTTACATAAGAGAAGAAAGGACTAATGCAGATCCCATGAACCGAACAGAGATGGACCAAGTTAAGGCACTGTCAAAATCATATGTGTCAAACAAAATAGAAGGGCGGGTGGCAGTGCCTTGAATTACTCCATCTCATTCGTAAGTGCACAGTCTCTCTCTAGAAAGACGTCCATGAATAATAGGTCTCTGGTTTGAACAAATCCTATTAAAACGATTATCTCAGGATCATATGAATTGAACAAACAGCACATATACATTTTATGAAGTTATCATTTTCAGTACACTCTGAAATGAGAGTGACTTTTTTTTGGAATAAATTAGAGAAATAATCTTATCGAGGATATATTGGTGATGTAGCAGATATATATCGTCGGACAATGCCAAAATCACGAAAGAGTTTGCTTATCTCCCTCTTCTACTTCTAGCCTAGTACCACAAAGAGGAAACTATGTTTATAGAACAGTCTTCAATTTATGAAACACGTTTCTTTCAGAACATCAAAAAAGGACATTCGAGACTTTGGCATTGGACCGACGAAATGTATAATTCAGAAATACAAAATTTAATTGCTAAAGCTTCACAAAAAATGTGCAAATTGAAATATTTCATTTTCTGTATTTTTTCTATGAATCTGAAGGGTTCCTTCTTTTTGCATCCTTTTGAAGACAAAAATTGTGGAGAATTGCAACAATATGAAATGTATAGTATTTTCAAATATCAATTGAGACGATTCAGTAGTTTCTGAATGTTTCCACTTCAGTCTTCTAAAAAAATTCACACTGGAGCATTGCCACTCTTTAAAAATTCTTCTCTTGGCTTTGTTCCAGAGACTGGAAGTGATAAGCCTAAAGAGTTTCAAAAAAATATCTGATGTTTAAAGTTGTATGGAGGAAAAATAATTTCTTTGATGTATTCTCAATCATAAACCTTATCCTTGCCTTGGTCTAATCCACTCAACCTTTGAACCTTTTTCGCTCTAGAAAATCAGAATTTTCTCTTTTTTCATTTTTTTTTTTCTCCAAATGATGTTGGTATTAGTTTTCACTCTTATTAAATATTTCTAATCAACACTTTATGAAACAGTAGTGAAAAAATCTTAGCTGCTAGCTGCTAGTATGTTGCTTAGATCTTCTAGCAATTTTGTTAAAACTCGATGAATAAGCGATTGAATGTCCCCTCTACTACAAAATTTTTTGAAGTTGAATAGTTTAAGGCTTTCACGACCGGATATACTGACATTGAAAGAGTCTTCCGGGTTTATTGGCCGTGGTCCATTAGGAATCATTTCACCTGACGATTCGCCTACAAATGCGGTTGGCATCTTCAGAGGAGTCTTGGTCTAAGATTGTACCTCAAACGCAGTTGTAGGCGAAATTATTCCTAATGGACCAAGGCCAATGAGCCTGAAAGACCCGTTCAATGTTTTATGAAGTTTACAGTTCAGAAAACCTAAAATTGTGGATTAGACCCATTCACATCCAAGGCGAGGTTATGTGGATGTGGAATATATGAGACTAAAGATGGGTTTCACAAAACTCTGATTGAGTGATTAATGAATCTTACGTCAATTGGAACCAATCTAATCCCTCGTTTTGATATGTCAACAAATCACGGTGGCTCCAATTAATTTGATGGTGCAATCATAGTTTTGTGAAACCGAACCTAAGGGCCGTTTGCATCAACATTCCTTAAAGTTGAGGATCCCTTACACTGATTGAAAGTTGCACGACTGTCACTAAAAAAGAATTTTTACATGAGGGACCCTTAGTGATATTTAAGTTTTTCATGTTGTTGAACTTCATCCTACTTCAATAAAGGCATTTAATTGGCTGGTAGGCTACAGATGATAGTTGTCATTTCCTTAACCTAACTTTACTGTCATTTTGACGATTTCATGCTTGTTGAAATTTCAAATTTTTTGCTATAATTTCGTAGAAAACACAAATATTCTGCAGTCAGTTTATGAGTTTGACAAATTATTCTAGGTTATAATGCCATCCTAAGGAATGCTTAAATTTGAGGTTAGGTTTAATCATCGAAACTTCACTTAAATATTTAAGGGAGGTTGGTGCAACCGACCCTCAAGCAGACAAAACCATCACAAAAAAAAAACTGCAAACAGCTAATTTTTTGATGATCCTTGGAAAACTTAGGTTTAGAAAGGTACTCTGTGATGTATATTGACTCAAATTAGCAAATTTCTTTGAGGAAATTCGCTTAAACTTGAAAGAACAGGGTGGGCAAAATTATTATTATTATTTAAATTAATAAGGGTTGAGGTTTTCACCTATAAACCCAAAAAAAAAACAATAATCAAAATAATCTTGACACTACAAAAGTAAATTGAGGAAATGTTCAATACAGAAAAACAAATTGATGATACATGAACTGCAACTTTTCAACACAACGAGATAGAGGACAATGAATGCCACATTATGGTCGTCTTTTTTAGGGAAACTGATCATGCCATCAACTGTATTTCTCCATCTTCTTTTGTTTTCGAGTTATTGGCCAAAATTGAAATTTGGGGGATTTAATTTTTGGTCATTATCTCCGTTTCTGTTTATGCTAGAATGTTGAAATTAAAACCTTATACAGACACTTTTTTCGTAGCAATCCAGTAGCATACTATGTTTTTTCAGGTGAGGTTTTCTTGCTGAGCCATAACATGAAGTTGTGTTTTTTCTTATGGAAACAATAGTTTATTATGACCCAGTAAGAATCATCATTTTTTTCCGTTTCAAAAATATACAACACATTATACAGGGTTAGCCTCGTAAAACAGTTCAGCCCTCATTTTTCTAAATATGCTCTAGAAAATGCTTTGACATGTTAATCATTTGACACCAAATAGAAATTGTTCAGTATATTCATAAATAGAATTGCAAAACCTTCACAATGATGTGTCACTCGAATCCAACAGAGTTTTGCATCTTGAAGGGGTTGCCACTCTGATTACTAATAATAATGATTAACTTCATTTCATTTGAAGCTGACATTGTAAGACAACTTGAAATGAAACTGTGTCAACAAAAAAGAAATACAAGAATATCAGCTTAAATTACGATTCAAAAATTCTCCGATATTATATGGTTCAATTTTTAACAGGATCTCATATAATCTTTTCTTGAATATTTTCAAAATGCTTTCAGCTCTAATTATAGGTGGAAGTTTCTTGAAGTATTTAACACAGATGTAATGTGGGCCCCCTCTCTGTCATCGACCCTATGTACAGAATATTTCAGCTCCGTTGCTCTCTCGTATTGTGCTGACTCATCGCTACTCTTTCAAAATTATTGTTCTTCTTGAACACATATATCAAAGATGCCTGTATATGGAAAGCTGTCAACGTCAGTATGCTCTTTTCTCTAAATTTACCCCGACACGACCCCTTAAATGTCATCTTAAAAATAAATCTAATAGCTCTTTTTTTTATTCTGATTATGTTTCCCGCGGTTGTCAAATCCCCATAGAACATGACACCATATCGAAGTCTGGACTCAAAAACAGCATGATGAACACATTTCAGGGACATCACATCAAGATATCTGCCCAGCACACCCAAAGAGTAATACACAGATTCCAGATTACCGCTTAGCACCCTGACATGTTGGCTCCAATTAAGCTCAACATCCACATAGACGCCCAAAAACATAGTACACCTTTCAATATCTTCACTTCCCTGAGACAATCTCAAATACTCTGGGGTGTCAAATCCTGAATGCGCAGTTTTAGAGACTACAAACAACACTTGTTTTTCCATTATTTATACTAGGACCTTTGTGTTCAAACCAGTTGATTGCTTTCTCCATGACAGTCTCTAGTCCTCGTCTTACCTGTGGAAATGTATTTGTTCGTATTAAAATTTGTGTTGTTCGCATAATTAACAAGTGAAGCACGTGGTACAATCTCGAGAACCCCATCAAGATCATTGACAAAAATATTAAACATGACGGGTCCCAATACACTGCCCTGCGGAACCCCCAACTTTATAGTTGTCGACCCCCATATGACCCACTCATTGTTCCTGCTGACTTGTTTTTTTCTGTGCTCTAAATATGATCTAAACAATCTCAAGGATACTTGTCTCACTCAGTAATATTCCATCTTGAAGATGATAATGCTCATGATCAAGAGCATCAAAAACCCTGGATAGATCTATAAACAACCCAATAGCCTCCTCAGAATTCTCCTATGCTTCCAATATACTTTGTATAAAATCATATATCGCCGCCTGTGTTGATTTATTCTTTATGTAGCCATGTTGAGTTGGTGAAAATATCTTATGTTCCTCTAGCCGATTTGCTATGACCATTTCGAATATTTTCGAAAATGTTGGTAGCAGGTTTATTGGCCTGTAGTTTTCCAAATGATCAACGTTTCCATTCTTGTATATCGGTTTTACCAGTGCATGTTTCAGCCCGCCCGGATATATATCATTTTTAATAGAATTATTTATGATAGGGTTTAGGGGCTCCGCCACCTGACCAATAGTCCGCCTCACCACCTTTGATGGTATGCCAGACACACCAGAACTGTGTTTGTTTTTCATCAACCCTCCCATTCTGATTGTTTCTTCCACAGAGATTTCGTCAAATACTAGTGTTAGCTCCTATTATATGCAGTATTACAGGAAAGTTTAATTTTATTAGTTTGATTCCTTTTCAAGTTTTCCACCGAATCTGTGAAAAAGGTATTGAATCTATCTGCTAGCTCCCCCAAATCCCCGTGAAGTCGAATATCATTATTTTTTTGTTTACCTTTTATTTCATGTACTGTATTCCACAACCTCCTTATTTTGTTTTCAGATACTAATATCACTTTTTAATATCGCTTAGCTCTTCCATTTCTCAAAAGTTGATTAGGGGTATTATCATAGACCACTGACCTCGAAGACAAAAGGCGTCGAAAGATTAACTCTTCTAAGCATTTTCTATAACTTACGCACGGAAATATTGGTCAGTTGGTATCTTTTTTTAAAAGATGATTCTTTCTGTATCATAATCAACTATTGTTTCCATAAGAAAAAACATAACTTCATGTCATAACTCAGCAAGGAAACCCCTTGCTACGACAAAAGTGTCTGTATAACGTTTTCATTTCAACATTCTAGCACAAACACAAACGGAGATATTGACCAAAGTTGAAAACGACAAAATTTAAATTTTCGTCTGTAACTCGAAAACAAAAGAAGATAGAGGAATGTACCCGATGGCTTTATCCGTTTCCCTAAAAAAAGACGACCGTAATGTGGAATTCATTTTCCTCTATCTCGTCGGGTTGAAAAGTTGTAGTTCATGTATCACCAATTTTGTCCAGCTTGTACAGTCTCTCTGTCTATGGTTAGGGGTTAATTTAATCAATATTAACTTACTAGAAAATTTTCAGTAGTAGTTTTTTTCTAATTTATTTAAAATGAAACGGATTTAAATTGAGTGACATGATTGGGAATGAGAAACTATTTTTCATTTTTGGGAATATATTTATGTTTTTATTCTTTTAGTAGATTGAAATAAAAGCAAATAATTGGAATCATCATACTGAATTTCTTGAAGGAAATCAAAATATTTCAGTTTAAGGTCCTGGTTGTCTAGATCAAGATTTTGAGTGAAACACATTGGTTTGCAAAATTATTTATTAAGAACAAGTGAAATCTCTATAACATGGTGTACAGAACTCAGGCCTATTAGATGTTTCTAGAATACCCCAATCAAGATTGTTTTTGAAAATGCCGCTCTAGCCAGCTCTAGCTAGATTTCAAAAGGAACATCAATATGTTCTTGCATCACAGCTTTGATATTGCTTTCAGATTATTATTCCTTCGATAGTTTCCTTTGTATTTCCAACATGTTTTGAGAAATTCATTAATTTAATAATTTCTTGTGCAAATCAATTCTTTAATTAAAAGTTGATTGTATTAAATGGATTTGTAAAGGGCCGAAATTTCAGATAGTTATCAAATGTTTCTATTATGTCAATAGGTTCAAATCTTGTGATGTAAGTGATAGATTTCAAAGTTCGAAAAATCGTTCGAAACTGTATTTCACAGAACACTAATATATAAGAAATGAAACGTACCTACTAATCTTAGGCAACACACAACGCTCCATTGTTTTGCATGGGCAAATGATATGAATGGCGGGAATTTCAAATTTATTTGAAGGGATAAATTTGAAATTACCCGTGCTCATAATTGACGTTGCTCTTTAATAAATATTGCAGAGGAACAAAAGAATACCACTATTCTTTCATTCCTCTGCAATGTATTATGGGTGTGGAGGTGAAAAAAATATACCAAATTGAATTTTTAAATTTATTGAAAATGTGTTACTTCTAATAACATATTTGAATGAAAAAAGTTTCGTGATTTAGGAAAAAGCCTACCATCATAATACATAGATACTGTCACAGCATTAATTATTTAAATATAGATAAGTTTCAATTGAACACCATAAACAATATATTGCTGATTCAAAGATAAAGGGGGGGTTTCACACAACTTTTGATGTCCGATCGAAAAAAACTTTTTTGTACAAATATTGAAAGACACATATTTCGAGATGGAATTACATGAATTTGACTGGGGAAGAATTTGGAACTATATCATTAGAATTTGATGAATTTTCAAAGAGATAGCAATGATCATGCAAGGCAGAACTGAGGGTATTGGAAGTGTTGTTGACAGATACATTACAGTTATAATTTGAATGTGGTTCTTCATAGGGTGCGTTTTTAAAATTTTGAATTCAACAAAGAATTTATACTTTGATTCCACCAATTAGTGTTTCAATTAGTAGTTCAACTATGCTTTCTTCACCATACCTCATCTTCAAGTATGAATGTCCAATTATTGATTGAGCATGGGTCCACTACATAATCGATTGCAAGCTTGCTTCGATTTCACTCTTCTCCAACTCAGCTACACTAAATTCGGTTTGGGGTGGCCGGCCAGCCTAATTCTCATTTAATCATGCAACTCAATGTAGAACACAGAAGGTATCTTTTTTCGAAATAACTTGAAAAAAACAGAATTGAAATATTATTTCATGTCTCAGTAAAATTAAGCAATTATGGAATCGAAAGAATAAGTAATAAGTCATCTCTTGACTCTCGGCAGTACAGAAAAATGAAATTGGAAGTCATACCTTTAAATTTTCAATATTTGCTAAATTCGTCTTGTAAATATTCCATAAACGATTCGTGTCTTCTGTCATATGCTTTGGTGAACCTGGGAAAAAAACAAAATGGAATTCATATTAGTGAAAGCATATTTGATGGCAATCAAAACAATATTTCACGGTAAACCAGTTTCAATACATTATGAATAAATGAAAAAATTTATAACTTACCACTAAATTGCTACCAGATTTATTTTTATTTAAATTCGCATGTTTGTTGATAAGCGCAGCATGCGGGCACAGCTTAATAAACACACAGCTTTGAAACTCAGCCGTTCGGAGTAAGCAGTCGGGTGTGACCTTGAAGAAGCCATTCGGGGGTAAAACTCAAGGTATGATTAAAAATATTTTCAGGGAAACTAACAGGAGCGTACTTCATGAATTTACAGACACAATTATTATTATTTATCATTTTTATTAATAAAATTTTCAAATAATACTACATATATTGTATAATATGAGCACAACCGCTCGAAACTTCACAAGTTAGAAACTTCACTATCATCAACCTGGAATGGTACATAGAAATCTTCTTCAATGAAGAGGGAGTTGTGAATATGAGGCAGTTTTAGTGCTTTTGAAAGCCTATATAAATCTTCTTTCCCGAATTGAAAGTTGAATTCACCCTCCTTTTTTGAAAATTAATAGAAATTGAAATAAGTGTGATTAATATTTTCAATGGAATCTCGAAAAACATTATTTGAAATTGCAGTTTATAGAAACGGCGGGTGGTTTAATCACAACCACAATCATACTTTCAATAACAACTTTCATTTTTTTTCTAATGGAATGAAACAGCAATGAGATTAAAGTCAGACCAAGTACTTGAGACTAGTTACTACTGAAATAAAATGCCAAAATTTAAATTTATCCAAAGAATGGAAGAAGATGGTCTTCCTTTTTCGTGTGCACACAGAACATTCTTTTCTTTGCGTATAATTTGGTAAATTCATGAGGCATTCGAATGAAATTTTAGCGAAAACAAATTGCGATCGAAAGTATATAAATTTCCAAAGATCTTTCAGTGCGAAGAAATAAAATTCATGAAATGTGCAGGAATTTTTAGAAGGGAATGTTCAATACTTGATATTATGTCGATATTAATTAAATTGTTTCAGATGTGAAGAAAAATATATGTTTTAATGCATCAGAGGTCACCAGTCAACACAACATAAAATAGTTGACTACGCCTATGAGCTTATGAATTCGGAGGCATCGTCATCCCGACCGGCGCCACTGAATTGATAGGTTTTACCCCAAAAGTGGGGGGATGCGCTAGAATCTGCGTTAACTACCCCCACCACACAGAGTTTCCTAGCTGTGTGTTTATTAAGCTGTGATGCGGGTATGCAAAATGGCTGCTTCCATTCGTAGAATACGAATCGAATCGGCTAATTTCGTCTTATGTGTCAAATGCCCATGCAAATATCATTTCCGGATTCGGCATCCATCTTGATGCATGCCATGCGGGAGCACAGAACCACAAGCTTCACCCCTGTGCTGTATTTCTTCAAGAAAGACCGTTTTGTTTTGACGGATCTAAGAAATAATGTAGTGAGTGTTATAGCATTTTAGAAACCTTATTCAACGTGCTAACTTTTGGAGCAAATTGCCAAACTGATGTAGTACAATTTTTTTTTCAGTTAAAGTTAGTCAAAATATTTATTCTGAATACAGTAGGCGCTCGATAATCCGGCACTCTCGGTAATCCGGCATTTTATACAACTGAACGCCGGACTGCCGAGTGGTTCGAGTAGTTTTCACGTCAAATGCTTTATTTTATCCCATAGATAAAATTAAATACTTTTCGAATCAGTTTTTTTCTGTGAATATTGTTGAAAGATTGCTTAAATTTATGCACTGAAAAATAGCACAAAATATCATGTAAGGATTCTGAAAAAAAATTTTCAAAATTCACGTTTCGGATAAAGTGTTCTTTTGCAACGAATTCGATATGAAGTCGCGTAAAAAAAAGCACCGGACCTTTCCTGCAAGCTACGTTGAAAAGTTGCCTCTTCTGTGAGAATTTCGAAAAGGTAAAAAACAGGTAAAAAAAGATATTCAAATGTTTAGCGAAAATGGGACATTTCTGCGAAAAACTGATTCTGACTCCTTTTCCACAAAACCTTTCATTTTGTACACACTGCTGAAAATAATCGATCAAAGCATTGATAAAATGTTATTTACGTGCCAATTCACTTCCTGAGTTGATATTAGTGATGGGAAATAACGTTATTTTTCCATAACCGTTATCAACTGTTATGGTTATTTTCAAATAACGGGTGTTGATAACCGTTAATACGTTATTTGGTTAAACCGATATATATGAATAACAGTCCGCATTCATCGACTGTTATATTGATAACAGTGGACGGTCGAATTAAATTGTTATTCAGATACGGAGTCGATGAATGTCAAGCTGGAAGGATTTAATGAATAACAGGGTTCACAGGGTTTGCAATTATGAATTTCTACATTTTGTCATTGGGAAAAATATTGAGGAAACAATATCACTATTGCTTGAGGGTATGTATATTCTTCATCCATGTTGGAATAGAAAACTATCAATAATTATTGAAAATTATCTGCTATTAATTTCTTTTTCGAAAACTCATGATAATTAACCCTGTCAGCTTAACAACCTTAATGTACCAAGAACCGCATCCGCATTCGACGATAACGTTAGCTTAGCATGATAACATTAATATCATCAGGTTATATGAATAACAGTTGTCGTTTCAATAACAGTAAGCGTTAAAATAACTAAATAACGTTATTTAGTTATTTTAACGCTCACCGTTAAAGCAATGAAATAACCAGATAACGTTATTTGGTTATTTCAACTTTCAACGCTTATTGTTATTCGAACAACGACTGTTAAACCGATTTCAAGCGAATAACCTGGTCCTCATTGGTAATTACGAACTAGGACCAACTGCATTCAAGCGACTTCGGTCATTGTCGGTTATAATCATTTTACAAGGAATATCGCTGAAGGCTATAACCGTAGATAACCGCAGGCAGGACCGTAGATAACCGCGGTCATTACTGGTTATTCGCTTGAAATCGGTTTTAGTTAGTGGAACTTGGAATCGTCAATCTTCGGGTCGAATCGTCGACAGTCGACAGAGGAGGGCAGACGTTTGATATTTGATATTCCTCGCATACGTTATTGCGCAACCTGTTATTTTTCAAGATAAATTACAGTTAGTTATCGTTATCTATAAATAACAGTTGTTAAATAACAGGTTAGAGAATAACGCCCCATCCCTAGTTGATATTAGTTACTACTTGTGATGAACTGTGCGTACTAGCTCAAATAGCTGGAAAACGCCATGGAACCGTTTTTAACTCGCATTATCTTCCACATGTTTCAGTTGAAAATGACGAAATGCGCGACAGATCTGTATTGTTCCTTATTTCTTACCATGTTTCTCTTTTTTCTCGTTTTTTCTTGACTTATTTACGGACAAGTCCGTCTTAATACTAGAGCAGCGAGGCTTTATTCAGAGCGGTAACCCTACAACCGAAATCCATGTGTTGTTTTTTACCATAATAATGATAATCTTCACAGTTGGCACCTCGAAAACCCGTACAATATAAAGCAAGATAGATCTCAATATCGATTTACTTCGAATTTATGGAGTGGAATATTCAATGAATAAATAATCGGACTGACAGAATTGCCGCAATTACGAAACGGCACCAACAATTTAATTTTTTCAGGAACAATGTGCCCTTCCAAGAGGAAGTTATACTACTGGAAATGCGACGTAATCTCTGGTTTCAACACGACGGATGTCCAGCACAGTACAGTCGTCATATTATATTAGGGAATATTTAAACTACACATATCCTCACCATTGTATCGGAAGGGGCGGTTAAATTTTGACCGGGGTGATGTTAGCTCCCGGCCGGCCAGCTCCAAGCGGCCGACCTGCTCCAAGCGGTTGGCCCATTCCACCACGGTCAATACCGAATTGACCATCTCTCGACAAAAATTGGTTCGTTTGAGTAAAACTCAGCGCAGAATCACATGGACGTGACAAATTCTATAGGGAAAAACGAATAATTTAATTCGAATATGATAAGATATTCTATCATGTCATTTCAACATGAATCAAACTAGGTCCATGCTCGGCCGAATTCACTTACGTTTTGGATGTCCGACCAAGAATTTAATGAATGCATTTGATAGAGTATATCTTTTCATTCAATTTAAAACAAATTCAACCAATTCTGTGAACCCTTGACCCTCAGCTCCAAGGATCGAACGCAGTGTTCTTCCGTTTCTTTCTCGACTCTATCCCGTATCAAATGTTTTTTTTCGTGTTTGGGATGTCCGGCCAATAATTTTGATGAATGCATTTGATAGAGCATATCTTTCCGTACTATTAAAAAAAATTTCGACCAATTCTGTGAACCCTTGACCGCCAGCTCCAAAGATCAAACGCAGTGTTCATCCGTTTCTTTCTCGACTCTGTCCCGTATCAAATATTTTTTTTTGTGTTTGGGATGCCCGGCCAAGAATTTTGAGAAATGCATTCGATAGAGTGTATCTTTTCATAATACCAAAACAAATTTCATCCAATTCTGTGAACCCTTGACCCCCAGCTCCAAGGATCGAACGCAGTGTTCTCCCGTTTCTTTCTCGACTCTATCCCGTATCAAATGTTTTTTTTTGTGTTTGGGATGCCCGGCCAAGAATTTTGAGAAATGCATTTGATAGAGTATATCTTTTCATACTACCAAAACAAATTTCATCTAATTCTGTGAACTCTTGACCCCCAGCTCCAAAGATCAAACGCAGTGTTCATCCGTTTCTTTCTCGACTCTGTCCCGTATAATTTTTTTTTTTTGTGTTTGGGATGCCCGGCCAAGAATTTTAAGAAATGCATTTGATAGAGTATATCTTTTCATACAATTTAAAAAAAATTCAACCAATTCTGTGAACTCTTGACCCCCAGCTCCAAGGATCGAACGCAGTGTTCTTCCGTTTCTTTCTCGACTCTATCCCGTATCAAATGTTTTTTTTTTGAGTGTTTGGGATGTCCGGCCAAGAATTTTGATGAGTGCATTTGATAGAGTATATCTTTTCATACAATTAAAAAAAAATTCAACCAATTCTGTGAATCCTTGAACCCCAGCTCCAAGGATCGAACGCAGTGTTCTTCCGTTTCTTTCTCGACTCTATCCCGTTTCAAATGTTTTTTTTCGTATTTGGGATGTCCGGCCAAGAATTTTGATGAATGCATTTGATAGAGCATATCTTTCCATACTATTACAAAAATTTCAACCAATTCTGTGAACCCTTGACCCCCAGCTCCAAGGATCGAACGCAGGGTTCTTCCGGCTCTTTCTCGACTCTATCCCGTATCAAATGTTTTTTTTTCGTGTTTGGGATGTCCGGCCAAGAATTTTGATGAATGCATTTGATAGAGCATATCTTTCCATACTATAAAAAAAATTTCAACGAATTCTGTGAACCCTTGACCCCCAGCTCCAAGGATCGAACGCAGTATTCATCCGTTTCTTTCTCGACTCTGTCCCGTATCAAATGTTTTTTTTGTGTTTGGGATGCCCGGCCAAGAATTTTGAGAAATGCATTTGATAGAGTATATCTTTTCATACTACCAAAACAAATTTCAACCAATTCTGTGAACCCTTGACCCCCAGCTCCAAAGATCAAACGCAGGGTTCTTCCGGCTCTTTCTCGACTCTATCCCGTATCAAATGTTTTTTTTCGTGTTTGGGATGTCCGGCCAAGAATTTTGAGTAATGCATTTGATAGAGTATATCTTTTCATACTATTTTAAAAAAATTTCAACCAATTCTGTGAACCCTTGACCCTCAGCTCCAAGGATCGAACGCAGTGTTCATCCGTTTCTTTCTCGACTCTGTCCCGTATAAAATGTTTTTTTTTTGTGTTTGGGATGCCCGGCCAAGAATTTTGAGAAATGCATTTGATAGAGTATATCTTTTCATACTACCAAAACAAATTTCATCTAATTCTGTGAACTCTTGACCCCCAGCTCCAAAGATCAAACGCAGTGTTCATCCGTTTCTTTCTCGACTCTGTCCCGTATCAAATGTTTTTTTTCGTGTTTGGGATGTCCGGCCAAGAATTTTGAGTAATGCATTTCATAGAGTATATCTTTTCATACTATTTAAAAAAAATTTCAACCAATTCTGTGAACCCTTGACCCCCAGCTCCAAAGATCAAACGCAGTGTTCATCCGTTTCTTTCTCGACTCTGTCCCGTATAAAATGTTTTTTTTTGTGTTTGGGATGCCCGGCCAAGAATTTTGAGAAATGCATTTGATAGAGTATATCTTTTCATACTACCAAAACAAATTTCATCTAATTCTGTGAACTCTTGACCCCCAGCTCCAAAGATCAAACGCAGTGTTCATCCGTTTCTTTCTCGACTCTGTCCCGTATAATTTTTTTTTTTGTGTTTGCGATGCCCGGCCAAGAATTTTAAGAAATGCATTTGATAGAGTATATCTTTTCATACAATTTAAAAAAAATTCAACCAATTCTGTGAACTCTTGACCCCCAGCTCCAAAGATCAAACGCAGTGTTCATCCGTTTCTTTCTCGACTCTGTCCCGTATAAAATGTTTTTTTTTGTGTTTGGGATGCCCGGCCAAGAATTTTGAGAAATGCATTTGATAGAGTACATCTTTTCATACTACCAAAACAAATTTCATCTAATTCTGTGAACTCTTGACCCCCAGCTCCAAAGATCAAACGCAGTGTTCATCCGTTTCTTTCTCGACTCTGTCCCGTATAATTTTTTTTTTTTGTGTTTGGGATGCCCGGCCAAGAATTTTAAGAAATGCATTTGATAGAGTATATCTTTTCATACAATTTAAAAAAAATTCAACCAATTCTGTGAACTCTTGACCCCCAGCTCCAAGGATCGAACGCAGTGTTCTTCCGTTTCTTTCTCGACTCTATCCCGTATCAAATGTTTTTTTTTTGAGTGTTTGGGATGTCCGGCCAAGAATTTTGATGAGTGCATTTGATAGAGTATATCTTTTCATACAATTAAAAAAAAATTCAACCAATTCTGTGAATCCTTGAACCCCAGCTCCAAGGATCGAACGCAGTGTTCTTCCGTTTCTTTCTCGACTCTATCCCGTTTCAAATGTTTTTTTTTCGTATTTGGGATGTCCGGCCAAGAATTTTGATGAATGCATTTGATAGAGCATATCTTTCCATACTATTACAAAAATTTCAACCAATTCTGTGAACCCTTGACCCCCAGCTCCAAGGATCGAACGCAGGGTTCTTCCGGCTCTTTCTCGACTCTATCCCGTATCAAATGTTTTTTTTTCGTGTTTGGGATGTCCGGCCAAGAATTTTGATGAATGCATTTGATAGAGCATATCTTTCCATACTATAAAAAAAATTTCAACGAATTCTGTGAACCCTTGACCCCCAGCTCCAAGGATCGAACGCAGTATTCATCCGTTTCTTTCTCGACTCTGTCCCGTATCAAATGTTTTTTTTGTGTTTGGGATGCCCGGCCAAGAATTTTGAGAAATGCATTTGATAGAGTATATCTT
The DNA here is from genome assembly GCA_038502775.1 of Hippodamia convergens. Classification (NCBI taxonomy): domain Eukaryota; kingdom Metazoa; phylum Arthropoda; class Insecta; order Coleoptera; family Coccinellidae; genus Hippodamia; species Hippodamia convergens. The sequence continues at coordinate 61,437,445 of CM076609.1, read as the reverse complement.
TTCATACTACCAAAACAAATTTCAACCAATTCTGTGAACCCTTGACCCCCAGCTCCAAAGATCAAACGCAGGGTTCTTCCGGCTCTTTCTCGACTCTATCCCGTATCAAATGTTTTTTTTCGTGTTTGGGATGTCCGGCCAAGAATTTTGAGTAATGCATTTGATAGAGTATATCTTTTCATACTATTTAAAAAAATTTCAACCAATTCTGTGAACCCTTGACCCTCAGCTCCAAGGATCGAACGCAGTGTTCATCCGTTTCTTTCTCGACTCTGTCCCGTATAAAATGTTTTTTTTTTTTGTGTTTGGGATGCCCGGCCAAGAATTTTGAGAAATGCATTTGATAGAGTATATCTTTTCATACTACCAAAACAAATTTCATCTAATTCTGTGAACTCTTGACCCCCAGCTCCAAAGATCAAACGCAGTGTTCATCCGTTTCTTTCTCGACTCTGTCCCGTATCAAATGTTTTTTTTCGTGTTTGGGATGTCCGGCCAAGAATTTTGAGTAATGCATTTGATAGAGTATATCTTTTCATACTATTTAAAAAAAATTTCAACCAATTCTGTGAACCCTTGACCCCCAGCTCCAAAGATCAAACGCAGTGTTCATCCGTTTCTTTCTCGACTCTGTCCCGTATAAAATGTTTTTTTTTTGTGTTTGGGATGCCCGGCCAAGAATTTTGAGAAATGCATTTGATAGAGTATATCTTTTCATACTACCAAAACAAATTTCATCTAATTCTGTGAACTCTTGACCCCCAGCTCCAAAGATCAAACGCAGTGTTCATCCGTTTCTTTCTCGACTCTGTCCCGTATAATTTTTTTTTTTTGTGTTTGGGATGCCCGGCCAAGAATTTTAAGAAATGCATTTGATAGAGTATATCTTTTCATACAATTTAAAAAAATTCAACCAATTCTGTGAACTCTTGACCCCCAGCTCCAAAGATCAAACGCAGTGTTCATCCGTTTCTTTCTCGACTCTGTCCCGTATAAAATGTTTTTTTTTGTGTTTGGGATGCCCGGCCAAGAATTTTGAGAAATGCATTTGATAGAGTATATCTTTTCATACTACCAAAACAAATTTCATCTAATTCTGTGAACTCTTGACCCCCAGCTCCAAAGATCAAACGCAGTGTTCATCCGTTTCTTTCTCGACTCTGTCCCGTATAATTTTTTTTTTTTGTGTTTGGGATGCCCGGCCAAGAATTTTAAGAAATGCATTTGATAGAGTATATCTTTTCATACAATTTAAAAAAAATTCAACCAATTCTGTGAACTCTTGACCCCCAGCTCCAAGGATCGAACGCAGTGTTCTTCCGTTTCTTTCTCGACTCTATCCCGTATCAAATGTTTTTTTTTTGAGTGTTTGGGATGTCCGGCCAAGAATTTTGATGAGTGCATTTGATAGAGTATATCTTTTCATACAATTAAAAAAAAATTCAACCAATTCTGTGAATCCTTGAACCCCAGCTCCAAGGATCGAACGCAGTGTTCTTCCGTTTCTTTCTCGACTCTATCCCGTTTCAAATGTTTTTTTTCGTATTTGGGATGTCCGGCCAAGAATTTTGATGAATGCATTTGATAGAGCATATCTTTCCATACTATTACAAAAATTTCAACCAATTCTGTGAACCCTTGACCCCCAGCTCCAAGAATCGAACGCAGGGTTCTTCCGGCTCTTTCTCGACTCTATCCCGTATCAAATGTTTTTTTTTCGTGTTTGGGATGTCCGGCCAAGAATTTTGATGAATGCATTTGATAGAGCATATCTTTCCATACTATAAAAAAAATTTCAACGAATTCTGTGAACCCTTGACCCCCAGCTCCAAGGATCAAACGCAGTATTCATCCGTTTCTTTCTCGACTCTGTCCCGTATCAAATGTTTTTTTTGTGTTTGGGATGCCCGGCCAAGAATTTTGAGAAATGCATTTGATAGAGTATATCTTTTCATACTACCAAAACAAATTTCAACCAATTCTGTGAACCCTTGACCCCCAGCTCCAAAGATCAAACGCAGGGTTCTTCCGGCTCTTTCTCGACTCTATCCCGTATCAAATGTTTTTTTTCGTGTTTGGGATGTCCGGCCAAGAATTTTGATGAATGCATTTGATAGGGCATATCTTTCCATACTATAAAAAAAATTTCATCCAATTCTGTGAACCCTTGACCCCCAGCTCCAAGGATCGAACGCAGTGTTCTTCCGTTTCTTTCTCGACTCTATCCCGTATCAAATATTTTTTTTTCGTGTTTGGGATGTCCGGCCAAGAATTTTGATGAATGCATTTGATAGAGCATATCTTTCCGTACTATTAAAAAAAATTTCGACCAATTCTGTGAACCCTTCTCCCCTAGCTCCAAAGATCAAACGCAGTGTTCATCCGTTTCTTTCTCGACTCTGTCCCGTATCAAATGTTTTTTTTTGTGTTTGGGATGCCCGGCCAAGAGTTTTGAGAAATGCATTCGATAGAGTGTATCTTTTCATAATACCAAAACAAATTCCATCCAATTCTGTGAACCCTTGACCCCCAGCTCCAAAGATCGAACGCTGTGTTCTCTTAATTCACTCTCGTCTCTATCCCACAGTACCAGTTTTTTTTGAGTGTTTGGGATGTCTGGCCAAGAATTTTGAGTAATGCATTTGATAGAGTATATCTTTTCATACTATTTAAAAAAATTTCAACCAATTCTGTGAACTCTTGACCCCCAGCTCCAAGGATCAAACGCAGTGTTCATCCGTTTCTTTCTCGACTCTGTCCCGTATCAAATGTTTTTTTTTGTGTTTGGGATGCCCGGCCAAGAATTTTGAGAAATGCATTTGATAGAGTATATCTTTTCATACCATCTTTTCAACCAATTCTGTGAACCCTTGACCCCCAGTTCCAAAGATCAAACGCAGTGTTCTTCCGGACATCCCAAAAACGAAAAAAAACATTTGAAACGGGATAGAGTCGAGAAAGAAACGGAAGAACACTGCGTTCGATCCTTGGAGCTGGGGGTCAAGGGTTCACAGAATTGGTTGAAATTTTCTTAAATAGTATGAAAAGATATACTCTATCAAATGCATTACTCAAAATTCTTGGCCGGACATCCCAAACACGAAAAAAAACATTTGAAACGGGATAGAGTCGAGAAAGAAACGGAAGAACACTGCGTTCGATCCTTGGAGCTGGGGTTCAAGGATTCACAGAATTGGTTGAATTTTTTTTAAATTGTATGAAAAGATATACACTATCAAATGCACTCATCAAAATTCTTGGCCGGACATCCCAAACACGAAAATAACATTTGATACGGGATAGAGCCGAGAAAGAAAAGGAAGAACACTGCGTTCGATCCTTGGAGCTGGGGTCAAGGGTTCACAGAATTGGTTAAATTTTTTTAAAATTGTATGAAAAGATATACTCTATCAAATGCATTCATCAAAATTCTGGCCGGACATCCCAAACGTAAGTGAATTCGGCCGAGCATGGACCTAGTATGTTTCATGTTGAAATGACATAATAGAATATCTTATCATATTCGAATTAAATTATTCGTTTTTTCCTATAGAATTTATCACTTCCATGTGATCCTTCGCTGAGTTTAAATTAAACCAATTTTTGTCGAGAGATGGTCAATTCGGTAGTGACCGTGGTGGAATGGGCCAGCCGCTTGGAGCAGGTCGGCCGCTTGGAGCTGGCCGGCCGGGAGCTAACATCACCCCGGTTAAATTTTGTGGCCTCCCCGTTCACCAGACCTGAGTCCTCTTGATTTTTTTAACTGGGGTTGTCTGAAATTCATTTTAATCCTTTATAAGATGAGACGAAACTAAGGGACGCATTCGAATTTCTGCAGCCAAAATTACGGGAAGAAATTTGGAGACTGATTTTCATTAAGTAACTCCACAATAGACTTGTTGATATTGAAGCTCCTGTGAGCACATCATTGCTATTGCAATTAAGGATTAACCAATATTTTTCATGAGAATTGTTCAATAAGTTACAGCAGAAATTGCAAAATGAAAGATTTTTCGGAAAGGGACACAAAATCAGTTTTTCACAGAAATGTTCGATTTATCATTTATTGCTTAATATACAATCTACTCTACTAAGGTATTGAGTAATTATGTTCCAAGAAAAACTACATGAGAGTGAAATATCCATCGATATTTCTACTCATCTTGCATCTTTAGTGTTGTGACCATGTCTTTTTCAGTCTTCTGGTGTGAGGTCCTCTCTATAGGTTTTGTATGAGGTCGTTTGGGTGTCCTTGTATTCTCATCTGATATTTTTCTTAGGTGGATTCTATAACGTCGTTGATATAAGAGATCTCAAAGTCTTCATGCATTCGTTGATTGGTGACGTACCTTGGTGCATCTGCTATTAAGCGGAGAGTTTTTGACTGGAATCTTTGAATGATTTATCTTCTTAACGGTTTCCCGCAGCCCCAAAATTTTATGCCATACGACCATATTGGTTTGAGGACCGCTTTGTACACTGTTAATTTATTCTGCAAGCTCATCTTCGATTTTCTTCCCAGAAGCCAATACATCTGTCGGAGCTTCATGTCTAACTGCTTCCTTTTTTCTGAAGAAGGTTATCATCTGAATTTTACCTTAACGAAATCCTCACAATCCGCTTCGTACGAAGCTTATCTTTGTGCCCTTCATTGGTTTCTATAAATTCTGTGTAAACTTGGCATATGAAATGATAATTCCGTATTTTTAAGTATTCATAATTCTTCTTCTTCTTTTTTATACTACTCCTATTTTTGTCTTATGGGGCCCACAGACTTCGTTCATTTACAACCGTTCGAATCGTCGTTCCAAATATCAAGCGCCGACAGGTATTTTAACCGACGAAGGTTTTCGCCACACACCTCGGTTTTTGATAATCTTGGAAGGTCTATTCGAATTGCGGCCATAGGAACAGATGAAAATGAACGAGTCTGTGGGCCCCATTACGTTCTTTACTATTGAAAACATATCCTTAAAGCAATTAAATACATCATACAAAATTATCCGACATTGTGAATGCAACATAAATACTTCTTATGTCACTTCTATTAAAACAATAATGATTTTCTCGCCTTTCTTTTGTTTTCTAGTCGTCTGGCGAACATAATCCACTTTTCTCTTACCTGGGTTTCTCATTACTGTGAAGTCTTCGAAATTTGTCGGATCGAGTTATCTCAGTTTCGTGTAATTCGTAAAATGTTTCGAGAGTAGAGAAAATTCTTGTGCATTCGGTCCTGAAGGAAAGATGATGCATTACGAATTTTTTTCAAATTCCACATTTACCCTGCATATTTCATATTGTTTATGTTTGAAGATATTAATTAATCTTTCACTGAGTACATACATTTTTAGTTCTGCCATAATATCTTTCTATTAAGGCAAAACTAGAATCTCTATTATTTAACAAATATAGGGACAAATGAAGTAAATAGTAGATTGAAAAGAAGCGTTCTGATAAGAACGATAAAATAATAGGAAATTGGAACAACGGTGTGAATATCGTCGTCTACCTCTTATAAATTCAATGACAATATAGACATTGTAGGGAGATTAAGTTACAAAATTTCCAATTCTGGGATCGCAGATTCTCGAACCGGTAGGAAATTTCTCGAAATAAATTACGTATTAATGTATACTATACATGACCATTGTTAAGTCGGCCGATAGGTTCTCTTCCTCATATGTATGTTTTTTCTGGTTCGCTCTGTGCTTAGGTGTCGGACAGTAGTGTGTGGATAATTTGAATATGGCATCACCAAATAACAATTGTTTGAAAATCCATAGAAATGTTGCTTGAAGGAGTTGAGGGAAGACCTGCGCTTTATAAAAAAGGAAAGAAGTTTTCTCATTGTGCTACCGCTCCAACAGTCAGTTACAAACTAGAGAATGAGAATAGTCGGCCGGCCGTTGGATAGTCTGTGCCCTGCTCAAGTGCTCACCAACCAAACTTTAGTTGACTCGGTGTGCCCACTTGCCCAACCCAACTCAACTATCGGCCGATAAAAAGTCATGTGTCTGCTGGAGCAGTGTTGCCAGGTCTACCGTTTTAGCGGTAGATCTGCCGTTTCGATGCATGATCTACCGCTTTGATATAATTTTCTACCGCTAAATATTTTACGAAATATTTGCCCTTAAAAATTATATTACAGAAGAAGTCTGTTACCATAGACTAAAATTACAAATTTGTGATACAGTAGAACCCCGATTATCCGAGCCCGCTTTATCCGAGGTCGCGATTATCCGAGTCGCGTGGATAGCACAGGATAGTTCAATTTCACACGGTCAAACTCTTCTTGAGCTGCGAGATGTCTGTGCTTGTCATTTTTCAAGAACATATCTACATACTTGTGTATTATTTTTATATAATATATGTATATACTTATCTTTTTAGTAATTGTTTACGTAAATAAAACTCAAATTGATTAAAAATATTATATTTTTTCAGAATTATTTTAGGAAGTCCGTATTATCCGAGTTTTCGATTATCCGAAGTCGGCTCGGTCCACAATAGCTCGGATAATCGAGGTTCTACTGTAATTTGAAATTGCTGGTGAATCCTTGCTAGACGCAGCGTGACCATCTGTAGTAAAAATCTATGTTTATAGTGGTAGGTAAATATCTCTTTCCGAGCGCACACAGCGTCACTTGATGACTGATTTATTTTTATTTATTTTCATTCATTTTTATTTATATACGTGTTTTATTTTCGCTTGTTATGTATTTAATATAAGTACACACAACATTCAAACTGTTTTTTACTGCCCACATGAAATTTAGGTATATCTACCTTTTTATTTTTAAATCTACAATTTTTTTCGATCATGCCTACCGCTTTTCTAATTTTCGACCTGGCAACACTGTGAGCCATAATAGCTCGAAACCTAAAGGTAAGTGTTGACATATCCGCATCAGACGAATTGATTTTTCAAACATCGGACGCACCTCATCAAACAGATCGGCAGCTACCAGCAATCGGAATACAAGTAGCAGCAAATTTAGAGCAAGGGCGTTTACTGATCGGCATTGCATAATATGACCTCATGGCACGCATCACTAAATTTTCTCCTAGGAGCGACTGCGCCGGTATGACTGATTAGTGCGGATCTGTGGACGCTTTTGTATGAATTTGTATAAAAATTCATTCATTCATTTGTTCGATGCGGTCATGTGGACTCTTACCTTTAATGGGTGTTCTACAACCTCAAACATGAAATACTAAAAATAAATTTATAATCTGAATCAAAGAGTTTATTATCATTATTATTGGGTATCGATTTCATTAGTTTGACCCTTTTTCTAATGGACATGTCAGTTGTGGAAGGACAAAAAAAAGTTTTCTCAAGTTTAAAGTTCGAAACACGTCATAGCTTCTCAGGAAACAGAACGAGCGCCAAAAATTATTGAGGACTCTCAAAGTCATAATACAAATCAACATTTGCATATTCTAAGAACACAAGCTGTCTAAATCTATTAATTTGCATCATGACAGTCATATGCTTATACATAGCAAACAAGATTTTGTGAAAAAATTCTTCATCGATATTCAATAAGTATTTGGACAGCTTGGGCTTTGAACATATCAATGTATCATGTTTTAATTTTTTTTCTTCCGAAATGTTTCTTAAGAATATAATATATTGTGCCTTATGTGGAAACCAGATTTTGGATAATCTGGAATTTTTCGGCAATAAATGACAAAAACATGAATATCAATATTTTTTTTAAAATTATTCTATTGAAGCTCTGAATTAAAAGGTTCTAATGCTTGGACTGCCAAGGACAATGACTTCGATCAACAATTGATCATTGATTTGGGGCAAATAATGAATTTAACAGGAATGATGACCAGAGGTAGACCTTTTGCCAACGAGTATGTAATGGAATATAGTATTAGCTATGGGACCAATGGTTTGGATTATGCTGATTATAAAGAACCAGGTGGCAATACTATGGTGAGAAGACATCAACCATTTTTGTTTCATATACTTACATAGCATAAAACAATTGAACATAATTGATCGATATTCTATGAAAGTTCATAATGAAATTGTTGCATGATGAATTATTGATCGAAGATTTTTCACTAAATTGCTTCCGAGAAACCACAACCAGGAGAGGCCGTGATCCCTCCTGAGATTTTGATTACCCTATTGTTTTTGAGAAAAACGGAATACTGAAGTCGCATGCGCCTGCGCCTCATCAAATCGTTATTTTGAACCAGCTGAAGAAATTTTTTGCGGGCGCCAATGTCGTGTAACAATGACTGAGCAATATGCACATGTATGAATTTAAGAACCCAAATACCCTAATATCATCCGAGCCATACGAAGCGTTAATTTTGAAAGGGACAATTATTTGTATTATTTCATTTGAATATATAGACTCAGAAGTGATTTTAGGTGTAGGTATTCAATTTTTTTTTTTGTATTTGAGGTGCCAAATAATGTAATGTAAAAAACTGTATCTTCGAACTGTAAGGGACTTCGAAGAATTTATATGAAGTACCTATATATCCCTTCCACTTTTCATCGAGGATCAATTTTGGAAGTTTGTCGCGTTCATTTACAGATACTTATTATAATATGGTAGTTTGAGAATTGATCCAAAAATTGAATTTATGCAAGGGTCACGTTATCATCGAAATCAATTATTCAAGAAAAAAATCTGTGACGATTACTGTCATTCTTTTCAAATCGTTTTATTTGGTCGAATATCTTCGTCGCAGCATCATATGACGTAACCGTTTCGGATAAGGTGATGAATTTACTGTATTTATTGTGAAATAACTACAACGATCACAACTGACTCATAAAGCAGTCAATGCCTTAACGAAAGAAATATTTTTGGATAGCAAGATCAGAAGGCTTTTATGATTATCAGGAGTCTCTGAGAACCAACGTCATGATACCTACAGTCATAAGCGCCTCCTAGATCAGAGGTTCCCTACCTTTTATCAAGTTTTAGATAGACCTCCCCAACTAAGTCAAATTGCTTTTTTGCAACTTCATCACTTTTTAAATTTCCTTCTTACTTTTATTGTTTTGAGGATCAGCGTGAAAAGACGCTTACGGATTTATTAAAAATTTATATCAACAAAATTTCGTACACGGAATGATTATATTCGATTAACCGGCATTAATACATAACATGCATTAATATGCATCGACAACAAAAAAGGATATTTTTCCTTGTGTTATCCTATATAGTCTCTGAAACAAGAAACACTTAGAAAAAAAAATTTAAATAATAGAAGAAAGGCCCCTGCGTAAAACTTGAGCACTAATTTGTCAGGGGCCAAAACTTTTCAAGAAGAAATTGTTGCCTAACAATGAACAAAAAGAAAACACTTTGAACTCTGAAACGTAGAAAATTTCTATTTTTCATACAACTTCGCAGAAGCGTGACAATATTTTGATTTTTTTGATTGACAAATGTCAAAATATTGTCACGATTCTGATAAGTTGTATGAAAAATAGAAATTTTCTGACGAAGGGGTTAAAGTACTGGAAGTTCGGGAAAATTTCCCGTAATTTTTAAAAACGAATGTTTGGTTTTGGCAATATTTTCAAAGCTCAAAATGGGACCCAAATAAACTGAACCGTATTTGAGGTATTCAATAAAAACATTTCGACAATCTGAAGAAAAATGCAGAATTCAATGTATCGAATATCTGAATTCATCAGGAAGTTTCCTTCTATTTTGTTAAATGAATAGGATCATTAATTACTATATTTGTGATTAAGAATGAGGTGTTATTCATATTTAATATAGCTGTGTTCCGAAATCTATCATTTTTCTAATAAAATGTCCCATGCCTAGATCAAATTACTTATATTGTTGTTTTTGTGCGGGGTCCATTCATATAGGAGAATTAATTTTTGTGGTTTCATTATTTGAAGTGGCGTTTCAATGAAGTGACATTATAATTCCAAGAAGTCCGTAGAAAGAAACATAGATGACATCACTATCAACAAATCTTGAATGCATCCCGAATCAGTCATCTTTCATAATTGCATAATATGAAAGACAAATTCTATTGTAATACATGTCAAACTTTGACAGAAATCGGACCTACTCCTACATAATGTGGTCACATTAGGTACCTTTACATTAACGATCTTTCACGCGCGATTCATCGCGCGCGAAATCACTCGCGCTTTCGCGCAGTCTGGAGTGGCGCGTATAAACTGTATCAGCTACATGTAGACTAACGATCTTTCCTGCGTGACTGGAACGTCACGTGCCAATCGCGCTTATCGAGATGAAATAATCACGCGGGTAATCGCTAGCGAGAGAGTGTGCGATTTTCACGCGTCTAATCCCGAGCGAAAGGTTCCCCTTACACTATCGTGCATTCGCGCGCGATTGTCACGGGACGTTCCAGTCGCGCAGGAAAGATCGTTAATGTAAAGGTACCTATTAGGTACCTTTACAGTAACGATCTTTCACGCGCGATTCATCGCGCGCGAAATCACTCGCGCATTCGCGCGGTCTGGAGTGGCGCGTGTAAACTGTATCAACTACATGTAGACTAACGATCTTTCCTGCGCGACTGGAACGTCACGTGCCAATCGCGCTTATCGAGATGAAATAATGGCGCGGGTAATCGCTAGCGAAAGAGTGTGCGATTTTCACGCGTCTAATCCCGAGCGAAAGGTTTCCCTTACTAGTGCATTCGCGCGTGATTGTCACGGGACGTTCCAGTCGCGCAGGAAAGATCGTTAATGTAAAGGTACCCATTATGGATAAAAATTACGCGTTGATGATTTAGAATAGTGTTTGGTAATAATAATAGCAATACTAAATAAAAACATATGTGACAATGGATTACTCCATCACCAATTCAACACACTTTAGAGACAAATCTGAGCTTGGAAAACAACAGTTAGCCGGCAAGGTTATGGTGTCCGTATTTTTAAGTACTTGGAATGAATCGTTTTGATTGAAACACGAAACTTTAGGAAGAAAAAGTGTTGTTTCACCAAGGTCGTGTTACAAATCGACTACAACGATGGCAAAATTAATCGAATTGTTCTACAAATTTCCGACGTCCCCAATAACCTTCCCCTCTCGTTATGCCGAATAATCAAAAACATCATATGAAATTCAGTGAAAACATATTATTTTTTGGTTGAAATATGGAGATTTGTATTTTATTTATTTATGTTTATATAGCATGGCTAGTGAAGACTTTTATTAGGTAATCGAAGTAATTCTTCAAATTTGCATGTTTTCTGGGATTACTAAGCCACAAGCCTGCTTGTTCTAGAACTCAGAGATGCACTGCTCAAAAATTGAAGTGGATAATTTGCGCACATGTAATAATATACAGGTGAATCATATTGAACTCTACATACATTATATTATATACAGGAGACATATAGAGATAGAGGACATTTTGCGAGTTTCACAAATATCCCACAGGAAGGTTTGAATTATACAGAGTGATTTCTAGTTTGAAGAAATATTCTTAAAATGCCCAATTGACGATTGAATTATCAAAAATCCGTGGAATTTTCTACGTAGGATATTCTCTTTACACTGATTCCCCATCAACAGAGGTTACAAGTTTTCAATTTTCAGAACCGGAATCTATTTTTCCGATGTTATTAGAAATCGTGGAAAAAATTACCTTCTGTATGGAATTGTGATCAAACCTGATATTTAAATTGAAGCTACACTCGATTTCCTTCAATATAAATTCATTAAATCTCGGGGCACCATTGTGATTTAAAGAAAATAATTTGAATATACTCGGAGATGTATGAAGAGTAATCTTTTCCATATGAAAGTATTTCAAAAGAGACGAACTCTACAAAAGGATTCCTTGTATTACAAACGCCTTGAAATCAAGGTATAAAAGAGGTTGACAATGAAAACTTGAGGAATGTTATGTGTAAGCTTTTGTTACTTCTTGTTGAGTTAAACCTTCGTTAAAACAACCAACTAATTGTTCAAGTTTTGCGACTTCTTAACACATGTCAAATTCGTGGCAATTTATATACTACTGGTAAGTTCCACACAACACCACAAGGGTTGCAATAGCCCATTTTCGCACATACAGACTACAAAAAAAGATTACACTCAAATAACGTATAAATTTGTTGTAATTTAGCTATTCTTTGTCGTGACCATATTTTGTGGGTATTGTACGCAAACTTACGTCTTTCCACATATCATGTACAGGTGGGCAAAATTCGTTGTCTACTGACCAGAACTAGAAGAAAACGAAATACACATTCTCGAGCTTCATTTTCTTGACTAATCCAAGAATCAATAATTCACTAATGCTGAATTACTCGAAAATGATTGTTAAATTCTACAGACACTTTTTATACGTGATTCGGATATGCTATTATTTAATTTTTAGATCCAGCCATTTTTAATATTGACAGACATTTCTGATTTTTCGAATGTAAACTATAGTTGAAAGTTCTCTAATCTTGTGAAAATTTTTTGCTGATTTTCAAAGATATATCATTTGTAACTGTTCACCTAAATATTGCATGTAAAAAAAAAATAACTTTTTTCTGTTTCTGGTTTCACTGTTGAATAAAAGTGACTGTTGAATATGCATTTATTCTTCTAGTCTCAATGCTCCTGTGATCGGAACCACCGATTTCCGAATAAATTTAATTCAGCGAGTTAGAGAAAATAATGTATGATACTCGTACAGATGGCTCATTCATTCCAAAACTCGCCACTTCGTGGCTCGTTTTTGAATTTTGAACTCGTGTATGCCGCTGTGTGCCGAGCGACTTTGCCGCTGGCTTCTTTTGGTGGAGTCCGACAGTTCAGCGATTTGTTCAGCGGCACGTTGGCACGAACCGACGATGCATCCACATACACAGCGGCTTTGCCGTGCGGCCTTGCCGTTCGGCACACAGCGGCATAATGTGGATTGTGGATGCATCGTCGGCTCGTGCCAACGTGCCGCTGTGTGCCGCTGAAGAAATCGCTGAACTGTCGGTCTCCATCAAAAGAAGCCAATGGAAATGTATAGTGAGGATGTGCCAACCGCTGGTCTCGAGCGGCTTCAGTAGCGATTCAGATATTCAGAGGGTGTACACGCATGTTGGAAGGATGGAATGGACAAACGAAAACGTCCTACAATTGATCGATAAGTACCGTTCTCTACTTCGAAGGCTTGGCCGTACCCAAAACCGTCGCTTACGCCGTATTTTCTTTTCATTTTCAATTATAATAACTGAGCCTGAAAGAATCAGTAAATCCTCCTAGGGGAACTTTGTGCGACTGAATGAATGCCGACGGGGAAGCCAACGCATATGTGGATGCGTCCTCTCTCGTTGGCTTTGCCGATGGGATTTTGCCAAGCGGCCTTGCCGCTCGGCACACAGTGGCATAATGTGGATACGTCTTTAGAATATCACTTCTGCCTTGTATCATAAATAACTATTCTGGTCTTCATTTGTCATCTATGGTTCTTGAGATTAAACCCGTCCCCTCTGTTTATCATTATGAATGGCTTGAAATATTCGTGATTACGAACGACATCCTCAACGACAGCAACCGACAGAGGAAATTTGCCAACGGTCAGTTCGTGATTCGAAAAATTATGGTTGTTTTATGAAACCACGATAAAAGTGGAGTATTCTCTTAATGTAATTTGAGCTGTGATATTCAATCCAAATATTTCTTCTTGAAAACTGAAAGAAGAAGTAAGCATTAACCAGCGAACTGATTTGAACATGCTAGAACCCAATAAATTTTGCCCTTAAACTGTAATTAGTATTTGAATAAAGTAGAAAAAAATAGTTCACAATTCGAACAATACCGTCAAAATATGTTTTAAATATATATTTTGCCTGTGACTTATTATTTTTATTACCTACCATGGGACGTTGCTTTCGAATTTAATAATACTTGAAGAACTATAGATCCATAAAAAAATAACATGATTCGAAAATCAGTAATTTCTATAGCAGATAATTGAGTCCTCGAAAAATGAAATGCATACTTTTAACAGTCGCTAGCGTAACGCTTACCTCTTACCGCTCACCTCTTATATTCAAGAGTTGAACTAGAAGCAGGAAAAAGTTCTTTTTTTTTCCTTATGAAATATTGAGGTGAATAGTTGCATATGATTTGCAGCAAGATGAAAAAACTTTCAACTATAGTTTACGATTGAAAAATCAGAAATCCCTTTCATATGCATTCCATGGCTGAAAAGAAATTTAATAATACCGTATTCGAATTACTCATAAAGAAGTGCCTATAGAAAAAAAAAGGCTCAAAAATGTTTCATTCGTTTTCTTCTAGCTGCTATAGTTTTCGATATACTTTCAGTAGACAACGAATATTGCACATCCTACACAGCAACCTTTGAAATTGAGAATTGAACAAGAAGTCCGTTTTCTCTCGAATATGCCCTTCAATTTTTGAGCTGTGTATATCGAAATATATTGTACAGTTTTAGGCTTTGATCACTTGAGCATAATACTCCATTTGCGAAGATTAAGTCATTTTTTCAAACTATACTAACCTAGCTAGTGAACATAGATTTCATTTTGATATCTCACCTTCAACTGTAATTTTGATCATTGATGAAATACATATAATTATTGTACTAATGCTAGTTTAGTTCAAAGATTTTGCCAGCAAGAATAGTCAACAATTTCATCCAATGCAAAATATACGAAGATGTATTGGAAATATCTCATCTTACTCCAGAATGAGAGCAAACAAAAATTTAAACGCGTAATGTTATATTATACAAATATACATACTACATTCTTCATATCGGTATTGAAAGAGTCTTCCAGTCTTATTGGCCGTGGTCCATCAGGAATAATTTCACCTAACGTTTCGCCTACAACTTCGGTAGGCATCTTCAGAGGGTTCTCGGTCTAAGATTATAACTCGAACGCTGATTTCTGACACCGACTTGTTCGAACCGGAAGCGTCATCTGCACCCCGGTTTATGGCGGGAAAAGGTGGTAAGTTTACATACGCGATGCTGATTGGCCCATCGCTCCCGCTTCGAGAGAATCCTCTGAAGATGCCTACCGAAGTTGTAGGCGAAACGTTAGGTGAAATTATTCCTAATGGACCACGGCCAATTAGCTCGGAAGACTCTTTTAATACCAGTATATCCGGTCGTAAAAGCCTTAAACTATTCATTCTTCATATCGTTTAGTATAATAAATTGATTCCCTAGGGTGAGCAAAGCTACAACTACAACTTTTCAACTTCAATAATAAAATATATTGTTGATATATATATTTTAGAGAAACTGATCCCTTGCATCTAGTCAGATATTGAAAAATACGGAGTGTATAAGAAATTTAAATTAATTGTAGTTCTAAGTTCGATTTATAAAAAAAAGTCAAATGAATACTGATTGTAACGGTCTAAATAATTAATCTATAGGAGGTTTCAAACAGTTTTGAGAGGCATTCTGAAATTTCTACTTCTAATTGTCGAGATGACATATTGGTATTCATATTCACAGCCCCCATAATTTCCTCCGCATCATTATTTTGGTTGTTTTTTATATTTTCTTGCGCACAGCTCTTCAGAATAATTGTACACAGCTAACATATCTGCTTAACTTTTGAAACACCTAATATTCGGTAGATAACGTTTGGGGCAAGAATGGAAGTATGCATCACTTGCTGTCCTATTCATTTCAAACTATTGTTTCTATATAATAAGGACAACTTAAGTGCAATTTTTGCGAGTTACCGGGTTACAAACGGTCATAAACGGTTACGATTTTCTGATACCGTTCGTATTTTTGCGAGAGCGGTAATAGAGGGGAAGGTGTTATGACGTAGCCGTCATTGTGACCGTTGTTGAAAATCTGTAACCTTGTTCCGAAGCAGGGTAACTGGTAGCGGTTATAAGCGCATTCGCGCCAAATACGAAAATTGCTTTATTTTGCATCTTGTAGATTGAAGCGTGCCTATACCTATGAAGTTTCTTGATTTATTCATTTGATTCATTTCTAACACCAGCTCAGCAAGATGTGAAAGAAAACCTATAATTATGCAAAATATTGTTAGTATTTGATTTCACATCCTCTCTTTCCAAATTTGTTCTTGCTTTATTTTTGACCTATCTTTACGCTTAATGTCTAGAGGTAATTCTGTTTCCAGATTATTATTTTTGAATATAATAATACAGGAAACTCATTAAAATTTCTGGAAATATGCATATTCAAATAAGTACATCCTAGCTAAAACATATGATTCCCCAGTAACCAAGTATGTATGTTTTAGCGAGGATGTATAACCGTGTTAAGAAATTGACGATGAGGATGAGTGGGGGTAACCGCACTATTACCAAAAGTATAACCGGACTTATAACACGGTAACTCGCAGAAATTGGACTATTATGTTATAGCTCAGCAAGCAGAGTATGACACTGCATTGCCATTGAAAAAGTGAATAATGTCGTATATTCGTACGTCGTAGCACGATGCAAAGGAACGGGGATAGTGACCAATCTTGAAATCGCTCAGTTTTTCAATTTTGACTTATAACTCAAAAGAATATAACTCGAAGAATGCAATTTATGGCATTATCCGTTCAAATAAAAGATAGCCGCAACGTCCCATTTCATTTTCTTCTATCTTTCAAGATTAAAAGTTGTAGTTCTGGTATCACCAACTTTGCCCACCCTGTACAGCTGGGAATTCGGGGAAATCTGCGACTGCAAGTCAGTGCTTTCTAGAAATTAATTTCAACTTTTATTGCGCAGCCTTGGGATTTCGTTATAAGTGCAATAAGCCTAGCTAAACTAAAAGACAATACATCATCGTATATAAATAAAAGTTATATTCAACAAGTTCTACAAATCGCTTTGAAATATGATATCAAAAGAATGAATGTTTCAATCATCAAAACACAAACTTCTTCTTTTTGCACTACTAACAATGCTCTTAACATTAACTATATCAGGTAAATCTGCTTGGTCGCCAATGGAGAATACGATGTATAATTTCCTTACCTGGGACCTTGGAGGTCGGTTTGAAATAACATCCATTGAAACTAAGGGCCTTGCTGGAAGTGGTGAATATGTAACTGAGTATATGGTTCAGTATTCTGATGATGGTGAAGGATGGAAGATAATCACAGATTCGCAAGGGAATGCTGAGGTGCTTCTTATTTCAAATATTATCCTATTTAACATACTTCACGACTAATCTCCACTTTTTTATGTAAATATACATATCTTTTTTTTATTTTCAATGGATCTTTCTAATTCTTTCTGGTCGACTTGGTTTTTTTCTTCATTTTAATACATACACGTTTTTAAAATTCCATGCTTGCAATTATTCCACTTTTGATATGTTATAATTCGAAATAAAAAAAAAGAACAGAATATTAGTGAACAATTTTGAACGTATGTAACTTTTTCCAAGCATCTCAACATCGTCTATATTCTGATTAATTAGGTAAGCAGAAACGACAACTTTTGAATTATTTTTTAGGTCTTCAGAGGAAACACTGACGATGATTCCTTCAATCAGAATAGTTTCGAAATACCTATCATTGCCCAATGGATAAGAATAAATCCAATCAGATGGAGAAATAGAATTTCGATGAGGGTAGAGCTGTTTGGTTGTGAATATGGTAAGAATTTGTCCAAATAAATGAAAAAAAGGTTATTTGGAAAAATTTATTTCTTTTTTAGAGGCTGATGATATGTATTTCAATGGAACTGCGTTGTTGATGTTGAATCTACTGCGGGATCCGATTTCAGCTTCTAGAGAAAATATAAGATTCCGATTCAAAACGTCCGCTGCCAATGGCATACTTTTGTATAGTAGAGGTACTCAGGGGGATTATATTGCCTTACAAATGAGAGATAATCAACTGCTATTGAACATTGATTTAGGTAATGGAATAGGGGAAAATTTGGGATCTTCTATGTTTTAAAATTGGGTACTTCGGAAAAATTAAAGAAGAAACCTAGATTATAACATATAATATATTGAAACATTGAAACTAAGAAATAAAAATTGGGCGAAGGTATATGATAAGAAAACAAAGTCAATCAAAATTATGTTGATTTCATGAAAAATTGATTGCTTTAATTTTATTCGAGTCAAAACATGCTAATTGTGAATAATCCAACATGACAGTTTGTGGTAAACTTCTCAAATTCTTCGAAATTGTTTTGTCTATATTTCATAGTTAATTTTGCGCCATATTTCTTTGTAATATGTAAATAGGTGTTTCAACTGTTACATGAGAATGAATCTTTTACAATGGTTGTGAATTTGAGAGCATATTGAGTTTTTTTTTTTACCTTGATATGTTTTAGGCTCTGGTCAAGTTACAAGTTTGAGTATTGGAAGTTTGCTAGATGATAACATTTGGCATGATGTGGTAGTTTCTAGAAATCGCAGAGACATATTACTTTCAGTTGATCGAGTATTTGTACAGGATAAAATAAAGGGAGAATTCAATAGAATCAATTTGAATAGAGAGGTTAGAAATAAACAACAAATTTGCAATTAATTATCATGTTGATGTTTGGGATTTGCTTAATTTTTTCCAGTTTTATATTGGTGGAGTTCCAAATATTCAGGAAGGTTTGGTAGTGGTTCAAAATTTCACTGGGTGCCTAGAAAATTTATACCTCAATTCAACGAATCTTTTCAAAGATGTGAAGCAAGCCTTTCAATATGGTGAAGCTTTTCGATATGAGAAAGTCAATACTTTGTATTCTTGTCCTGTAAGTAGAGAAATTTCAATAATGTTAATTTGTTAAAAACGAATAATTTGTTTTTGTTTAAGGAACCTCCAATAATTCCTGTTACTTTCTTGACGCAAAGATCATTTGCAAAATTGACAGGATACGAAGGGATGAAATCTCTGAATGTTTCTTTTGCTTTTAGAACTTATGAAAGGACTGGTTTGATTTTATACCATGGATTTTCCTCTACTGGTTATGTTGCTGTAAGTGTTATGTAATGATACAACTGGAAAAGTATTTCAGTCAGATAGCATAAGATCTAATTACAAGAATAAGATATTTTTCCTGTCTATAGAGTACCTTTCAAGGAGATGTAACAAATATAAAACTAAATGTTACAAAGGGTATAGAGTACATTATCGACATGAGTACATACATATAATGTGGTTTTTCCTTAAGTTGTATTAAAATCAAGCAATTATCCTCCACGACAAATTCTACTCTCACTAGAATCTCCCCCGAACAATAAAACTGAATACAATTTACTGACTTTTCTTTCTTCTGTATTAAATTAATTTCATCTAACATCAGGCTGGTAAAAATCTTGACATTATTGACAGTTGAAGTGTGTGTCAATCTATGAATTGAATTAGTTCTAACTTCCATTTCACAGGGAGATTCTAGTGAGAGTAGAATTTGTCGTGGAGGATAATTGCTTGATTTTAATACAACTTAAGGAAAAACCACATTATATGTATGTACTCATGTCGATAATGTACTCTATACCCTTTGTAACATTTAAGGGATTTTTCCTCGAGCTAACTACAACAGTGTAGTTAGTCAACTTGATGACGTCATGGTTATCTTTGTGCTCTTTGTGGTAAGTTATGGCGGATAAGTGCAAAGAAAAGTGTCAGTCCCTCTCTCTCCCTTTCAAGTAACTACACAACAAACCGGATTGATGTATTGGTTTCCTGGCGTAGTTAACTGTGACGTCATGGTTCTAACTACGCCGCGAAGAAATTCGTGTAGTTAACTATGGTTTGCTTTGGTTAGGTGTGGTAAGCTCGAGGAAAAATCCCTTTAGTTTTATATTTGTTACAGCACCTTGAAAAAGGTAATAAATATTACCGAAAGCTCGGAATGATATAGAAGTGTATTACTTACCTTGATAGGACCGAGATTCCCAAAAACCTTCCTAAACGTATTTCATATATTACAGTCAATAAAAGATAATTTATCCATTATACATATTCTCAAAAATTTTTTTTTCTGCAATTCTGAATACATTCGTACTCAAATCGTTGCATTCGTCAAAATACTTTCTAAAACATCGAGAAAAAACTGAAGAAAAAAGATATCGTAAGAACAAACCGTTGTCATATTTTTGAAGACGAAGTCTGTGGAAATATTGTACATTTTCAGAATGTTGAATAACCTGTCACAGGGTGTTCCACGATTTGAGTACGAATGTATTCAGAATTGTATACTCTATGAAATTCGAAAACAGAAAAATGTTTGAAATTTTTTTTTCTCTCCCTGTATAACTGAAAGTAGTCAGGCTCCAAGAATATTTTAGATCGGTAGATAATGTCAAACAATAACATAATCCCAACTTTTTGATTTCGAATAGGTCCAGTTCTCCAGAAACGCCTAATAGGCAGTCGAACTTGGTACATCCTGTGTATTGGGCCTTTATTAATCATTGTAGAATCCTTGTTGCCTTATTTTCAGATATATTCCAGTGCTTTAATTGCTTCACTGGGATATGTTACAGATCAGGATCCCTCCTAGATTCGCCACATTAGTATTTAGTTTTCCTATATGCAGAGAAGTTTTTTGTAAATAGGCAATTCAACAAGAGGAACTTGGTCCCTACTATGCGGGGATTGGCACAGGAAGGGATACTCTGCCCAATGCTCCACAATCATTCTGATTGGAAAAACTCTAAAAAATATAATTTTGAATTCTACAAAAATATGCCTATATACCAGGACTTCAGACTTTTTTGTTTTTGTCTACTAATAGAAATATATTGTCCACGGAAGTAGCTCTGCTGAAAATTAAAACGAAAAAGATATTGCAACGATTAAGATTCCTTTGTCACAAATCATGGGGCACTGATCAGAACAACTAATGTTTTTAAAAACTTCACCCGTTCTGTTATTGACTATGCGTATTTTACGAAGGTGCATCAAAGATCACATTGAATTGTCTAGACATGATCCAGAGAAAAATGTGTATTGATCTCTTGAACAATTATTTTATTCATTTTTCAATTAATAGGTCTTGAAACTCAACTTTTGTTTTTGTTTTCATCAATAATGATAATAACAAATTTCATCTTGGGGATGAAATCCTGCAGTGGGAAAATCCATAATTTATTTTTCCACACATACTGGAAAGTGTATGCCTGTATAGCTCACTCTCATCTGGCTCCATTATGGATATTGTTTCAATGTGCAAAAATCCTGCCCCTTTTTCACGATGGAGTACGATAACTTGTAAATCAAGATTAAAGCTACTATTCCCGCCCCAGATGCAATCTCTGATGAGTAATTCCAAGATTTCGAATCAAAGTATTTTTGTACCCACTCTCATTGCAAAGATTTTGGAATAGTGTGACTACTTCAGAAAGATTCCAAAACCAAGCCATTATATGAATGTCCAACCCTACTTTCTGAAATCAACTTGGTACAATAGGCTATCAAATAAAAGAATTTTTATTAGGGGTACATTCCGCCTGCCCACTTTATGCCTCTCATATATTCATATAAAAATGACTTTTGGCGGAGAAGGTGATTTACTTATCTTGTGCATTATTTATCGACACAAATTTGAAGACTTTCTATTAAATCTAGCACAATCATAAAGTGTTAGAACCGTTCAATATTAACTTTTTTTTCATCACTGAGAAGCATGGACGTTAACAAAGCCATCTATTCACACACACCAAAACATGTGGTTTTATATTTTGATTGTTGCTTTGCTTATGCCTGTATACAATTCAAAATATATTTCTCCTAAGATATGTCTTGTTAGGCAAACCACCATGACTAGTTCCTTCATATTATATAAAACATAGATGCATAATCAAAACCTTAAAGTTGACATAGATGCATAATCAAAACCTTAAAGTTGACGTAGATGAAGAAATGGTTAGTAATAGCGTGAATTTGAGTCCATCATATCGGGAAATGTCAGCAACTATGCATTTTAAACTAATTACATCAATGTTGTTTTCAAAAATTAGACACCTTGCGTCTCTTAATTTTATCAAAGATTTTCGTTATGATAATTTTGAAATAACTATATTATTATTAAACTAAAAAAAATACCATTATACAGTGTACAGGGTGGTCAAAATTGGTGATACATGAACTACAACTTTTTAACCCAATGAGAGAGGTAACTCAATGGCATATTACGGTCGTCTTTTTCAAGGAAACGTATAATGCCATCAACTGCATTCCTGTATCTTCTTTTGTTTTTGAGATATAGTCGAAAATTGACATTTAGGCGGTTTCAACTTTGGTCATTATCTCCGTTGCTCTTTGTTCTAGAATAATTGAAATGAAAACATAATACAGACACTTTTTTCGTAGCAATCTAGTAGCCTTCTATGTTTTCCCCCAAGAGGTTTCCTTGCTGAGCTATAACATAAAGTTGTGTTTTTTCTTATGGAAACAATAGTTGATTATGACTCAGAAAGAATCATAATTTTTTCTGATTCAAAAATATATACATTATGCAGGGTGGCCCACGTAAAAAAATACCAAACTGAGCAATATTTCCGTTAGTAAGTTATAAAAAATGTTCAGAAGAGTTCATCTTTCGACTTCGTGGTGAGTGGTCTATGATCATACCCCTAATCGGGGTGGCAGCCCCTTCAACCCCAATGGGGTTCGAGTGACACATCATTGCAAAGATTTTGCAATTCTATTCAAGATTAGACTGAACAATCTATGTGGTGTCAAAAGATTAACCTGTCAAAGCATTTTTCTGGAGCATACTTAGAAAAAGGAGGGCTGAACTGTTTTACGTGGTCCACCCTGAATAATGTGTTATATATTTTTGAAACGGAACCAAATGATGATTCTTACTGAGTTATAATAAAGTATTGTTTCCATAAGAAAAAACAAAACTTAATGTTATAGTTCAGCAAGGCAAACTCTTGGGAAAAAACATAGTACGCTACTGGATTGCTTTTAACATATTTTTTTAAAATTTTGATAATGAACACTTATTTTTAGTCACGCACAGATAATGAAATTCATGTTATTGGTTATCACTGTAACATACAGTTTGTGTTTATTGAATGTATGAATTGTTCAATAAACATTATTAGTATTATTATTTTTATGTATATAAAATGCGTATATTGAGCTGAAAACGCTGGTGAAGCCTAAATCAGTGGTTTTCTTCAACATACATATTACGTCCACATTCATAATCGCACATGGAGTTGAAAATAAACGTGAACTTTTTTTTTAGATATTTCTAGAAGATGGAAAGTTGAAAGTTGAATTAGTTACTCGGGAAAGTCCCAGAGTTATTTTTGATAATTTTGAAGAAACTTTCAATGATGGCAAATGGCATACTCTTGTTTTGACAATAACTACAAACTCTTTAGTGTTGAATTTAGATAATCGGCCAATGAGAACCACCCGTTTGCTGTCAATTCGAACGGGAGCCCTGTATTTCATTGCTGGAGGAATAACAGCTACCATCGGAGCATCTGGTAGACATATGGCAGGATTTGTAGGGTGTGTAAACGATCAATGTTGCAAACTATGATTAGATGAACCTACAGCCTTTTTTTTTAATTACAGATGCATGAGAACGATTGGAATTGATGGTAGCTACAAATTACCAACAGACTGGCGGAAAGACGAGTTTTGCTGTGAGGGGGAAGTAGCTTTTGATGCTTGTCAAATGATTGATCGTTGTAGCCCCAATCCATGTCAGCATGGTGCAATTTGCAAGCAGAACGAATTTGAATTCTTCTGTGACTGTACAGGAACAGGTTATGGTGGCGCTGTTTGCCACACATCTATAAATGCCTTGTCTTGCGAAGCTTACAAAAAAATGCAAGCAGTTAGCCAGAGAGCCGATATCAAAATTGATGTCGACGGAAGTGGACCTCTAGCGCCATTTCCCGTTACTTGTGAATTCTATCCTGATGGTCGTGTTGCTACAGTTTTACATCATAAGTAAGTTTACTGAAATATAGACAAGGGCAGTCTTTGACTTATACAAATTACATTTCTATGGGAGACGTTTGTGAAAAATGAAAACCTTTTTTCATGCAATGTTTGTATTCAGTCACATGACAGTTCACTCTACTTGTTTACTCGACCAGAAGAGCTAAGATTCTAAGATGTCTATACACATGGTGCACACACTTGTCACTTTTATACCCACTTGAAAATAAGGGGAATGTTTCGTGGCGGCGTCATTTAGATCTATTTTTCGTTAATAAATTTGATTGTTGTTTGAACAATTGGATCAATTCATTCCTCAGTCAGAAATACCTTACCTTCACTATTAGAAAAATACGGATATTTTCGTCTGTATTCCCAGACGGTCCATACAAAAAACTGTACAGGATTCTGTCAAAATGAATGTGTGATACCTTTCCGCCAAACTCAAGAATAAAAATGTGAAGAATACCCTAAATTATTTTTTGAAAAAATATTAACTCCAGAATATATTTAATAAACAATTACCAAAAATCTGTCACAATCTGTGAATAGCGGCTCCTGCAGTTGATTAAACGAAATATTCCTCTCATTCTCAAATTGGCGAAACAAAATCTAATCAGTGCATACACAATAGGCTATTTCGAATGGCTCTTTTGATTGGTTAACGGTTGACCGCTCGGTTCACGAATGACAACATCAGGCCGCGGTTGTTTCCGACTCATTCGAATTCTCATGAACTAAACGGTTGGTTGAACGGCTCAACCATAGAACTCACAACCGGAGAACTAACCGCGCTTTCTAGTACGGTTCAAGTTTCATTGAAACAACTGATTCATGACGGACCAATCTATGAACCAACCAAGTACCAACGTCAATCAAAATCGCCTCATATATTTAAACATCTTAACAAGAGCAAAACAAACAGTCAATACGAAGTGAAATTAGTCTAAACCTAAATTTGTTCCTATCTATACTTCTCGCAACAATTGAAGGAACAGAAAAATTTTTCAAATTTTTCGGTGTTTTTCAACAGGCTGTATCTCAGTGAAAAATGGTCCTATGAGAAATAGAAAAATCAACTTTTGAAGCTTGAAGTCTCTAGTTTCTGGATTTATAGGTAAACAATTTTTCAGAGTACTGGCAGCCATGCAATCCTCGGATAAAGCACGAAGAAAAATGTTTTAAAATTTTTATTTTTGCTCTACGCGCATGGAAAAATGCCTGTTTATTCAGGTCTAATTTGTTTTTCACCACCCTCGGAAATAACCATTTGTCTTTGAGATATTCCGTTTTGAATGCAAAGGACCCTTTTTAACTCAACTGCCGATATCTCCGGAACTACTAGAGGCCTATCAAACCGACAGCCGGTTTTTTTCTGCAGAAAACTTCCTACAAATATCAATCATGTTCAATTGAGAAAAAATATTTTTTTCACCTGTAACGGTAATGTAAAAAAAGAGCAAGAAAATGCCATTTTGCCATTTATCAGTTAACGGACTTTATCTTCGTCAATATTGGAGGGAAAACTGAGGTTATAAGAAAATTTTACAGCCTAATGTATCCCAAAGACCCTAACAAATCGGTAGATTGATCGATTCAGCGGTTTTCCTGGACCGATTGATTGTTCCTTAAAGTTGACCTCTTCTTTTCAAAAATCAATTATTGATTTTTTTTTCACTTTTTACTCAATTTTGAATGTTTTGGATATTATGAAAAAATTGACCAAAAAAACTGGTGAATTATGTTCTGAAAATATCGAGAAAAAATACAAATTCTCACTGAAAGAAAATTTTTTTTCCGATAATTTCAGAACAAAACTCAACTGTTTCCTTTCAATCGTAAAAAAAGGCCTTTACAAATTTTAGAAATTTTTGAAAAATTTTTCTTACAAAAAATATTAGCGATAGAATTTTTCCGTTCTCTTAGAATACTGTGGAGCTGACGAACCACAGGCTTTCATTTCTTCTAAAAATTACTCACACAACACTGATAAACACACTCTTTAGGTCTAACGCACACGACCGACAATCGGTGAGCTACAATTTTGTCGGTCGAAATGCAGAACACGTATGTGAATGCACCAACGCACAAAAACTACTTTTAAGGTACGCATTTTAAGAATCCGTTTGCTTCCGTATATAAAACGGATCCGTTCAGTTAAATAATGAAAGCCTATAATTGAATCAATGTGCATTGTAAACAAACGGAATTTAATGAACACGTTGATTAAAATCGGGTGGTGAATCGAACGGTACCTATTTCATTTCGGATCCATTTTTTTACAATGCACATTGATCAAATCATTATTTAACTGAACGGATCCGTTTTATATACGGAAGCAAACGGATTCTTAAAATGCGTACCTTTAGTCGTACCTACAAAACTGTCGGAGCGCGCTACATTTGGTTTTATTCGTAGACTGTCGTCCGTGTGCGTTAGACCTTAAACAATAAGTTTTGGGTCGTCGAATACCGTGAAGCTGACGAACCACAGGGTCTAATTTCTGAAGAATCATGAATCCGATCGTGCAACCTCCATGTAGTATGCTTTGGGTAACGCTGATGCCGGCGGTAAACCAATCGATAAAATTTTAGTCGTCAGAAAATGAGAAAATAGTTTTTCATTCATTTTTTAAAATTTTTTTTTGATCTTCAAGAAATACAGAATTAACAAATAAATGAAAAAAAAAATAAATTTATAATTTTCGCAAGATTAGCTCAATTTTAAGGAACAAAAACCTTGTTCCCTTAATTCTTTCAAAATTTCAATCGATTGGTCCAGAGGAAAACCGCTTCACCGATCGATCTACCGATTCAGGAGGGGCCTTTGGGTTACATTAGGCTGTAATAATATTTTCTTCGTGCTTTATCCGAGGATTGCATGGCTGTCGGTACTCTGAAAAATTTTTAACCAATAAATTCAGAAACTAGAGTCTTCAAGCTTCAAAAATTGATTTTTCTTTTTCTCATACGACCATTTTTCACTGAGATACAGGCTGTTGAAAAACACCAAAAAATTTGGAAAAGTTTTCTGTTGCTTCAATTGTTGCGAGAAGTGTATTTATTAATCATAGTAATTAATAAATATTGAATAATACTTATCGATTAGCAACAAGTTGTAATAATCTGTTCATCATAAAACATCCCCTGGTTTTGTTTTGTGCGCAGTAATGGTGGTAAATATAATGTTTTCCCATATTTATACTTATCATGTTTTTACAAGGAGATGAAGAGGGAAATAAATACTTGAAAAAAAATATTGTCTACTCTGAGGAATATTATATAATGAGAAAAGAAGTGATGGAAAGAGATGATAAAAGAAAAAAATTCAATTGACGGCATTACAAGTTTTGGACTTGAAAAAAAACTTGATATTCAATGAGTTATTAATAATAAAAATAAATCATGTTAACATGAATTTATCATTCAGATATTAGCAATAAGGGTTTTTTTCAGAGGGGGTTATACAACCCCTAAATTCATAAAATTCTTCAAAATCGTGAAAAATTCAATTTGACAATTAATAAAGTTTAATAGTTCGAAGTGTTAATTTTTTTCAGTATTAGTCAACAATTTTTTTGAGATGGTTTTACCCCTGACAAATCTTCTATTATTTAAAAAAATTTCAAAATAACTTTTGAAGCAAGGGTGCGATATATGAAGGTCTGTTGTTCTTCCAAAAATGCATTAATACCCTTACGATATTGGTTATTGAAAATATTGATTTTGAGATGGCCTGACGATTTTTGGCGTAGGTTCTAGAAATATTTCAATTCTGTAATTTTTTTTTATATATGTATGGATGAATGAAAGATATTGATTCTGCTATTTCCTAAAGGAGACACAGAACACTAGTTTTCGTTAGACGAAATCCATTAGAAAAATCAATATCAGCCCATGATGAAAAATGTTGTGTTCTCCTCCTGTAGATTTTAGACTTTTTTTAATATATTGCTTCATCTTCATCAGACGAGGAATAACGAGAACTTATCGTAATTAAGTCGGCAAGTCCGAAAAACGAAAAACCACGAGAATGCCAATTACGTACAAATATCAGAAATTGATTAACCCTTTCCGGCATGGTGAATTCGAGACTTATATGACCTGTGCTGCACGCATTCTTGATATTTGTTCAATAATGATAAAAACTCATCAGAGCGCATTGACGAAGTGATTTAGGATATTTTCAAGAAAAAAAAAATTTATCTCAAGTGTTGCAAAAGAGAAAACAGCCGGTACGCCGTATGTACCACCGTGCACATTATGAAGTTTCATATATATTTTGAAGTGAATGTAAGTAAGTAAAAGAATTCTTTATTTAATTTACAAAGATTATTTATTTTTTGTGATACAGAGAGAAGCAATTTCTATCTTTTGATAGGCACAAAGGAATACTGCAAACGCTACATTTCCTTTAGGTTCGTACTTGGTGCTTATTGCTACTGCATAAAGCGAATCTTTTTCTGCTGGTGCGTTCGGGTTGATGCGAAGACTCTTGGAATCGAATTGCCGTGAAAACGAATGGTTTATGGCTCTTGATTTCAATAGGTCGGAATCGTTTTCAGTCTCAATCGCATCGATACTTTCATTTCGTATTATTTCATCTAGGTCTATTTCTCCATCTATTTCTATTTCTTCAGGTTGCTGCGCTTCAAAACTTATGTTCTGATCATCTTCTTCCTCACTTTCACTAGTTTCTTGATTTGTATCTGATGGTAGATCCACATATAATTCATCATAAAATTCGTTCATACTCATACCAACCACCCGAAAGGGCAATTCATCTTTTTCACCACTATACATAATTTACTACCAGAAGCAGCACGGTGGTACAGATAGCGGATCGCTGCAAAATGGACGTTATATAGTACAAACGACTATAGATGAACTTTCAACATTGCATACCTTTCAATATTTGGATATTCAACAATAAAAAGCAGGAAAGTTCCGATCGAAATATTCTTCTGAAATATGAAAATATCACGGCTAACAGAAGTAATACAAGTCACAGTATGAACGCCTCCATTCAAGTCTAGAAAACACTTGCTCAACAATAGAATGATAAGTTGTTTCATCTGGTGGTCAATGTTTGAACACCTATCGAGCCTCCATTAGGTCTAACGCACACGACCGACAATCGGTGAGCTACAATTTTGTCGGTCGAAATGAAGAACACGTATGTGAATGCACCAACGCACACGAACTACTTTTAGTCGTACCTACAAAACTGTCGGAGCGCGCTACATTTGGTTTTATTCGTAGACTGTCGTCCGTGTGCGTTAACCTCCTACAAAATAGTCGTTCACCGACAATCGTTCGTGTGCGTTAGACCTTATGAAAATTGTTTACAGACATCTGCTAGAAATGTGATAAAGAAAACTTTAAAAACCGGTACAAATAACGACCACCATGCAGCACGTGGCACAAATTATGTGGTACAAACGCGAAAGGCTTCTTTTCTTGCCATAAAGTACCAATATCCGCACTTTACGATAAAGGAATCTTCAAAGCTTACTTCAACCTTAAAATTGGTTCATGGAACACGTTTCATTTGTGAAGGAGGGTTCTCACGGAAAAGGAGACTCTACTTTCGATTATGGAACTGGCCGTTAATCCAGCTGCATGCATAAGATCAAACCACATTTTGTGAACCCAGAAACAATCGAAAATATAACCACTGTGTACTCTGTGCTATGAAACAAACAAGATATAATTGAATAATCTTCCTTTGATAACTCACGGTAATTTTTTCTTGATTATGAAATAGGAGAAAAACAAAACTGTTTTAATTGCTGCAGGTACATTGCTAGTTTGTACTAACGGTTTAATGATTTAAAAAAAAATGTATTTGTTCTGTTTCTTCGATTCCTAGATTCTTAAAATTGAAATTTTGAGGGTCATATGTTGCTTAGTATACAGGGTGTACCAAATTCGACGGCCTATTAGGCGTTTCGGGAGAACTGGACCTATTTGAAATCTAAAAATTGGGATTATGTTATCGTTTGACATCATCTACCAAGCTAAAATATTCTTGGAGATAGACCACTTTCAGTTATACAGGGAGTGAAAAAAAAATTTCAAAATCTTCTTTTTCTGTTTTTTTGAATTTGATAGAGTATGCGATTTTGAATACATTCGTACTCAAATCGTTGCATTATATAGTGTGGATGAATTTTTGAAGCGGCTTTCATTCTGTTTTACATGACTTCCGGTCAAATCCTATGTTTGTTTTATATGTAATTGTGGTATTGATCCTTTACTCATTTGACTTTTGTAATTTAATTTTTTCTTGACGTTTCCTGTATCTTAATACTGGGAATAATTAAAATTTCTATTATTATTATTATTAAAATACTTTCCAACATATCAAAAAAAAACTGAAGAAAAAGTGAGGTAAGAGTATTCGGTATTATGCTTGTTATTTCTAATCTAGATATCTTAAGCACAAACCGTTTTCACGTTTATGTAGTCAAAGACAGTGGAAATATTGTATAGGGTGTTCTAAATGTTGGGTCAAAAATTGGGATAAAGATTGGCCAATAACTTTCGTTTTTCAAATTAGAACCCTCTTTTTTTCATGATTGCATTGGATTCTGGGAAGAAAAATGATGATAATGTTCTATCATGTTGATCCGAGGTTTTTTCCTCTGGCTGTATAGTATGGTATGATACTAGTGATGATAGTATCGTATGATTCTATAGTATCATACGAAGAATGTTATGATACCCCGTTCTTTTTTTACCTCAGCTTAGGCACTTTTTGTTTCAACATTTATTGTATTATTTTAGCTCTCTTTTTCATAAGAAATTATATATATATATATATATATATATATATAATATATATATATAATATATAATATATAAATATATATATATATATATATAATGTTGATGCTCCTAAAATGAATAATTCTTGAAATATTTAGGATTTTCTGATTTTCTGTCGTACGTAGCGTCAAATTCATGAAATATGTTCCATATAAACAATGATAAATGAATTCAGAAAAGAGGTGTGTCACTAGTGAGTTATTGGAATAATTTATCTTCTATGACAAAGGTCAATGGCTGCATTCACCGAACGAATATTTAGCCACCGCTCCGCTACCGCTAACTGGCATAAATTGAAAGCGCTCGCAAAATGCCCGCTTTTCCAGAACGTGTTGAGTTTGTAGCGTATGTGCCACCGGACGATTCCGCAACAGTTCTCGATGTGCCTTCGTAAAGGCAAAGAATTTTCTTTTTCTTAAAAACATCAGGCTTCACAGTCACAAAAGAATTGGGCGTTTCCATCACTTTGAGAAACTAGCAAGCGGGCCCTGAATAGAGCCACTGCTAAAATCTCATTCAGTGAAAGAGGAAGTACAGATTTCTTTTTTTGCATTTGATTGGAGATGTGAAACTTCATTTTGACGCAATTGGATGTCACCACCTTAGTACTTTGTAATATTTTACTCATTACTTCACAACCAATTGCTATAAATTCTGAAGTTTTTTATGAAGATTTTGTCCTGAAGATGTGCGGGATACTGATGAGGCTCAACAAGGCCGAAACCGGTATATCTCTCATCTCAGTGACAAAATCTAATATCATTTCTCCAACCTCATGATAAAAGATCTCTGAGCCTGGGAATTGAAAATGGTATTCATTTCGATGATTACTATTTTGAATTCATCTATGTTTCAAAAAAGTTCCACAACTGTTACGTTCGGTGAACGCAGCCACTGTTGATATGAAACAGATTCTATGAATTTGACCCTATACGACATTAAATCAGGAAATCCTGAATAACTCAAGAATTATTAATTTTAGGAGCATTAACATGTGGAAATATTATAATCATTTTTCTTCGCAG
The DNA here is from genome assembly GCA_038502775.1 of Hippodamia convergens. Taxonomy (NCBI): domain Eukaryota; kingdom Metazoa; phylum Arthropoda; class Insecta; order Coleoptera; family Coccinellidae; genus Hippodamia; species Hippodamia convergens. The sequence continues at coordinate 61,405,721 of CM076609.1, read as the reverse complement.
AATCCAACGCAATCATAAAAAAATAGGGTTCTAATTTGAAAAACAAAAGTTATGGGCCAATCTTGATCCCAATTTTTGACCCAACATTTGAAACACCCTGTGACGAGTTTTTCAAAATTCTAAAGCTGCACAATATTTCCAATGTCTTCGCCTACGAAAATGTGAAAACAGTTTGTGCTTAAGGTATCTAGATTAGAAATAACAAACATAATACCGAATACTCTTATCACAGTTTTTTCTCGATATTTTGGAAAATATTATGACGAATGCAACGATTTGAATACGAATGTATTCACAATCAAATTCGTAAAGAAAAAAATAGAAAAAAAGTTTTGTGAAATTTTTTTTTTCATTCTCTGTATAACTGAAAGTATTCAGGCTTCAAGAACATTTTAGCTCGGTAGATAATGTCAAAGAATATCATAATCCCAATTTTCGATTTCAAATAGGTCCAGTTCTCCAGAAACGCCTAATAGGCCGTCGAACTTGGTACACCCTGTATATTCTTAATATTGTTTTTCGAAAGGTATCATTTGAGACAACAGATTCAACTTTTGTCTTTAAAAAATTACTCAAACGTAGAATACAAGCGTGGTTGACCGAGCACGCTATATTATTTAACTAACTGATTTTTGTGGAAAAATATACAGTTAAAAAATCTTGTTTGGTGATTTGAATGGATTGATAATAAATGCGTAGATTCGAAGACTACTTTCTGAAGTAAACATTTGTGTAATTGAAGCAGGCGTATTATAAAATCGTAAAATACATGACCATTGCTGGCGCATATTTCATACATACACGGATTTTATAATTATCATATAACATTCTGATAGATTTTCTAAATTATTTTTTTAGTAATCAGGATACCACACCTGTCGATGGATTTCAAGAACCTGGAAGTTTCGTTCAAGATATACACTATGAGGCTAATGATGATCAAGTAAATGCTCTAGTTAATCGTTCCTCCAGCTGTCGACAACATCTTCAATATGCTTGTAAGGGTGCCAAGCTCTTCAATTCACCTTCTGATGAGATGAACTTCAACCCATATTCATGGTGGGTTTCCAGACATAATCAAAATATGGATTATTGGGGAGGATCGTTGCCCAATTCTAGAAAATGTGAATGTGGAATTTTGGGCAGTTGTGTTGATAGAACAAAATGGTGTAATTGCGATGCCGGACTTGACACTTGGCAGGTCGACGCAGGTAAAGTGAATCATCCAATAGTGGATTGTTTTAAATTATTAAATTTTCTTGGTGATGAATATAATAATTTATGTAGCAAATCATTGAATTGGGACCAAATTTTGGATTTTACAACTTCATTATTGGAATAACAATGATTGAAGTAAGATAATAAAAGCTGAATATCAGATATCTTGCAGTTAAATCAAAATGGAAAATAGAATTTCAATTACTTTTCTCTTATAGTCAGTAAGTTTATTTTTGTACAATATAAATTATTTGGTTGATTAGTTGTAGCTCAAAGCGGAAAATTACAATTCGCGCAAAGTTTCGTTATCTCTTGGCAATCTCTGCCTCCCTAAGCTTTGGAAAATTATTTATTCTCTAAAAAAATTGTTGATCAGTTGGTTGATATGTGCTTGTTATTTAGAGATTTTTAAGGCCCTGTTCCAATTTACACTGCGAGCACTACTCAGTGCCCTCACCGGGACGGGCAGTACACGAAGTAAGATGCTCTCCATGCCATAATCAGCAGCGTCCAGAAATTTGAATTATTTAAACAAGGAGTTCGATGATAAGAGAGATATATTACGGTTAAATCAACGAACTTTCACAAGCTTATCTGAGAGACAAATTTAAATATCCATATAATAAATTATGTAGAAAACAGTTTTTCGAATGAATGATGAATCTTTTGAAAGCCACTTTCTGGAAGGCATACATTTCTATCCAATGAAGATAATGAATTTTTTCATTCACATTAGAAATCAATATATGTAATTTTCATTACCTACTTTTGGTATATCGCGTTTTTCATTGCGCTCTCATAAATTACAGTATGTGGCGAAATACTTCTCATTTCTTAATAAATTTTCTTGGTGAATTATATTGATTTTTGCACTGTACTTGGATTTTCCTGTTTGAAAATAGCGCCAAAAACCATGCAGTATACTGTACTGCGTTCTGTTTTGAACAGCAACCAGTATAACTAACACTCCGAAAGAGTGTGTCGAGTCCTAAAAAAGGACAGAGATGACAATGCGCTCAGAAAATACAAATAAGACATTTTTTTTATACTAACAAGGATGATTGTGCACACCATTATTCTGCACTTTTGCAAGCTCTGCCTCTGTTGTAACATTTTCTTGATATACTCTGTCTTCTGGTTTCTTAATATCAGAAAATCCAACCGTACTCTGCGATTCTGGGGCAAATTTCCATGCTCTGTTCATTACTGGGAGTGTTATACTGAAAACTTCAGTTTCTCTCAACTGATCGATAAGTCCCTTGAGAATATACCCATAGTCGAGTTTTACAAGATAATGTAATCTCCCTAATTTCTTTATAACTGTTCCAAATTTCCACATTACAGGACCAGAATAATTCCGAGCTTGAACTCTACTTCCTGGATAATATTTCCTAACTGGTAACTTTTCTTGTGTTCTGGTATTTTCGACTGGAGGTTGAATCAAATGAAGGCGAGGTCGCAGTTTCCTATTGATGTGAAGTTCCGCTGGTGTTTTCCCATTAATTAACGGTGTACTTCTATATTTGAAAAGGAATGCATTTAGTTTTTCTCTAAGGATTCCTGGTACTTCACTCATAGCTTTCAGTTTTTGTTTTAAAGTTTGCACAGTGCGTTCAGCTCATTTACTTTTGGCTGGATGATTCGGTGCAGAAACTTTTTGTTGGATGCCATTTGACTCACAAAAGTTCATGAATTCTTGAGATTTGAAATTCGTTGTATTATCAGTAACCAAGTCATGTGGTAAACCATTCATAGCAAAAATTTCATCTAGAGCCTGTAGCTTTCTTAGACATAGATATTTTAACCCATTTCGTTTTCGCATCCACCACAACAAAGAAATAGTGATCTTTAAATGGTCCAGCATAATCTTCTTTACTTCTGCACAATTGTGGCATGAAAGCTTCAATCTCAGCATCATGCCTGGCCAATAGTACAGAGATCTGGCTATTCCTTTCATTTTTACCTCTCCTATGTGTGTTCCATGTCATTCCTTTAAAATAGCTGGACGTATCTTCTCTGGAGTTCCTCTCATAATGATACCTGAATGCAATGTGAATTCTGTGTTCTGTATTTCGCCACTTAGTAGTTTATTCTTAAAGGTTTTGAGTTTTGTATCTTGTTCAGTTTCTTGAACAATTTTCTTATAAGTTATTGTAGGTGATTCTGTAATTATTGAAATTTTCAATTGGTTTACTTGATTGGAGTCCTCTATAAAGTTTATCAACTTTGTATCCAACATGGGGTTTCTTGAGAAATATTCAACATTAGCATGTTCTTTGGAAGTTCTATGTTGTATTTGATAATCGAATCCACTAATAAATTCAGCATACCTGATGAGTCTGTGTTCAGACATCATAGGTAGAGCCTTATTTGGTAGAAAGATTCTCTCGAGTGGTTTGTTGTCAATTATCAGGGTAAATTTTCTCACATAAAGATAATGAGAAAATCGCTTGAATGCCCAATATACAGCTGTAGCTTCACTATCTAATTGACTGTATGAGGATTCGCTTCTTGTCAATGACCTGGAGGCATAGTGGATTGGCCTCTCTTCTCCATTGATGATATGAGATAACACAGCAGCAAGTCCATGTGGACTGGCCAATATAAGTGGAAGGTCTGGATTGAATGATACTAAGATTTTATCACTGGAAATTTCATTTTTAATAATTTGAAAAGATCGCTTCTTAACAACGGTTCCGACGCGGTTAGTTTCCATAAATCCTTAAAACACAGAAGACTTAAAGATTAGCTGACAAGCCTGACCAATACTGAGATGAACACGAATATGTAGGAGCACAGAAGTTCACGAACCACATCTTCCATTGTAGAATTAAGAATTTATCTGATATGCAGCATTTGGTCACCATCTAAAGTTCATTCAGCCCGAACCGCAATTTTATAATCCTCCACAAGATCGTAGCAAAAAACTACAATATCAGAATAAAGCTCCTGGAAGATATTGAAATAAAGCGTGAATTAAACTCAAATTTAGATTGCGTGAACACCGAAGTGAATTTGAATCTTAATAACAGTTTTACCCCGTTATTCAAGAATTTGATTCATCTCTTGAACTCCTCATTAAGTGTACATTTTGTCGTTTTTTTTATTAATTTCCATAATAACATCAAAAAAGAAAGATTTTAATGTGTGATGTAATCTCGAGATTCCCTCTTGTACACTACGCCTATGACTTTTCATTCCAAGTCATCCTGCTATCAACATTAACAATGATTTGATAGTTCAGATGTTTTCCATCTCGTTGGGGTTTTTCGAGATTATAATATTTGACATTATTTTACTTGTTTATGATCCCTTCAATCATGTCTTTAAAAGAAGCTTTGATGTACTTATTTATGTTTGTCCTTATTTGCACTAATTTGTTCATTGATGTGATGCCCTTATTCTCTAGCATTTGTGATGGTCCTGGATGGGTAATTACTCTATTTTTGTTCATTCGTTACCCATGTAATAATCTCATTTTAGAAAAATCCTGATGATGGTCTTCAATCAGACCGAAAGCGCTTGGTTTTTAACACAATAAAAAATCTCACACTGAAGTACTTATTGATTGATTGATTTAATTTTTATTAGCTAAAATCGTCAACCCCAAGAGAGCAATTGTCCAATATAGTTTACAGCTTACAGCATATCATGGCTAGATTGTGATAGCGTCTACATCAACCAAATAGGGAGATATTTTAAAACAAGAATCTCTGAACACATGAGGGATGCAAAAAATAACTTAAACCCCCTAAAACGGAAAGAAAACAATACAGCTCTGGCAGACCACGTACTTGACGAACTCCACTAGTTCGATGTCGAAAACTACAAAATCTTCAGAAGAGATCATTACACGAGATGATACGAATCAAAGAAAATAAAAATTCTGACATCGAAAACTTGAACTCATTCTATTTCAGCCTTACCGACAGACTTCGGAAAGAATGAAATCGATAATTCAAATTTCTATATATTATGAAAGAGTTAATGTTGTCTGAACGTTGGGACGTGCTACTAATTTCACCTTTTTTCCTATCTCAACACATGAGGAGTTCCCGTCACCGTCCGGTTGTTGACATAGTTTCAGTCGTGATCTCTTGTTGCTGGTACCTTCAACTCCATTGTACTGAGTGTTCTCCGAATTTATATACGATAACGTGGAAAACCATAAAATAATGTAAGTCGAAAAAAAATTTTGTTATTGTGTATGTGGAGGGAAAAAATATATAATGTATTGTTCATTCCACAGCCCTGAAAATGGTTTAAATATAGACCGAAACTGTCGGCATCTTATTAAAAATGGTTTTCTTCAAAATCCTCAAGACCTCCAAACCCGTCAACCATTCAACCGATTTACTCAGATCGTCAGCTAAATACTTATAACTAACAATAATATACTATATTGACGTCACACCTCACAGTGCTCGCAGTGTATATCGGAACACGGCCTAAGCATTGATGTGAACTTGAAAATTATCATTGGAGTATAAAGGTTCTCTTAGACATCAATGTTATTTGAGTCAAGCTTTATAATTTTGAATCTACTGCCAAAAACAACACTTATGTCAATTTAGGAAGAGTTGAAGAAGAAGGTAGAAATGGATTCAAACAATTTGATAGACGCATTCAGTGATAGATTTCTGACGATAAATTTGCTCTTGCTTGCTACTTTGGTTGGAGAAGATTGATCCCTCGGCCTGGCAAAGCCTTTGTGGATATTTTCCTTTTGTTTATTTGTTTGTTTGATATATTGGGAAGAAGATACCATATTTTATTCGATTATACGAAGCTGACAAATAAACAATATTATTATTATTATGACGTGAATTGATATGAGAGCATGAATTCTGGTATTTTTTGTGTCGATTCTTTTATTTCCCTGGTTTTTCTATTTATAGATTTTGAGCAAACTTCTGGAATGCTTCTATTATTCAAAAGTATTTTGAATGATTTAATATCTCCTGTGATGATTGTTATGGATCGGGTTGGATTACGATTGATTTTAGACACTTTAGAATCAAAAAGAATACATCCTTAACTTGTTTCTCCTTCCTTGGTGGTTCATTCAACAACTGCTATTTAATATGTTTATCCGCTCTGAGGGGTGGAATATGATGCAGCTTGAATTACCATGTTAGTGAAATATTGTGTTGCTTTGTCTATTTGTGTCAGTTGCTTTATGCTGACGTTGAAGTTTAAATTGTGATCTATGTAAGCTGTAATTTCATCCCATTTTGATTGTGCTGTAACTAGCAGAGCATGAGCACTCCTGTTCATGATGGCGCAGCATAAAATCGTAATGACTAGCGCATGATATGATGAAAGGTAATTGTGATATTTTATTGAACCAGTGTGGGGATGACATACCATCCAAAATAAAGAAATCAAGTGGTTGAGGTATCTTTCTGGGATCAGTTGACCGATACCATGGGTCCCATACCATGTATGTACATACATAACATGACCATGTTGGTCATGTTATGGCGAGGTGGGGCATATATAAAAGAAATGTTCACTTCCTGAATTTTGCTGCCTTGGTACCTCTGTAGTGTATGACATGCAATTGTGTACCTAATGATGGCTGCAAATGCCTTGTGTTCTCTATCTGAATGGTTGGTGTATTATGTGGAGTAATATAATATTGGGAACATTGGAAGTTCGGTAAAATGGTTCTCTGAAACTTCATTCACATCCACAAGGATAATCACCTACTATTTTTGGTTTGTTGAGACCATTAGCATTCCATTTTGCGATTTTTAGTAGCCATTTTTACTTTAATTTGTTAATGACATGTAAGCAGATTTGGGCTAATGCTGGTTTGATTCCATTAGGCTAGACTCTTGGGTATTATGGCAAATAAAGCAGCCTTTCAGTTTTCTTTATGATCACCATTGCATGAAGCACATTTTGCAGGAATGGTTCTTGGTTTCAAGGATTCTCTGGTGTCGTGTCTCATGATACCAGAGAATCCTAGGAGACACCAATGTAATTTTTGTTTTTTAGATGTGTTTTTTTAATTATTTTTTTTATCAGCAATCAGATTAAATTACATTCTATGAGCTAATTTGATAACGTTTTTTTGTCGTGACAAGTTTCCCCCCATTGCGGGAAACTTCTAGTTTTCCATTAAATCAGCTGGCCATAGCCTTCTCAATCTTCTTGGTTGGTTATCTAATAACAATGGTTGGAATAGAGTATTTGTGTGCCCTTCCAATCTTGTATGATAGTTGTTGGCTTTTGTGCTTGATTACATCTTTGACATATGGAATTCTAAGATCTTCATGTAGCGTTTCGTTGGTTACATACCATGGTGCATTGGCTATCATTCGCAAAGTTTTCGACTGACATCTTTGTATAATAGCTAAATTTGAATTGCTTGCGCATCCCCAAATCTATTCCGTAAGTCCACATTGGTGCAATAATTGTTTTATACAGTAATACCTTGTTTTCCAAAGAAAGTTTTGAGTTTTGAGAGCCAGAGTAGTTCTTTAATTTTAAGATGCATCTGCTTCCTTTTCTTTTTAATGTGTTCTCTGCAAGTTAGTCTGGTATCCAAATGAAATCCCAGGTATTGGACTGTTTTCTCTTTCGGTATTATCTTGTCGTTTATGTGGATTGATGGGCACTGTTCCTTTCTCCAGGTGAAGTTGATCTGCTTGGATTTTTCTTCATTTATTTTAATTTTCCATTTCTTTGCCCATTTTTCTATCAGATTCAAATGTTCTTGAACCCGTTTTGTTGCCGTCAAAGGATTCTCGTCAAAAGCCAAGACTGCTGTATCATCGGCAAAAGTTCCGATAAATGTTTCTATGCATGTTGGCAGATCAGCAGTATACAATAAATAGAGAAATGGTCCCAGGACACTTCCTTGAGGAACTCCTGCTTTAATAGGGTAGTTTCTGGACGTTTCTTCGCCTACCTTGGTCTTGAATTCCCTATTTGTCAGATATGACAACAAAATAGTGAGGTACTTCAGCGGGAGAATCGTTTTGATTTTATGTAATAGTCCAGGGCCCCAGATTTTGTCGAACGCTTGGCTTACATCCAGAAATGCTGAGGTGCAATACAATTTTTGTTCGAATGCTTGGTTGATAACCCTTGTTAATCTGTGTGTTTGTTGAATTGTTGAATGACCCTGCCGAAATCCAAATTGGTGCAGAGGAATCCAGTTGTCGGAGATATCAGCATTTATTCTCTTCAGTAGGAGTCTTTCCAGCGTTTTGACATTATAGGTAACAAACTTATAGGCCGATAAGATGTGACTTCAGTTGGACTTTTTCCTGGTTTCTGTATCATGATAATCTCAGCTGTTTTCAGAGTTTTTGGCCAGTGCTTCAATCTCAGTATGCCGATGAAAATATAAGTCAACAGGGTTATTCCATTTTTCGAAAGTTCTTTAATCATTCTTGGTGTTATACCATCAATGCCTGGTGATTTTCGGACATTGAGGAGTTTAATATCAGCTTGGACCTCTTTTCTAGTGAACGATTTTATATTTGGTATACAGTGCGGAATGGAAGAGATACTCTTCTCAATGTCTGGATCTTTTGTATGGCTGTTCGGTGTGAATACTTCAGCCAGGTGTTCTGCGAATAAGTCTGCTTTTTCTCTCTCGCTTCTTGCCCAGTTCTGGTTTGGTGACCCAGATTTCCGAATTGGTACAACTTGGAAGGCTTTTTTATGGATTTTATCGGCCTCCATATTGAGTTGTCGTATCTGTTCAAGCTGGTAACATAATTATTGAATGATTCGTTCTTTAGCTCCTTAAGTTTTTTTTTTAGTTTGTTGTTCATTTGATTCAAAGCATTTTTATCCTCAGGAGAATGTGTGTGATGCCATCTTGATCTTGCCTTCCTCTTTTCTGCAATCATTATTTTTATTTCTAGTGGCACTGATTCAAATTTGTTGTCCTGTTTAGCCTTTGGAGTGCTTTGAATGACTGCCTGTTTCAATATGCTGGTAAATGTTTCTAGAGCTGCATCAATCTCTTCTGGCACTTTCAGACTCAGTGAGAGATTAATTAGTTTATCCATTATATTTCGGTACTCCTGCCAATTTGTTCGGCTGTTGTGTAATCTTGATGGGGTTTACCTGTTAATTGCAAATGAGCTCAATGACGCTATTATAGGGGAGTGGTCAGAGGATAAATCGTAACTTGGATTTATTTCCGTATATATGGAAGATATTCCACTGGTTATGAAGAAATCAAGGAGATCTGGAGTTTTGTCAGGATCACTGGGCCAGTATGTTGGTGTGCCGATGGACAGGGACATATAATTTTTTTGTTGAATCAACTTTGCCAATTCCCGTCCCTTGGTGGTTGTGATGCGGGATCCCCATAGCGTGTGCTTACTATTAAAATCTCCTCCTACTATGAATCTTGGTCTTAGTTTGTCAAAGAAATTTCTGTAATGATTGATTTTCAAGTTGTGTTTTGGTGGGCAGTACACTGCTGACATTGTAACTTCATAGGACATCTTGACAATTATTGAAGTGGCTTGAAGGTATTCTTCTTTGTATCCTGGTATTTCATAGTCTTTTATTGTATTTTTAATTAGTATTGCTGTGCCTGCATGGGCCTTATTGTCTGGATGATATATGTTGTATAGTTTGGTATTTGGAAGAATGATTTATTGGTAAAGTGTGCTTCACTCACCAGGAGAATGTCGATTGAGTTGTGTTTCAAAAAGATCTCAACTTCATTTTTATGTTGCAGAAGACCGTTGGCATTCCATTGGGCTATTCTGATTAGATTAGTGAATTTTTGTGATTAGCGTTTAAAGCATGTTCAGTATCATATTATTTTGTTGTATTAATTGCTGAAACATGTCTTTAAATTCTGCCAGGAAAGCACTCAAAGTGATAGAGATCTTCATTGCTTTGTTTTGTTTTATTGGTTCCTCTCAGGATGCCAGAGTAACTAGGGATTTTTTGCTGTTGATCTGTTGCTTGTTGTATAATATTTTGATTTTGATTATTTGTTTCTGGTTGTGTTGATGAAGATTGTTGGACATTTAATCTATTATTGGGATTATTTGTTTTTTTTTAGGAGTTTATGATAAAATTCACAGCCTTTATAGTTTACAGGATGGGGCCATTGCATAAAGCACATTTTGCTGGCGTGTTGTTGCTTTTCTTGCAGTCTTCGGATTTATGTTCCCCACCGCATTTGATACAGGTAAATGGTCTGTTGCAGTAGGTCCTTGTGTGTCCATACTGTTGGCATCTCATACATTGAGCAAGCCCTTTGGCTTTTTTTGGTGGTTCGATCGTTACAGTTCTGTTTTGTATACCATATACCTTGTATATTTCCTTATTATTTGGCGCTGGTTCGAGATCAACAAAAAATAAAATCAGTGGCTCCTTGGTTACCCGGCTTCTTTCATTATGAATATTTCTTATATTATGTCCCTGTTTGGGCAGTTCCTTCTTGATTTCTTCTACATTTGTTGAATAATGCAAATTTTTGATCACTACTCTGAATGCCCGCTGTTCTTTCAATTGGTATGTGTGGTATATTATGTTGGAATCTTTCATGTGGTGCACTAGCTTGCGATAATCTTCTGCACTTTTACAGTTTATTTTGATGGTGTTGTCAGCTAATGTTTTTGTGGTAAACTGTTCCATTTGTAGAATTTTGCTGAAGTTGGTGATCATTTCCTTGTAGTTGATAACCCCATACAAAAAAATTGGAGGAGGACTTGGGATCTTGATATTTTGATCTTCTTCTTTTTTAGTGCTCTCGTCTTTTTCTTCATTCAGACTGCTGAATCTGTTATTTATTGGTATCTCTTGATATTTTGAATTGTTTATTTTCCTTTTTGTCGTTGTGCGTCTCATACTCTGCCATGGTTGTTTATTGTTACTATTAGGGTCATTGCTGAATCCTGCGAAATCTTCATCACTTGTTGATGACATTCTATAATAGCTTGATGTTTATGGTGCATCCTGTATTTCCATACTTGGCTGACTCATCACAGTCTGCTGGGTATTCCCTGCATCTGTTGGTGAAATCATGTTTTGTTCCACGCTATCTGCGTTAGTTTTATCCATCTGTCATCTGGACTGATAAGAAATCCACTTTTTGTGGAATTTTCATCCGGTTCTTCTGAATAATAATGAAAATATTTATTCTAATTTATAAATATTCCCTTTGTGCGATGTTTTCGTAATTTTAGTCAGCAATAGCTCGATCAATCCGGGGTTTTATACCCCCAGTGTTGGTGGCTGATTACTGATTACACACTTTTGCGTAGATATAAGAATATATTTCAGGAGCCACTGTGAACACGTCTGAACTACTCACCGACTCTCTGGCGACTATGTTCGGAAAAATAAGGAACTAGTTAATCCATGAATACTTATGGAATATTAAAAAAAAAAATTTTTGACAATTTTCGAAATCCAACTGCAAAATTTCTAGCTCCTCCATGGAGGTTTGGGCGTTGGGCCAGCACCCCAACACCAAATAGGTTGACAAAATTGCTGAATTTCTCATTCAACAAGCCTTGGAATAGCAGAGGTAGTTTACAACGATGAACGAGTGAATGGTCTAAGTATGAGAATAATTACTTGAAATGTACAGGGAATATCAACACCAGGGGATCATTATTGCTGAAGAATTGGAGGATTGGATATCGAAAATGAAATAGAGGGACAGTTCAGAGAAATGCAAAGACTTGAGAGGCTTGGTGAAGAGAACTGGGTATACGGCATAAGGCTGTTTCTTGATGATTGCACTGTACACTGCAATCATTTCATATTGTTAAGCCCAGAATACATAAATACATACATACATCTTATGAATGATAATTATAATAAATCATAAATAAATAATTATAAAAAAGTCATATGAAAATTCAAATAGGTAAAAAAAGATTTGAAAGCCAGGGTTGAAGCGCTATGCGTCCGTAACCTACATCTTGACAACTTAAGATGTAGGTTACGGACGCATAGCGCTTCAACCCTTGCTACTACAACCCTCACCCCCAATTTTTGAATAGGGAAGATGGGGTGAGTGATACCTCATCTGAAAGGTATTTTTATACTGATTTCAGCACAGTAATTGTTTTTTCATTTTTTGCATTAGTTCTCGAAATATTCTTGACTAAGCATTTGAAAATGAAGTGGTGTTTTCATGGCACTTGTAGTGTTTTTTTGTGAAAAACCTTTCAAATGAGGTGTCACTCACCCCATCTTCCCTATTCAAAAATTGGGGGTGAGGGTTGTAGTAGCAAGGGTTGAAGCGCTATGCGTCCGTACCTACATCTTAAGTTGTCCCCCTCGAAACAGAAATCGACCTGTCCGAGCATTTCTATCGAAAAAAAATAAATTTCGATATTCGAATATTTCCCACATATATATATATATATATATATAAAGATTTGAAAATCTCAATCATTATCTAGGTTCGTAAACTTTTTTTATGTGTTTTGTATTAACAAATGTATTGAAATTCGAGAATGAAGAAGGATATTAACAATGTGATTTCTGATATTTAAGTATTACGAAAAAATTCTTTTTCTGAGAACATTTTTTTTTAAATACTTGGCTTCACCACCGCGAAAAGAATTGGGCGTTTTCATCACTCGGAGAAACTTGCATGGGGCTATGATTTAGGGCCACTGCTAAAATCTTCTCTTTTGACGCTATTAGATGTCACCGCGTTGTAATATTTTACTCAGTACGTCACAACTAATTTCCTGAGTGGTATGGAATACTGATGATGCCAAATAAGGCTGAAACCACTAAATCTCTCCTCTCAGTGACAGAATCTGATATCATTTCTCCAACCTCATGATAAAAGATCTATGAGCCTAGGAATTGAAAATGGTATTCATTTCAATTGTTGCTATTTTAAATTCATCTATGTTCTGAAAAAAAGTCTTCATGAATGCATTCTACCTTTTGCAAAAAGTCGGCCATCACACGAGTCAACAGTGCTCCATCGATTGTAGCCACTTCTTCCCTGATTGCCTCCTGCTGTGCGTATTTTTTTAATCCAAAGTTGCCTGTTTTAACAGACCGGCCATTCTGCATAAATGCGTCGTACATACGATGTTCAACCTACCACTGCTCCATAGCTACGGAAATGGCAACCCATGGCCAGTGTCCTGCTTGATAAGTAGCCATACCAAAAACGTCAGATTCCCGTCAGTCACCTTGTATAGGAATTAGGGAAATTGTCTCGGTGGAAATTGGTTTCTTGGATTTTGGTTTACACTTAGTAGTAGTAGTAAAAAACTTTATTGAAACAATGTTTCAAAGGGCTAACGACCAAGGTCTTCCTACCAAATTTACACTCATTCAAGCAGAATAATATGCAGAATGCTTACTTGTTGTTGAAACGTAAATCTCATTATTTAGAACCACGATTCTTCAGAAACGCTGTATAACTCTGAAACAAATTTTGATATCTATCACCCGATTGTTGAAATATTACAATTTTTAAAGAAAGACATCGGGAAAAATAGTTCAACAAATTGCCATGCGAATTATCGCTCAACCTCGTTATACTCAGGCAGACTTTGATGATTCGGGATAAGCACGGTTGGAGTGTTTCAAAAGTATGAAGTAGTTTCATCTGAAATCTGCAGAATAAACCTCAAATAACATCGTCATGAATCGAAAATATAGTTGGCGAAGAGTTGAGAAAATGTATTTTGCATACCTATTGATAGTTTTGTTCTGAGCACCACAGGCTCAGACGGCGGCAGTTAGAAACATGCCGCCGAGCAGTATGCACGTGTGTGCGTCCTGCAGCGATAATTTCATATAGTCTAAGATCCGGATGATTATCTTATCTTCTTTGGCTCATATCACATGTATGTTCTATGCAATTCAAATGTGATGGGCGCAAAGGTATTGGTAAATTTGGAATACCAATCTCCTCGCGCGCATTCCCAACTATGACTGCAATGTGCGGTCAACGACTAAGAAGCAATCGAACCAATTTGATTGCATGAATTGCATCAATTCAGCTTCAAAGTTGGGACCCAAAATATGTAGAAGTCTACCTGATTGTCATGCATTCACAGGTTGTGATTACACTGCAGCATTTTATAATGAAGGAAAGGTCAAACCATTTAAAATATTCTCGAAAAATGAGACGTATCAAAGTATTTTTGCGTCATTAAATGATGAAGATGATATTTTGAACCATGAAAAAATTAATACTGTTGAAGAGTTCACAGCACAAATGTATGGCATGAAGCACTGTCGACAGTAAACGATGCGAGAATTTGTATTTTCATGAAAAAGTACGGCGCAAAAAAAGATAACGAACAATTTTCAAACAAAATTAAAAGCTTCGACTGCAACTCTGTACCGCCATGGTGTATTTTCCTACAACAAAAAGTTTAACGAACAATATATGTAAATTCCATGTGGCTTAATGCAACAGAATCTGTATGTGCAGAGTTGAACCCTATAAATTACGGGTGGTATTTGAATAGTTATTTGAAATAAACTGGTTTTATAGGAGATCAAACTCCTTTGAAAATACGAGATATAATTAAAATGGAAAATAATAAGGATGAACTTGATGAGATCGATAAATTTGAGAGTGTCCATTCAGATGATTCAGAAATGAAATAGAAGATATTGATCGTTTTTTTTTCATTGATATTATTTTTTGTTTTTTTGCTACTCTGTAACAAAATTTATTAATGTAATACAAGATCTTCTGATATTTTTCTTGTTATCGCCTTACCCGAATTTTCGGCAGTCCACATTATACACATAAGTTAATATTATATTATGGTATTGAATACATTGGACTTTTGTTTGAAATTCAAATGTCAGTTGCTCCAGAATATCGCCGTATTGTTCTCAATATAGCCTATAGAAGGTACCTATGTAGTAGGGGTAACTCATTGATTAAAAGTACCGAGCATTTGCACTGTCTTACATTCAGATAAGACTGCGATGTTCGGTCCTTTATTATTACCTGGCGCGTCAACAATGCAACCTTCAAACCTCGGCAACCCCTATAAGGTCCAATTTTTTTGCAGGCAACTCTATATCAACGTGTTCACAATGAAACAGCGCTTATGCTGATAAAATTTTTTTCCTATTATCACACCGGTGAAATTATCTCATTTCGACAAACCTTTGAAAAAATAATTAAAAATACTCTGTCCAGGATTTTTTTAGGCAACCTATTTTTTATATATTATCTAACATCTGAAGTTTATTATGAAATAGGTTCTATTCTATTATCAGCTCGGTGAAGGTCGAGGTAGGTTCGGATCTTCTACTAATAGTAAATACCAAGCAGATTGCGTGTAATTCCTGCGATAAAATTTACCATGTACATTGTGCAAAGTTGAAAGATCAGTTGGTAAAATTAATAGGTGAATGTAAAAATATATTTTGGGTGTGTGATCAATAGGGATTTTTCCTCGAGCTAACTACAACAGTGTAGTTAGTCAACTTCATGACGTCATGGTTATCTTCGTGCCCTGTGTGGTAAGTTATGGCGGATGAGTGCAAAGGAAAGTGTCAGTCCCTCTCTCTCCGTTTTCAAGTAACTACACAACAAACCAGATTGATCTATTGGTTTACTGGCGTAGTTAACTGTGACGTCATGGTTCTAACTACACCTCGAAGAAATTCGTGTAGTTAACTATGGTATGCTTTGGTTTGGTGTGGTAAGCTCGAGGAAAAATCCCTCTTGTGTTGATATTGTTAACATCAAGCTAGATTTAACTAAAAACCTGGTAAAATTGGAGCAAAAAATTGAAGAATGCAAAGAAAATACGCAGAAAATTCTTGAAAACACCGCAGATACTTCAACAAGCAGCAGTAGTGCACAATGGTCCGTTAATAATACGACCAAAAGATTTAAATCAAGATAGTGCTACAACAAAAAGGGTACTTGAGAAAAAAATTAAACCTTCGGATTTATCGGTAGCGGTAAACAAAGTCAAACATGCGAGCAACGGATGTATTGTGGTCGAATGCGGCGACAATGAATCGCTACATAGGCTCCAAAATAAAGCAGTGGCGGAACTTTCTGCAAATTATGATGTAGAAATTCCCAAAATGTTGAATCCTAAAATCAATATTGTGGGGGTACGAGAGGAGTATATTACGGAAGAACACAACTTTGTTCAAAGAATAAAAAGCCAGAATAGTCTTAAAGATGTACAAAATTTGGAAATGAGAGTACTGAAAAAATATAAACCCAGAAACTCCACAAGATATAATGTGGTATTGGAAATTTCCCCAGAAGTCTTCAAAGTGCTTTTAAAGTGCAAAAGAGTATTTTTGGATTGGGATTCTTGTCTGGTCTATGAGCACTTGGGTTTACTTAGATGTTATAAATGTTGGAAGTGCAAAAGAGTATTTTTGGATTGGGATTCTTGTCTGGTCTATGAGCACTTGGGTTTACTTAGATGTTATAAATGTTGGAAGTATGGACATAAAGCTGCTGTGTGTCGCCGAGAAAATAGTGTGTGCCCTTTGTGTAACCAAAATCATAGAAGTGTTGACTGTAAATCGGAACATAAAGAATATACAAACTGTAAGTATGCACATGATGTTCTGAAAATCAAAGATATTAGTTTTGATCATACTGTCTTCGACAAGGAGTGTTTATCTTATCAAAAGGCAATAGAAAAACAAAAATCAAAAACGAACTATTAGCAATTAAAGAACAAAAATTCTGACATTCAAAAACCTTTAGATATTTTAATTTTACATGTTAATATACAAGGTCTTGCAACACACTTTGATGAGTGAAACGCATTTGACCTCCGACATTGAAGAAAATGAGTATTTCATTGAAGGGTATACTGCAATAAATTGTTTATCTAATAGTAGACATACTGGTGGAGTGGCTATTTATGTAAGAGATTATATATCTTTTTCCATAGTTCTTAATGACTCTCGGGATTACAATTTTTGGTTTCTTGTTGTGAATTTGAAGATTTGACCGGAAAATATTTTTGTTGGCGCTCGAAATGCAGATTCAACTATTTTCCTTCAATAGTTAGAAGATAATTTGGATGTGATGTTTCATAGACAGCGAACAATAATGCTAGGAGATTTTAATATATACTGGTTAAAAAATACAAATGACACAAGAAAAATAAAAAACATCATTGATAGTTCAGGATTTAAGCAAGTAGTAACTAGGCATACTAGGATAACTAACACCTCTTCTTCCCTTATCGATTACATAATATCGAATGATTTCAACCTACAAGAAATTCAAAGAGATTTTCCAATACTAAGTGACCATGAAATTATTGGAACA
The DNA here is from genome assembly GCA_038502775.1 of Hippodamia convergens. Lineage (NCBI taxonomy): Eukaryota > Metazoa > Arthropoda > Insecta > Coleoptera > Coccinellidae > Hippodamia > Hippodamia convergens. The sequence goes on along the minus strand of CM076609.1, from coordinate 61,388,242 downwards.
AAAATAAAAATATTGAAACAGCCAGAAGAAAAACCACCTTTCTACAGCAGAAAGTTAAGGGACGAGAATATCACTAATGTTGTTGAGGAGCTAGTAGGAAAAACATGGAATTACACCTCCGTAAATGTTGATATGATTTATTCAGATATTATAGCTAATGTTAGAACGGCTTTAGATAAATTTGCGCCAATAATGAAAATAAATCCTAAAAAGACACCATGGATGAATCAGGATGTGAAACAGTTACAGCAGAAGAGAGACAGAGCTTATAAAATATTCTCAATAACCAAACGAGAAGTCGATTGGAAAAATTATAAAAAATACAGAAATGAAGTTGTATCCAAGATAAGAAAAAGCAAAACACGGTATTACGAACAGAATATTGACAAATGTAAGGGGGACAGCAAGAAAATGTGGAGAGCTTTGAAGGACTTAGTCGGTACAAGAAAACAATGCACTGGACAATTCACTGAACTTAAATTCGAAAATTGTAACGATTTATCAGAGCAAAACTTCAACAACTTTTTTCTGGAGTCTTTGCATGAAATTTCGGAAAGTATAGAGTACAGAGAGTGGGAAGTGCCGGACCTGAACATTCAGTCCAGACCTTTTGAATTTGAAACAGTTAACATCTCACAATTGAAAAAAATTGTGTACTGCTTGAAAAATAAAGGCTCTAGTGATGATTATTTGAATGTTAAACTGGTAAAGCAACTATTTGGGGTGATTGGATATCCTCTACTAAATTTTATTAATACTTCAATAGAAACAGCAAAGGTACCTCATGACTTAAAAACTAGTGTTATAATTCCAATCCCCAAAGTGAATAAACCAACTGTTCCTTCGGAAGTTAGGCCTATAAATCACTTACCAACTGTAGATAAGATTATGGAAACTATTATTTGTGATCAACTGAGAGAATATCTGGAAAAAAATCATCTACTGTTTGAAAGACAATCAGGATTCAGAAAACAACACTCTTGTGAAACAGCAATCCAGTATGTTTGTGCAAATTGGAGAGAAAAAATGAACAACGGTGAAGTGACTATTGGTGTGTTTGTGGATCTCAAGCGTTCATTCGAGACTATTGATCGTGTAATTCTTTTAAAAAAGTTGGGACTCTATGGAATTAAATTCTTTGAAGACTAAATGTATGGTTGTAGGTTCAGCGAGAAATTGTAAATATTTTTCAGACTTGGGATTGTCTTTATGCATTAATGGTTCACCTATAGAGTATGTCAGTGAAATTAAGTATTTGGGTGTGATATTGGATCCACAGTTAAACTTTTCAAAACATTTAAACTATTTGTGTAAAAAAATAGGAAAAAAAGTAGGGGTTTTCAGTAGAATATCACATTATGTTTCTGAGTGGTCCAAAATGTTGATTTATAAAACTATAATTTTGCCTCATTTCACATATTGTAGTTCGTTATTGATATCTTGCAACAGAGACGAGGTGCACAGGCTGCAAATACAGCAAAATAAAATAATGCGTGTGTTGCTGCGTTGTAATAAATACATGCCGATTAAAGAGATGTTGAATTCTTTGAATTGGTTAAATGTTGAGCAAAACATAAAGAAGGCAAATCTCTCAATGTTATATAAAATTAAAAACAATTTTATGCCAGAATATCTCAATGTTTATCTAAAAAGAAGAATGCAGTTTCATAATTATAATATTCGATCTAAACATGATTTTAATATTGAGCAGGTTACTACATCAGCATTACAGAAAACTTTGTTTTACGAGGGTCTTTGCCATTTCAATAGGTTGCCTGATGTGGTAAAGCATGCGCCAAATGAAGTCATGTTTGGTAAAAGACTGTTTGCTTATTTACGTAATGAAAGTTGATATTTTTTCTTGTCATTTGGATGTAAGTAGCCACGTGCTAAATAAAGAACTATTTCAATTTCAAATTATTCCTTTGGTTAATTCTAGAATTCCTTTCGCAGGTGATATTGTCGACAAAGAGAACCTCCCTGTGAAACAATTAAGATTTGGCGATACTGGAAACGCCCTAGATGAAAAAGAAGGCCGTTATACTCTAGGTCCCATGATTTGTGAGGGAGATGATCTTTTCAACAATGTAGTAACTTTTAAGGTGGATGAAGCCACAATAAATCTGCCTACTTTCGATATGGGACATGGTGGAGATATTTATTTCGAATTTAAAACTGCATCAGAAAATGCTGTTCTTTTCCATTCAAGAGGGCCACATGATTTTATTAAATTGAGCATTGTTAGTGGAAATCGAGTACAGTTCCAATATCAAGCAGGTAATTTTAATATAAATTATAATATTTTTGTCATTTATAGAATAGAATATTCGCATGAACGGCGCAGAAATGTTGATATTACAGACAGTTATTTATATACAATCGTTAATGCAATTTATGACCGATGCACATTATCTGTGGTATGCTGATTCATTTCGCAGCGACATATTACTGATGTGATATGAAAATGCTTTCTCACATCACAACAAAAAAAAGCACATGCTGATACGCAGAATGAAGCTGGTGGCAACTTTGCAAGTTGAAATTAAAAATATTTTCAAAATTTCGTAACTAAGAATCATGTTGAATCCGTCAACTCCATTGACTTTCTCCTCAGGTTTGACTGAATGAGAATAAAAGATTCACACCGTTTCAGATCCCCGAAGACTGAATCAGGCCATAACATTCACAACATAGTTCAAATAATAACAATAGTAATATATTAGGAAACACAAGTTTTCTTGCATTGTCTTAAAAATAAATAATTGACCTCGACATCAAACAGATTTCAGCATTCCCTGTTACAACATTTGGAAATGTGTATGTCAGAATATCCAAATATTCTCTGGCGTGTAGATTATATATATATATATATATATATATATATATATATATATATATATATATATATATTCTATTAGACTTAGAGCACATTCGAATTTAACATGGAAATGCCTATGGTTCCATGTATGGTATTGGTTGCTACACGCCAGAGAATATTTGGATATTCTGACATGCACATTTCTAAATGTTGTAGCAAGGAATGCTGAAATCTGTCTGATGTCGAGGTCAATTATTCATACTTAAGAAGACAATGCAAGAAAACTTGTGTTTCCTAGTATATTACTATTATTATTATTTGAACTATGTTGTGAATGTTATGGCCTGATTCAGTCTTCGGGGATCTGAAACGGCATGTGTACTGTATACTGAACCATAGATTCTAGAGGTCAAAAGAAATACTTTTTCATATATCATTTTTTTCCGATTCAGTCTAGGTGAAAAGATACAACCATTTTTTAAATTTTCATAATGGACTATGCCAATCCTAGAAACAAGACACTAAAGTTTCTTCTAGCATCAGATCTACCACCTAAACCTCCTAGAAAATATAGAAGAAATTAAATTCTGTGAATTTTTTGAACAGAGTTGGATTAATCCAAAGTTCCTAAATTTTCTAACTTCGCTGATATAAATTTGTTTGAATTAAATTACTGAAAAATGCGCAATTTCATGTAGAAAACTCATATTTTCCAAAATATTCATTAATTGGCATTCAACTTAATTTCAAGATATAAGAATTTCTGATATAATTATGCCATGTAATGGTATACAGGGTGAGTCTTTAATTTTTACATATATTTTAACAGTAGATTCCCTAAGTCAAAAGAAACATATTTTTCCTCTACCATTTTTTCCAATTCGTCTTGGTTCAAAAGATACAGGCTGTTGAAAATCCATAAAAAAATGTTATTTTCGAATATATCTCGTGAATGATTTCATCGAATGAAATGTTTTTCGGAATATAGTTTTTCAGAAATGTTATGAATCTGTCCCTTATACAAAATTCCATCAACCTCCGCCAGTTTCCTTATTATGACCATTACATTCTAAGAATACACCAAAAATTCAAAGAGTCTAATTCACAGAACATCAAAATTTAAGAAGTGCTAGTCCCTTAGTAACGACAGTACAACATTTGTGACATTTCGAAAACAAGTGGGACCTGTCCTATTCGGTGCTTAAGGGGAGTCCGCTTGTTGAATTTTCGACATACGTCATACTAGAATCGAATGACATTACCAGTCTATGGTTCTTTTTATTTAAATATTAGCATTTTCTATATTCGAAATTGAAAAGATTTAAGAATTTCAAATAAAACCATATTTTAAACAATAATTTCTTTAATTTTATTTCTGTTATATTATACTATAGCAGTTCTGCGAAACAAGTACTTTTGAATTTACTCCTCGAGAAACCAAAACCCGAACAAAATTAAACGGAACTTATGACATACCTAGATCTTTCTTTTTTGGAAAATTGGTTTAGGTTGTTTATAATTATAAATTGAACAACCCCTACCAGATTCCTGCAATGATGTAATAATATTTCAACTACCTTAATGTTTTAACAAAGAAATTGAATAATTGAGAGAACGGGAGAAGTGACTATAGTTTTTGATTATGATGAAAGAACTTCACAAGAGCACAATAAAACGATGTCACTCAGGATGGGAAGCACTTGCAGTTCCTTAATTCTGTTGGTGAGAAGATCCACATGTACCTGCAAAAGAAACAGGTATCATTCACTTAATAGGTGATTAGTCCTGAAATTAACGGTTGGTTGAGCTTTAAGTTGACCACATCATAGCTTTTTCTCTAGAACAAATTTACTCATTTACTGAATTGAATGAATCAACCAGTTAAAAATCTTCGCAAAGACTGTATACATTGAAAACCTGAAAAAAAAATCTCCACAAAGGCTACATCATATACTGATAATATTTCACCACAATAATGAAAGATTAATGCATAAAATCACTATCACTAGCATCAAAACGATGAAAATAAATTCAGATGACATGACATTTCCACTTTTGCCCTCTTTTTGTTTTTCTGTCATTCATCCCATTTAATGTATGTCCGACATACGATTTTCACATAACTTTCAAAGTTGTGACATATGGCATTATTGAACGAGGTTAGGAAATTGAGTTGCAACGCAGGTCGTAGATTACTCTGTGTTTCACGTTTTTGTGCTCTCGCCAGGGCCGGCAAACCGGGCAACTTACCGGGGCGGCAAATCAGATTTTTCATACTGACATTTTTCTTCAAAATCGAAAAGTCGCCTGTTATTGAGTATGAAATCCAAAAGATGCCAAGACTTTGTGGCGGCTTTTTGACTTTGCTCGACCAATCCATTTATATTACTATACGAACAATTGAATGAAAATTTAATTGAACTCGGAGTTATCGGCAGGAAAGAAACGTATAGTGGTTGGAAGGGTTTCCAGGATAATTCTGAAGTGACTTTTATTTTCAGTTTGCCAATCAGGATTCAAAATTTTTATTTCTGGGAAGGGTTTAAAAAATGTCAACCGTCGGATATAACATTCAAACGACGATACGTATATTGCTCTCTTAGCTAATTGATACGAAATGTAGGCGATTTTTCTTGGGTTTTTTTATCGATCGTCTTGAGTAGGCATATTGATAATAAGGCGCCGTCGTTTCAAAATTCGAAAAGGCGCCTTTTATGAGTTAAAAACATGCCTGACTGAAATTTGAGGCAGATTAGTGTTCTTTATTCACTTGATAATACTCATAGTAGAAGGATATGGTGGTTCAAAAGTCTGGAAATGATGAATTTATTTCGCTCACAGGCGGAAAATCGAAATTGCGATACTGAGGTCTTAAGTGATTACGCCCGTGGAATCGAAGGAGCTAATCAAATTTTCGGAACAAAAAGCCCTTATTTGAGATATGAGGCCGAACTTCGAATTTCAAAAGCAAACCCATCTTTTTCATTGCCGATTCGGATTAAGTGGGAAATTTTTCATCCGAATTGGTTGAAACCAAAAATTTTTTCGTTCATATTTGCGCCCTATATGTAGCGTTATTTGCTGAAAAATCCGGGGACGTTCATTCTGATCAGGATGCAAAAATTCATATTCCGATACCGAGGTTTTTAGTAATTTTCGAATTCGTCAGATTTTGGGTCCAGAAAGGATGGGCCCAATCGATTCCCTGAGAAAAATTACTGAGGACCTCACTATTAGAATATTTTGGCATCCCGGTATGAATAATCCCGCAGACCTTGGCCGAATGCAAATCTGTTGAAACTTTTCAGAGTTCATTTTTTGCTACGTTGTCACGTTGAAAATTTTAACGAATAAATCCGAGAATTTGTGTTCTGGAATCATAAGGTTATGAATGATAAGGGAACTTGAGGACTTGGTTTGAGAATGGAGTAATACGAGGAATCAGTTCACCTTCATTTCATCAATTTAAATCTTTCTTGATTCAAGCAAATTTCCACACCCCTTTCGAAGTATTGCTTTAGGTGCATTATATTCTTTTGAGGTGGGTTGTTCGCCAGGAGCCCTACCTTCCCACATTCATTAAGAGTCAAAGTAAATGCTCGAAATGTCCACCATTCGCATTCAAACTTGCGCGAGCTCTTCTGAGGAGAGAGTGTCTCACATTTTCAAGGAGATTAGGTTGATCTCGAATATGATTCGCCGCACTTGCACCACGCGATCGCAATTAGTTCACATTATTCACGACACTGCCATAAACAAGTTGTTTCCCGAAACCCCACATAAAAAAATCACACAAATTCAAGTCTGGTGATCTTGAGACATTCTGTAACGGCTCTGGAACTATGAGATGTAGCTCCATCTTGCTGTAGCCACATATTTTGGACAACAATAAGTAGCACGTCCTCCAATGCGTAGCCCAAATCATTGTGCAGAAAGTTGAGATACTCATCTGCTGTCAACCTCCAAAATTTCCTCAACTGTCTCATCCATTCTCCTATTTCTGACCTGGCCGTTATCCATCATGTTGGGAGAAAATGTTCCATGTTCGAGTAATCTTTGAACGATCTTCACGAAAGTACTTTCATTTGGAAGTAATCTATTTGGAAACTGTAGTCCATAAGCTTCTCTTGCTCTTCTGGCTATTTTTCCATTAGTAAAATAGCATTATAACATATCTACCATTTCATGATTAGAAAATATTTTGTAGATTTACTGATACAATGCAATAAACGAATAAACGATTTAATTGAAAATCACGATAGCATGAATTTCGAATTTCAATTGTTTTGTATAGTTCTATGCGCATGACGGGTCAACATAGAACAGTCGCGAATAATCTGTTATCACAGTTTAATTAGTTTCATTTTTATTTCATTATAATATATATTAAAGGTTAGCTCTTTATGAAGGCAGTTTTTAAATTGAATGTCTATGATTTGGTGGTCTATGATTTGAATTATGTCAATTATGCAGTGCGGATTCTGAAATCAGAAAAATGAATATGCAGTATTGGCTTCATTATAAAATTTGGGATTTTTGGCAAAGATACATAATACAATAATACATCATTATCAGGCGGTGTCATTCTCTTAATATTATGTTCATTATGTTCCTGATTACACTCTGGAAACGAGTTATACTCCACATCAATTGAAATTTACTTCAAATTGTGAGGCTCTTCCTACTCAATTCCTTATAATCCTATAATTTCATATATCAGAAGAGTTGAATATAAACATAAAGAATGCAAATGAGAAGCAACTGTAAGATAAAATATTCAATGTCATGAACACATTTTAGAGTAATAAGTTCATATGGTTAGTCCTGAAACATTCACCTGGGTTATTACGCTACTGATATTATAAAAAATAAACCTGGAATTTTCTCCATAAAACACTTCAATCCTAAAATGACAGTGGTTATGTTTCTCTCGTTAATTAAATAATAAAGCTGCCTTTCCATTTTTGAGCCAACTTGTGTAGAAAAATAAGTCACGTTACAGTAAACATGCCATAGTTCCTCGAAAAAAGTTATAATCAGTCTGAACCCCACCAGATCAGTAAATATAAAATATATCACCTTAACGTATGAACATCAATCAAGTTATAGGTTCGAGAAAAACATTCAAAATTCCAAGTAAAAGATTAGCTTCTAATTTAGCTATTCATGAATATTTTGTTTCACATTGTAAAGTCAGCCTTTTACTGATGGTTCAAGTTTTGACTTCTTATTATTTGCCTTCACAGTTTTCATATTCTGTTATTATATTTTTTTTTATTGAGAAATGTTAGTTTGTCAATATGAAATCTTCAGCTTTTTTTTAACGAGTTCCTACTAAGAAATCACTACCCTCACAGAGAAAAATTTGAAGTTGATTATACCAACCGATATTCGTTATCGATTCAATTATTCGGATTAGCGTAAGAATTTTTGATCGATTAATCGAAATTATGTAAAACCAACCTTGATATTTTGAAATGTTGAATCTCACATGTAATGATTGATGGTTTACAGTTATTCGCTGGCATACCTCTGTGAATAAAGTAAATAAATAAACAGCAATATGTAACTATGTATAATTGTTTTTGAAAATAGTAGGGGCTGCTTCATTTCAAACATAACTTGTTAATAATGTCGATGTTCTTCTAATTATCCGAAACTCAGTTTCTTGAGAAAGGACACTTCCAAAATGGTTCTGGTTGTGTGACTATAAACTCCTGGACTTCAATTATTGTTATGCTCACTAACACATTTTCGGAACAATTTTTGCATCTGATTCATTGGCAATAGTAATAGAATACATAATACGATAATGCTTTCGTGTGCCCTGAGTGAACTTAGTACCCTATTGTGTGTCACTAGAGCCACTAAGTACTCGTTCATCTTCACATTCCAGCCCTTTCCATGAACTATTGCACTCGGCCATTCACACATCATCATCACAAATTTCCAAGAAATAAGTATTTATATTAACAATATCTGTGACAGGTGAAATGTCGGGTCACTCAACACTAGGAACTTTATCGTTTCTTTTCATTTTATATACGTTTCTATTGACATTTTTGTTCCTATAGTCTCTCAGTGAATGAGTTTTGAAGTAGTAAACAAACTTACTTTTGAATTAGCTGTTCTATTAATACGTTCAATTTGGCACCTTCCTCTTTTAACTTCGTTTTCGAAAAACAAATTATTCACAACACACAATTTGACATTTGATCCGGGCTCTGCCTGAATGACAACTGTGCGAACAATTGTACGTCGGGAACGTTCACGGGGAAATGACGTTTGTTTACACTGAAACCAGATCTATGATTTGTTTATTTATGGAAATGAAAGGTTATGTTTGTATTTGATAATACTTGTAGAAATTTTTATAAATGATTACATACCGAAGATGAATCTCAAAATTCTCAAAGCTGATATGGGTGACAGTAAGCTGATTTATTCATTATAGAAAATGAAATAGAAATCAAGAGAAGAATATATTCAACATTTGTTGCTAACGAAATTTGGATGACGTGTTCATTGTATTATAAATTCGGTAATTATTTATAACATAAATAATCCTGCTTTATCTTTCGTCGAATGGGATTGAAAAAGTGTGATTACGCTTGTCTTTATAATACAGTTGCTTATTCCAAGGTTTGATATGGTAGGTAGGATATCTATGCTTCCCAGGGGTGGCATAGCTCATTAGAGAAAAATAAAATGGCCATTTCTTTCTATCTAGGCCGAATCGGAAAAAAGTGTTTCTTTTGACCTCAGGAATCTACGGTTAAAATATATGTACAAGTCAAAAACTCACCCTGTTTATTGGACACAATGAAAAAAATTAAATATGTAAACATGTTCGTAGAAGATTTGCTACATTAATTGAAACCCAGAAACCCATATTCTGAAAATCATTTCATTCGAGGAAATCATCCACGAGATATATTCGAAAATTTCATTTTTTTATGGATTTTTAACAGCCTGTATCTTTCCAACCGATCCGAATTTATATATATTTATTCATTTATTTACACAGGATCACCAACAGGACAAGTCCCAGAGCTAGTGTTCGCTCAATTACAAATGAAAGCAATTTTCAACATTAAGTTATTTGAGAACAATAATAATCACAAATAGTTATACTTCCCACATATTTTATATTATTATATTACAAAAAAAACGAATATAAAAGCCGACGTTTCAGGCGTTTTTTGAAAGTGCTGAGCGAACACCGGGAGTGCCCATTAGAAGTTTATGGGGAAATAATAATTAGATCATTTCCAAATGTTGTGTGAAGATTATAATAGAGTAAGATCCCAGGGCCCCCAGACCTTACTTATTTTGAAAGTAACGAATTTTACAGTATAGACAGTCTTATATGTGTTAAATAGTGTGTGCATTCTCGCTAGCTTGGCTAGGCGGCCCATTCGCGGGTAGCAGGTAGAAAAAGTAGACAAAAACATACCGAACTTTTCTTAAATTCGAAGAACTAATTTTTTTATATGTCGCGCAGGAAATTCGAAGAACCCATAGTTACGAAACCTCTATCAGTAAAAACATTGTAAAATGTCAGGTACGAGTTAACCATCGAGTGAAGCTGACAATGAAGATTAAGATAAAAAAGATTATAGATAGATAGATAACAGTACTTTATTGCGGAGCAAATGGCCATCGACCTTGGGTCCTTCAGCTGTGTCATTAATTATTACAAAAAAAAAACTAATAATTTTGTTTTAAATTCTAAATAAATTATATAGAGTCTGTCTTGGGTGTTTTCTTGAGGAACTGTGGTTTAATTCATCTTGATAGAGGGCTAATACATCTTCTTGTCTTCTGAGTTTCTCTATGAATCTGTTCAATAGGGTATTTAGTCTTGTTCTTATTGGTACAATGTTGGTGCTTGAGTAGAGTAAGTCGTTTGGTGGATTGTACAGTACATTATTTGGGTGTCTCATTCTTGTGATGGTTCTTAGTGCTTTTGTTCCTGCTACTTCGATGTTTCTCACTGCAGATCTTTTACAATTGTTGAATATTAGATGTGCATATTCTATTAGTGGGCGACAAATTGTTTTGTAAATTTTTGCCGCTGTGATAGTGCTGATACCTTGCTTCCTATAAGTAAGTTTGCTGAAGCGTTTTTCTCTAGAAATAGCCTTCTTTTTCATGTTCTTAGTGTGCAGATTAAAGTTCAATTTGTTATCGATTTGAACTCCCAAGTATTTTATTGAAGCTGCTGGTTGGATAGTTTTGCCTTCGAGTTGTAGAGTAGGTGACGTTGTTGAAATTCTATGGTCAAATATAATAAACTGCGATTTCTCAATATTTATTTTCATTCTCCATTTTTTGAACCAATTCTGTATGTATTCCAGTAGATCTTGCAGTTTTTTTACGCACTTAGCCACTGTTTTTGCATGTGTAATCAGAATTGTATCATCTGCAAACTGTAGAATGTAGAAATTGGAGGTTTCTAATATTATGTCATGACAAAATATGTTGAAGAGCAGAGTTGACAGTGGGGATCCTTGTGGTGTTCCTTGTTCAGGACAAAAATAGTCAGAAGTGCTTGTGCCGACTTTTATCTCCAATTTTCTGTTTTCTAAGAATTGCTTACACAACTTGATCAGATCGGTGGGGACTCCTAGCTTGTACAGTTTATACAACAATGCTTTGTGCCATATGCTGTCGAATGCCTTTTCGATGTCTAAACTTATAGCTGAAGTTTTGTATGATTTTAGAGTTGCATTTTGGGCATTTGATACCAGGATGGTGAGTGGGTGAATTGTTCATCTTTCTTTTCTGAAACCAAACTGAAAGTTTGGAATGTGTTGTTCTATATGGGGTGTCAGCATTGTTTTTATTACTTTTTCGTATAATTTTCCCAGCACAAGTAGTAGTGTGATGGGCCTGTAGTTTCCCACTCGTTGCTTGTTTGAGTTGGACTTCGGGATGTTAATGATCTGTCCTGTTTTCCATATTTCTGGGAAAATACCATCATTGATGCAGAATTCAAAAATTTTGATGATGTGTAGGTGAATTTTTTCGTCTAGTCTTTTCAGTATAATCCATGGTATGTTGTTTTTACTATTGTGCAGCTGTTGGTAGTAATCTGCATGCTCTAATGTTGTTCTTTCTCTAGGGTGGATTTGGTTGCTGAAATACTTCTTGTACCATTCGTCGATCATAGTCTTCGCATTTTTATCATAATTGTCATCTTCACCGAACTTATACCTTCTTACATAGTGTTCTGCAAATAGTTGTGCTTTTTCCTGCTCTGTTATATACTCCTTGTTGTTTTCTATTAGGTTAGGGAGATTCGGAAATTGTTTGTACTTCGATAATTTTTTAACTTCATGATAAAAGTGTTTACCTTTCAACTCATTTATTTTGTTACAAGCTGCAATCCAATTGTTTTCTCTGTACTGTTGTATTATGCGTTGTATGTTTTTATTGTAGCTATTCAGTTCTTTTTTGAAATGGGGGTATGGGTTTTTGCAATATTCTCTATAAATTTTTCTTTTATGTTTAATGAGTTTAATAATGTAAAGCGGTAGTTCATGTAGAAATATATGTCTTTTCTTAACTGGTGTATGTTTTCTTATGGTTTCCGATAGTTTTCTATTGAAATCTTCAATATATTGCTCGCTAAATGGGGTATTCTCATTATTTTCTATGAACAACTCTAACTCCTTGTTAATTTTAAGAATGTTCGAAAGTTTGTAATTATATGTTATTTTTTCTGTTTGTTCATGTGGCTCGAGTTGCATATCGATATCTACCACCATACCAAGGTGATCTGGTGCTAAGTCAGGAATTAATTCTACTTTCACGATATTTGATTTGATATTCTCCGTGTACAACAGTAAATCGGGAGTGCTGTCTTGATTATTGCTCATGATGAATGTTGGTCCCGTTTCAGCCTTGGAAAACTTGCTATTTTTCACAAATTCGTTGATTTGGTCGAGTTTTTTTTTTGTCGTTGCATTGAAATCACCAATTATGATTGAGTACTTGTACAGTGATGCTTTGGTAAAAACTGTTTCCTCTAATGTGCTGTTTGGATGAAAGTATACCAGGAAAATATGAAGTTTTTCATTTTGGAATGGAGTTGTAAAATGTGTTACCTCGTTCATTTGGTTTCTAATTGCTGGTGGGTTGTCTCTTCTGGCGTGCAAAGGTGGGTGGCACTGTATTATGCTTCCCCCTCTTATGTTCTGTATTTTATGACCTATTTTTGTGAAGGTAGTCCAGTCATTATAATTAGCGTTGTGTGATTCATCTATTTTGGACTCTACAAATAATGAGCATGAAATATTGTTTTGTTCTATGAAGTTGTTGATAAGGTGTTTTCTCGGCATATAGCTGTTAATATTGTTGTAGAGGATCCTAATTGTCGATTTGAATTTGTCTGCTACCATTGTTGTTTACTGGTTCAGTGGGTGAAGGTTCTTCGGGATCATCCATTTCAAACATTAAGATATAGAAACGATTTCCAGAAAAAACAATTGTTGTGTCGATGTTATATTGATTAATGAATCTTCTTTTTAGTTTTGCGATAAATTCATTTCTGTCCTTTTTTTTAGGGTTGTTCAATTTCCTGCAATATGTATTTATAATGTCATCATGAACTGGGATGGGAGCATGGATTCTGTTGGTTTTTTTGGACAATTCTTCAATTTCCCTTGGTTTTTTTATTAAGTGGTTTGATGTTAATGTTGGGGATGCCTTCAATGGGTTTCTTCGGATGTTTTGGGCATTTGGTAGACCAGGCTAAATGATCTTCAGCTCCGCATGTTAAGCATTTTGGCTTGTTATTACTTTTGCAGTTTGTCATTCTGTGTGGACCTTGACATTTGGAGCATTTTGGTGTTTCTGTAAAATTATCTGTTGTGTGGTTGAATTGGAAGCATTTTCCACAGGGTATAGGGGTTGGTTCTGGAGGATGACTCGGGTAGACTAAATAGTGGCGGTTCAAATAGAAAAGTCCATTATTCAGCAGACTTTCGAATGCTTCCATTTCGCCGGCCATAATTCTGATGTAGGTTTGTTGAAAGTTTTTGATATAATCCTTCTGCAGTATCTATGTTTTATATTTGTCTGAGTTAGGTGTTGGCTTATGTCTTCTTCTTTAATATTTGTTTCCACCGATGCTATTACCACAGAGTAAGTTTGTTGCGGCTCTTTTCTTTCCTTGGGTGTTCTCTGATTTAATGTTTCTTTATATTTAATTATTTTCCCTTCTTCTATGAGTTCTTTCAGACCTTTCTCAATCGTTGATTTTTCACTAATTAATTGTGGCTCTTTGAATAAAATTTCTGGGGATTTACTTTCATTTTTCTTTTTTAGGGTAGTGGTATTTCTGGATCCTTTTTTTTTACGTTTTTTGGTGGTGGTGGTGTTGGTGAAATTGTTTTCCTCCTCTTCCGAGATGTACGATCAGGAACCGCTGATCTGGCACTAGTGTTGGGTAACTCTTGTAAGAGGCGGTTCATGTGTACCGGACACGACGCAGAAATGTAAGAGCGGCTCACTTTGGAAAACTGTATCACCTCAATTCGAATGTCCCACTAAGCGTCTACGCATCGGTGAGCCGAAAGCCAAAAGACGCGAGACGCGAGAGACACCCAGGACCCAGGTAGTCTCGGCAAACACATCGGATCGATAGGCCGAAGACTGTCGCCATTTCCATTCTCGACTCTCAACTCTCGACCACTCGTCGACCATCATGTCACTCAATTCAGATTTAGGGGCGAGAACGGAACTGCGGCACTTGTGTTGTGAAGCCACATCTGGGCTGGAACGAGAGCGCAATCCGAGTGATCTAATAATCAGATATGTTTTGCCAAACGCCCCAACTGAGGTAATAAAAATGCAGTGACCCTATAGTTAATTGCTTTCATATTGATAGAAGGTACTTCCATCTTCCCTTTTCACTAGTGTGTCTTGTCATAAATCACCGGATTTGTGGTTATTCCTCATAACAAAATTAGGGTTGTTTTTTAGAGGTTGCTTCTTTGACCGTTCTCACCCACCGAATATGCAGGAAGTTTGTTCTACAATATGCGCTTCAACTCTAACGTCTAACGTAACGACATTATGCCCCTTTTTATCGGTCCAGCTGCGCGCGACACAGTATGTAGTAGACTGTCTATCGCGTCATGAACGCCCAGAATGCCTCGCCTCATAGGACTGTACCGCTCGAGTACAAAAGTAAGTCTCCTCTTACAAACTCAATTTTAAAACGTGTACTACCCAACACTATCTGGCACATTTCTGCCCTGTAGAAAGACTCGAAATCTGCGGCTTTGATATTTGGCTGGGTAGAAATTTTCTTCAGAAATTATTCGTTTCGGAAATAATTTGATCGTTATCGACTTTCGGCGTGAAATTGTTCGGAGAATGCACATGTGTTCACCATGAATGATCAACACGGACTGAAAAAAGAAATTTATATTTTTTGATTTTTGTTATAATTATAATAATAAATTGTCATTCCCATAATTTGATGTTGAAAACGTACACTTTGTATGCAAAAAATAAATAGTTTCTAGGGACCTAACAAAATTTTGATTGTGTCTGGCAGAATGTTTGGCCCTTGGGATTGGTCTGGCTTTCCACAAAAATGATGAAAATGATCCCCTAAGAATTATATTCAAAATTGAAGACTTCGACTGTAAAAAAGGTTTTTTTTCAATGAAATTTAGAGCGTCTGGGAGGAATTACGGCTCACGAAAACGATCTGGCAATATGAAATATTTATTTTTCATAATATTTTGCGTTACATATATAAGAATCGGTGCTTCGAATTTAACAAAAGTGCTGAATCTGGCCATTTCGCAACAATGTTTCTAACCTGTGATTTTTTTATTGAAATTTGAAGCGTCTGGGAGGAATTACGGCCCACGGAAACGGTCTGGCAATATGAAATATTTATTTTTCATAATAATCTGCGTGACATATATAAAAATCAGTTCTTTGAATTAAAAAAAAATGTTTAATCTGGCTATTTCACAACAATGTTTCGGTATGTTTTTGTCTATCTTTTTTACCTTCTACCTGTGAACGGGCGCCTAGCCAAGATAGCGAGTATGCACACACTATTAAACACATATAAGACTATCTATACTGTGAAATTCGTTACTTCAAAAATAAGTAACGTCTGGGGGCCCTAGGATCTTAGACTATAAGCCAAGAAGACCTTTTTTCAAGACATATTTTTTAATATGAATAACTTCCGCTTTCACCGGAAGTGGTATCAACTTTTTTTTTCAAATGGAACACCCTGTATATTATGACTTTTTCGGATAGATCTTCGAATGCCACATTAATTTTATGTATCACTCCCAATTGCCATCTAGAGCCGTTTTCGAGTTATTTACTGTTTTTCGAAAAAATATACAAATTGAGGCTTGTAGAACACTGAGAATTCAATGAAAGCGCAACGCGCAATCTCAGATCTGTTTTTTGAACTGGGTTACTGACAAGATATTTACCCTAAGTCTGTAGAGAAAATAACGTTTTGATATACTGTGTGGTAAAATGAGAGTGTCAAAGTTGGAATTCAAAAAAAGCCAAAAACTCGCTTTTTTCACCCATATATCAATTTGTGAGGTGAAAATAGGTGGAGTTTATGCAGGGTTCCCTATATCCAAAATGTACCATTTTCGAGATTTTCAGGAAAACTGTTAGTGTGTCAAAGTTTGAATTCCAAAAAAAGGTAGAGATGGAAACCGTATTTTCTTCACTCCCATTTCAATTTGTAAGGAAAAAATAAGTCTTTTAAGGGTTCCCTATATCTAAAATGTGCCATTTTCGAGAGATTCAGAAATAACTGTTAGCAACGAGCATATTATAATATGTAAGGTATCAGTTATGATCTATGTTTACCCTTTCATATAAGATTCTGTATGACTTTATTCGGAATAATCCAGGTTTGTTCCAACTGAAGAATTAATCGTGCAATGTATTGGCAGAATTCTGTTACAGAATGAATAAGGAAATACACCAACCAAGAAATATTGGTAAGGTGGGAAAAATGTTTGGAAGTAGGTGGACGAAATTTTCAACATGTGTTATGATTTAATTTTCTATGATATATCTGAATAAAAGTTCAGGAAGTTTCATGACTTGTTTTATAAGTTTTGCATTAAAATTTAAGCTTTCGATATGTATGTCATATTTTCCGGAAAATATCTCGTTATTTTCATTAAGAGCAGAAAAAAAACTAGTGGTCGTTTTCTTTGAACAATGAGATAAGTTTTGAGGAATATCTCCAACAGAAGAAGAAAATTATTCTGAATAAGTCAAAGATTTTTATGAAAGGGTGAACATAGATCATAATCGATACCTCACATATTATAATATGCTCGTTCCTAACAGTTATTTCTGAATATCTCGAAAATGATACATTTTAGATATAGGGAACCCTGAATAGACTCCACTAATTTTTGCCCCACAAATTCATATGTGAGTGAAAAAAATACGGTTTCCATTTGAAAAAATCGAGTTTTTGGCTTTTTTTGAATTCCAACTTTGACACTCTCATTTAACCTCCCAGTATATCATAACGTTATTTTCTCTACAGAGTGACGTCGAATATCTTTTCGGTAGCCCATTTCAAAAAACAGAACTGAGATTGTGCGTTGCGCTTTCGTTGAATTTTCAGTGTTCTACAAGGCTCAATTTGTATTTTTTTCACAAAACAGTGAATAACTCGAAAACGACTTCAGATGGCTATAGGGAATGATACATGAAATGAATGTGGAATTCGAAGATCCATCCAAAAAACTTATAACATACAGGGTGTTCCATTTAAAACAATAAAGTTGATACCATTTCCGGTAAAAGCGGTCACTGATATTTGAAAATATATCATAAAACAAGGTCTATTTAGCTTATATATCCACACAAAATAATTTGAAATGGATCGAATAATTATTTCTCTATAAATTTCTAATGGACACTCCTGGTGGGACACCCTGTATATTTGGTATGAAACTATAACAATTGTACTTGCAGGTTCTGGCCCGGTGTCCGTTGTTAGGGAAACATCATATAAACTATCTAACAATGAATGGCATTCAGTGTTAGTTGAAAGAAATAGAAAAGAAGCAATGTTAGTTGTAGATGGTGCACTTAAAGCAGAGGTTAGAGAACCTCCTGGTCCTTACAGAGCATTACATTTAACATCTGATCTAGTAGTCGGAGCTAATGTGGAATATAGAGATGGTTTCACTGGTTGCATAAGAGCGCTGCTCATAAATGGAGAACACATAGATTTGAGAAGTTATGCACGTAGAGGATCGTTCGGAATTTCGGAAGGTTGCATTGGAAAATGTGAGAGCAACCCCTGTTTGAACAATGGAACCTGTTTTGAACATTATGACAGCTACACTTGCGATTGCAGATGGACTGCTTTTAAGGGTCCCATTTGTGCAGATGAAATTGGGGTCAATATGAAACCTAGTTCAATGATTAAATACGATTTCATGGGCTCCTGGAGGTCAACAATAGCAGAACATATTCGAGTAGGATTTACCACCGCCAATCCTAGAGGATTTTTGTTGGGATTCTATTCTAATATTTCAAAGGAATACATGACAATCATGGTTTCCAATTCAGGTCACTTGAGAGTGGTGTTTGACTTTGGTTTTGAGAGGCAAGAGATTATATATCCAGAAAAGCACTTTGGCCTTGGACAATATCATGATTTGAGATTATCTCGTAAAAACGCAGGTTCTACACTTGTGATGCAAGTCGATAATTACAAACCTAGAGAATTCAACTTCAGCATAAAAGCTTCAGCTGATGCACAATTCAATAACATTCAATACATGTACATCGGCAGAAATGAGTCCATCAGTGAAGGTTTTGTGGGATGTATATCTAGGGTAGAATTTGATGATATATATCCACTGAAATTGCTGTTCCAGCAGGAAGGACCAGGCAATGTGAAGTCCTTAGGAGGTATGTATTTTTCCTTTTTTTTTCTCTCTATAGTCAAAAATACCTATCCCAGTTTTTCCAAATTCAAAACAGATAATGTTTGTAAACTATACACTTCTACACTTGATAAAAAATATGTTTCAAATCTAAATTCATGTCGTTGATAGTAGTTAACTAGCAGTCGCATTTGAACACTGGTGTGTAAGCATTGTGATTACAATCGCATACGGCGGAAATCTGAGTAGGGTTAGAACAAATATAAAATATACTGCAATTTATTTGAGGAGAAAAAAATTAAAATAGCTGCGTGATATATGCAATTCCATAATGTCGCAATCAAGTTGAACATAAGAATATAGACTCATGGAAGATGGAAAACGATTGAAACAAGGAAAAACAACACTGCACAAATAGTCAACAATGTGACCAATAAGGTGGGCCTCCGATTTTTCTCGGCAAAAATCGAATTTAGGGGTATCAACTTCAAACAGCTCATAGGAGAATATCTGCAAACTCATCAATTCAAGGTTGATTAGTTTTCATTCAGAAAGAGGATTAGAAGCTCCGTCCATATGGCATCCGACACACTATTCTTTCTAGAATAGTGGATCGTTTGTGCATGTAACTCTATGACGAATTCGGTGCCTTACAATGTGAATTCCTTTTTAAACACATTGAATGATATTTTTCAGAGTGAAGTTTTTTAACAGAATTCCATTCAGCCAAATTTGTATTTTTTAATTTCGCAGACATAGATTTAAAAAAAGATTAACTACTTGAAAAATGTTCATTTCACCCGAAGAATATTTTTATTTTCCAAAATAGTCAAATATTCATTTAACTAGCATTGAACACTGAACTTACTTTTAAGAATTTTGTCACTTGCATTTCTGGTATAATTATGGAATGTAATGAAAACAATAAAACATGTGAGTAGAATATTGTATTCGTCACATCAATGAAAACCTATTCGATAATTACAATTATGGAGCCTCAATGAAGCCTGATTGGACGAAATGGGAAACACAAGAAACTTCAGAAATCTCTCGTTTAAATATATGTACAAGTCAATGTACATATATGTCACTTTGTAGAATGTCCGAAATCTTACATGTGTTTCATATTGGGATTAAATTCTAGAGAGTCTAGATAGTCAAACTGCTACCATCACCTTGTTACCTACCTTAATATTTGTAGCCTATAGTCATCTAAAACCGGCAAAACAGTCTTTCTTGAAGGTTTGAGACTACATTGGAAACAGAGTTTAACGATTTTTCTTCGATGATTCATTGAATAAGGGCTGCTTGCCTCTACGCTAAATTCGGAAAGTTCGCATAATAATATCTCGCATTTATTATGCGGGCGCATATGATTTAGGACTAAGAGCTTGAATTAGTTCCGAATTTAGCGTAGTGGCAAGCGTCCCTAAGCGCGGTTTAACACGGTCAGGGTGTTTGTCCGTCCGTGTAATTGCCTGTCCGGGCGGCACCCGGAAGCTCTCTCCACACGGGCGACTGCGAAAACCCGGATTACTAGGTGCTAGGTACGAGTAGGTACCTCTGATTTCAATGGACAGTAGACGCAAACATATTTTGATCGCTTCATTAAAACATCTGCGAAAAAACAACGAAATAGGCAAATTTGGGTTCATCCTTTGCACTCAAATTTACGAATTTTTCCCTCAACTGGGCACAAATATTTCTCTACGCTTCAGTTATTTTATTTCGATTTTTGTAATCCTCCGATCCTTTGTCCCAGATTTCGGGTTTCTCCTGAACTAGAGTTATCAGGATTTCGGAATCTATTTCTTTCGACATGGCCAAATGCTCGAAAAACACTGCAGAATAGATGCACAATTTTTACTCGACGGCGTGCGAACAAGTATAGACCCATCGGACGACTAAACATCCGGATCGTGTAAACGCACTCATAGCACACTGTGGTCCACTAGGGCATTGTCCGGGCGATTGCCCGTCCGGGCTCCGTGAGTTCTAGAGGGAACATCCGGGCGTTTTGTATGCATGGACGGCGATTCACCCTGTCCGGAAAGAGTGAAAGAACCTATGCTAAACTGCGTATTTCTACTTGTCCGGTTGACGGGCGAAAACTCGGACGGACATACACCCGGACCGTGTGAAACCGCGCTAAGTCGTCGGTATTGTAAGGATTTTATATTCAACAGAAAGTTTGTCATACTATACTATCTCTGCATTTTTGAGGGGGCTTCAACATTATTGGCCAGTTATACAGGGTGTACCAAGTTCGACGGCCTATTAGGCGTTTCTGGAGAACTAGACTTATTTGAAATCTGAAAATTGGGATTATGATATTGTTTGGCATAATCTACCGAGCTAAAATATTCTTGGAGCCTGACCACTTTTAGTTATACAGGGAGAGAAAAAAAAATTTTCAAAATTTTATTTTTCTGTTTTTTTCTTTTTGAATTTGATAGAGTATGCAATTCTGAATACATTCGTACTCAAATCGTTGCATTCGTCGAAATACTTTCAAAAATATCGAGAAAAACCTGAAGACAAAGAGAGAAAAGAGTATTCGGTGTTATGTTTGTTATTCCTAATCTAGATATCTTAAGCATAAACCGTTTTCACATTTTTGAAGTCGAAGAATGTGGAAATATTGTACATTTCTAGAAATTTGAAAAACTCATCACAGGGTGTTCCAAATATTGGGTCAAAATTTGGGATCAAGATTGGCCCATAACTTTCGTTTTTCAAATTAGAACCCTATTTTTTATGATTGCGTTGGATTGTACAAAGAAGAATGATGATAATGTTTTAACAAGTTCATGCTCCTAAAATTGATTTTCTGATTTTATGTCGTATGTAGCGTCAAATTCATTAAATCTGTTTCATATCAACTATGACCTTGGTCATAGAAGATAAATTATTTCAATAACTCACTAGTGACACACTTTTTTGTTCAATTCATTCATCATTGTTGTTATGGAACAGATTTGATGAATTTGACGCAATGTACGACATGGAATCAGAAAATACTAAATAACTCAAGAAATGTTAATTTTAGAAGTATCAACATGATAGAACATTATCATCATCTTTCTTCGCAGAATCCAACGCAATCATAAAAAAATAGAGTTCTAATTTGTAAAACGAAAGTTATGGGCCAATCTTGATCCCAATTTTTGACCGAACATTTAGAACACCCTGTGACGAGTTTTTCAAAATTCTAAATATGTAAACGGTTTGTGGTCAAGATATCTAGATTAGAAATAGCAAACATTGTACCGAATACTCTTATCTACTTTTTTTCGTTCAGTTTTTTTTTTATATTTCGAAAAGTATTTTGACGAATGCAACGATTCCAGTACGGATGTATTCAAGTGTGTATCATTAGTGGAATAATTCATCTTCTATGACCCAGGTCATAGTTGAAATGAAACAGATTAAATGAATTTGACGCTACGTACCACATAAATTCAGAAAATCCTAAATAACTCAAGAATTATCAATTTTAGGAGCATTAACATGTTAGAACACTATCATCATTTTTCTTCATACAATCCAACGCAATCATAAAAAAAATAGGGTTCTAATTTGAAAAACGAAAGTTATGAGCCAATCTTGATCGCAATTTTCGACCCAACATTTGGAACACCCTGTGATGAGTTTTTCAAAATTTTGAAAATGTACAATATTTCCACAGTCTTTGACTTCAAAAATGTGAAAACGGTTTGTGCTTAAGATATGTAGATTAGAAATAACAAACATAATACCGAATACCCTTTTTTCTCTTTTTCTTCAGATTTTTCTCGATATTTTTGAAAGTATTTCGACGAATGCAACGATTCGAGTACGAATGTATTCAGAATTGCATATTCTATCAAATTCAAAAAGAAAAAAACAGAAAAATTAAATTTTGAAAATTTTTTTTTCGCTCCCTGTATAACTGAAAGTGGTCAGGCTCCAAGAATATTTTAGCTCGGTAGATTATGCCAAACAATATCATAATCCCAATTTTCAGATTTCAAATAAGTCTAGTTCTCCAGAAACGCCTAATAGGCCGTCGAACTTGGTACACCCTGTATATATAGTAGGGCTCGGAATTTCAGAGATGAACTTATTCGAATATTCGTTTGTCCTCCTATTCGAATATTCGAATAAATTCGAATATTCGAATTCGTTCGAATATTCGAATTTATTCGAATTCCTTCGAATATTCGAACGAATTCGAATAAATCAGACAATTCGAATGAATGCCTGTTTGTCTATAGATATCAGATATTTAGAAACCAAACATTTTCTGCATTTCAATATGAAATGAAATATTGAAATAAATGACTATTGGAAAGTTCGTTTGACGAATTGAGCAAGTTGAACATTTGAATGAAATTTAATTTGTGATTCATATTACAATATTCAATTGAAATATTCACAACAACATATATCGAATAATGTCAGTACCTATTTTTGTGCCTTCTTCTGAATCTGTTCGTACCAAGATCTGGTGAATTTTTTCATTTGTTTGCATTCCTACTTTCTATTCTATTCGAAGATTGCTGAGCCCTTTTACTAATAGCAACCATTACAGCTGGGGGCATCCCTTTTGTTGCGCCTATTTTCTCCACATGTGTTACACAGTCGCACATTCTAACACAAGCTGAACATTGAAATAATACGAATATTCGAATGATTTCACTAATAAGAATATTCAAATAACTTTTGAATAATTTGTATATTCGAATAGTACTTCGAATAATTCGAATATTCGAATAATTCGACTATTCGAATTTATCTGATGACGGAGAATTCGAATTTTGAATAGTCGAATATTCGAATTATTCGAATATGATTCCGAGCCCTAATATATAGTTTCTTGTTTGAAAGAATTTGAAAGCTTTTAGGTCAGAATCAAAGTAGAAACACAGTTCATATCTGCAATGATGATACACAATCACAAATATCTCTTCAAAAATGGTAGTTTAAAGGGCACCTTTACTGCTATGAAAAATAAATGGTTTGAAATTGTTTATAAAAAACATTAACAGTACATTAACAGATGCTTCAATATTTCAATTGGGTTTTCAGAATTATTTTCCGAATTATCAGCAAATTCTTGAAAAATTGATGGTTTTCAATTTTATTTTTTCAGGTGCCTTAACAGAAGATTACTGTGGTGTTGAACCAATCACTCATCCCCCTGAAATAATTCCGACAAGACCACCTCCTCAGTTGGATGAAGATAAACTAAGAAAAGCATACAATCAAACAGATTCTGCAGTATTAGGTGGTAAGTTATTTTTAGCTCTCAAGTAATTGCAGTGTTTTATATGCACAATGATTAGTACCAAGCTATAAAAAAATTTTGTTTTCAGGTGTTCTGGCAATTCTTTTTTTGGCACTTGTTATCTTGTTAATCATTATGGGAAGGTTCATACACAGGCATAAAGGAGAATATTTAACACAAGAGGATGCAGGTGCAGAAAGTGCATTAGATCCAGATACAGCTGTAGTTTGTGGTACTACCGGTCATCATGTTCAGAAAAGAAAAGAATGGTTTATATAGTACATAAATTTTCTTATGATGAATAGGATACTATTAGAATTCTTGAAATTTTTTCAAGTAGATGTCTAGTGATACTTATTTTTGTATTTTTTATATTTCCAAATTTTATTTACTCCATGATGATGAAGTTAATAAGTTGTTTTTTATATATGTATTGCATTCCATTCTGAATTGATGAATATTCTTAATATTTTTATATATTTTTGATTTTTGTTAAAGTACGAAATACTGCAATTGACTGAATTTATTTTATATTTGAGGCAAGTGAGATAGAGCAAAACAATTCACATCATAATTACATATTTTTCACAAATAAAATTGACACCATATTCTTGGTTTGTCATTTTTTTCTCCCTTGAAACTGAACTAGTAATTGAAAAAAATCGACCAGAGCATTTTGCAATTGTTCGTTTACTTTGAATTCTGCCTGATATTCAAATATGTCTAATCATGTGTAAAAGTATGTTTCATTTGTTTTTTTTTTTCGCTAGTTTTGTTAATTCACGTTGTTTTTCTAGTTTTGTGAATGTCTTTCATGTATTTTTCGAATACACATTAAGTTTTTTCTCTGGCCCAATTCCGAACCGGTTCGTTAACAAGTCCAGAATGAATAAACTAGGCTATATTTCCGAACAGATTCTAACCTAACCTCACTGCGAACGTCTTTGAAATCTGTGTGTTCATTTTCATGATACAATTCCTTAACGATATTGGCCAGTCGAAAATTTTGAATAATTGTGCATCGTTAAAGTCTAGGACCACCTCTTCAAAATATGCATATTCTTGGTACTTAATCAATTCTTGATATTTCCTGAAGATCTCCGTCACTTGACGGTTAATTATGAATAAAAGATATGTCTTACATTTACTAGACACAACAACAAATCAAACTCAGGTAAGAATAAATTGCGAACTACCAGTTCTTGCTTCAACCCCGGAACTCTTGGAACTGATTCGTTATCGGTATAAGTCGATCTGCGCTTGAGCACAGTTTAGAAAGCTATTCTAAACAGTGTCTGGAGTAGAGTTCTGCAATGGTTCGGAACTCGACCCGCGAACAAAACTATTTGTATCATTGGAAAACTAGAATTGAACTTTTGTAAAGCTGCTTCATTAGTCATGACCAACTTTAATTCTCAAACATTTGAGTTATAATAAATGTATACTCCCCGTCAATAAATTGCGGACAGGCAAAATTTTTGTCAAACTCAACACCCTGTATCTTTTTTCGTGGTCCTCCGATTTTGTTGAAATTTTCACCAGGTATAGTATTGGGTCTTGTTATATTAACCTCAAATTGACTATGCAAAAATACCTGTAGTTTATCCGTTATACAGGGAGAAACAAAACCTTGTTTTGCACCCTCCATTTCCAAACCTAGTTGAAAGTACTGATCTATCGGATATCATCCAGGTTGTAATTTTTGTGAGAAACGTTCATAGGAGATGCTTGATTTTGAATGGTACAACCAAGGGTACGGATTTTGAAGCTGTGAATAAGGTGCTATCAGACCACGGGGTGTCCATGATAATAATAATAATAAGCCTTTATTTTCCAACAGGTAACAAAACCCAATTACAGGAAAATATATCACAAAAACAACCATATAATATTGAGAGAAATAAATACCAAACACAAAATAAGGATAAACTTAATCTAAGAAGGGTCGGACATACCGGATTCCTCCAAATAGGCAGGCACTACAGAGCGGGGGGAATCATTATGTATGTCACATCTGTTGGCCACCGAATCAAATAATCTGCACATTAAATTAACCGGTGACCTAAAACTGGCGTTCGTTCTACCCGCCCTGCAGTAGAACACGGTATTACTCCTTAAGCCGTCTCGAGGCACCAAAAATGAAATATGTTCCAGTAATTCAGGACAATCGATTAAGTCATGCACAATTTTATAACGTAACATTAATGATTTTTTATATTGACCCTATGTTCTATGGGCTGAGCACCAAATCTACTGAATAACGTAATGTTGTCAAAGCCCAATGGAGGATTAACCCCATCTTCCCTCCAAACTAAATACTTATAGAACTTTCTTTGTACAGATTCAATTATTTTTTTATGGCCATTATAAATTGGCCTCCAAATGATGCTACAATATTCAAATTCACTTCTAATAAAACTATTGAATAATACAATTAATGTATGGAAATTTTGAAATCGCCTACCATTACGAATAATGAATCCATAGGTTTTACTGACCGAAGAAATGAGCTGATTCAAGTGTGTTACAAAGGAACATTGACAGTCACACAACACTCCTAAATCCCTGTATTCTGTTACACGTGACAAAACATGAATATCGATATGATAATTATAATTAATCATATTCTTTTTCTTTGTATAGGACATTGAATAGCACTTTGATACGTTTAACGACAGCCTATTAATTTCACACCATCTCAAGAGAGCGTCCAGTGCCTCTTGCAATCGAAGAAAATCAGCAATAGAGAATACCCTATCATCAAGAATATCGTTAATGAAAATAAGAAAGAGCAAAGGTCCCAAATTTGAGCCCTGGGGAATGCCAGAAGTAGCACAGAACTCAAATGAGCGAGACTGCTCGATCTCCACAAAACATTCTCTATCCCTTAAGTAAGACCCCATCAGTGAGGTCAACCTATCTCCAAATCCGAATGTAAACTTTAATTTCATCAACATTCCATAATCAACTTTATCAAAAGCCTTCTGAAAATCAGTGTAGATTACATCCACCTGTTCAGATTTATCCAATGCATCAAATACCTGTTTAAAAAAACATACAAGATTAGTACAGGTAGATCTTCTAGGCATGAAACCATGTTGATTAGGCTTAATACGGTGCTTTATGAATGGAAAAACTGAATTATATATAATTATTTCAAATAGCTTAGAAAAATTTGATAGTACAGCAATCGGTCGGTAGTTTTTTATATTAGATCTCTCTCCCTTTTTAAAAATTGGTATGATTCTAGATTGTTTCCACACAGAAGGTAACTTCCCCTAATAGCAGATATATTGAAAATATGAGATAAGGGTGCAGCAAACACACCAATGCAGTCCTTCACTAAAAAGCTATCGGAATTGCAGGACTCTTGAAATAAAACCACATCAACAGTTTTGTGATACATTGTATTGTTCACCAAGAAGCGCAATGTGGAAAATTGTCAAATCAAATGGATGTCATGAGAGTAGTTGTTGAAATAACTAACATTATGCGAGAGGGCAATCGTTCTTTGAATATTTAGAGATTTTCGAGCCGAAGCGGAAGTTACATATGGCGAACTGTTACCTCACCCCACCATCCTTTGAAGAAATGATGGATTTTATTTTGAAGAAGTTTCATATCAAATTCGGATAAAATGCATCGAAAATACTACAGGAGTCGAAAATAGGTTTAGCGAATTTCAAAAAATTGTAAGAAATGTTTAAATTTTTGCTCAGCCTCTTCAGAATGTAAGTAGAGCACACCTCCAACTGGAATCGAAACTTAAGGCTTACATTGGGTTTATGATGGGAAGCACATATCTGAAAAAGCAGCATTAAGCTACAAATTTTTGTATTGCGGCCCTCCGCACCGGAATTTTTCAAAATGTGGCCCTTGGGGTACGTGAAGTTGGACAGCCCTGTTGTAGAATATACTGTCTGTTATCACTTGATGGAAAAATATCGCTACAGTACAGGTTGTACAACAGTGATAAGGGAGAGCCTTGGGGTGTGCCTTGTTTTAGGGAGAATTTCTTCGACATTGACTTGTTGATTTTAATGATCAGTTTTCTGTTTTCAAGGAACTCTCTCATGGTTTCAATTAGATATCTTGGTGTCTTCATCAGATGTAACTTGTATAGGAGTCCTTTATGCCATACACTGTCAAAAGCTTTGTTGATGTCCATGCTTACTGCAGCTGTTCTGATATTTTTGAGTGTGCCATTTTGTGTGTTGGACACTAAGATGCTAAGGGGGTGCACAGTTGATTTTTTGTTTCGGAATCCAAATTGGTAGTTGGGTATTTTGTTGTCTATAATTTCTCTTAATTTATCTCCTAGTATTTTTTCCAAAATCTTTCCCAACACTGGTAGAAGAGTGATGGGCCTATAGTTTTTAGCTTTAGGAATAGTGTTTGCTTTGGGAATAGTTAACAACCGATTTTCCAGATTCTTGGGTATATTCTTTTATTGAGAGAATATTCTTCGATTTGAATGAGATGTTCGTGTATTCCTTCATTTAGTTTTTTAATTATTTTCCATGGAATGCCGTCACTTCCTGGGGTGCTGTTTTTGGAATTATCAATATTATGGAAATATTTCTCCTTGTCTATTTTGATTTCCGATGTCTCTGTTTCTTCTGGTGTACTGATTTATTTTTATTTCAAATAGTTTGTTGTACTTTGGATCTTTGTCGTACTGGAAGGCTTTTTCGTAATGTTTAGCAAATAGGTCAACTTTTTCTACATCTTCGTTCGCGGCCTACGATATTTAACAGGCCGGAATGTTGCCTTAAAACGCGACGTTGCCTATTGGGCTCGAGGTGTTAAGCATGCCGAGGTGTTACACGCCAGTTGCAGGTTTCAGTTCTGTGAGGAAGGTCGGAAGGTGTGAGAGTAAAAGCGTATCCAAAATTCGACAGGGAAGCGTGTAAAGAGGTTTGTGTTTTTTCGCTGTGTGCGTGTGATTGGTTTTTTAATCAACAAAGAAAGTGAAGATAAGTGTTGCAGTTGCAAGATCAGTGTGTATCGGTTCATCATTGAATTTTTCGACTTTAAATGTTCATATCTGGAAGGAATAATCAACAGGGAGGTTTTTCATTTTAATATTTATTAAAATTTCATTTGGAAATCTTAGATTTGAGTACTCTGCCCCGATTGCAAAAGCAACTATAAGTCCACTAATGAGAAAAGAAGGTGTTAGTATTTAGAAGTTAGAAAATGGCTTAACGCAATTCATAGAGAAAGTAGTTTTAAAATCAACGAAGACAATTTAGTTTGTATAAAACATTTTGGAGATTCACATATTTTGAAAAATAACTCTTATCCAACCGCCTAAGGTTCAGTCGTTCAGTTATAAATATACCGCGAAAAATTCCTAAATTAACTACTGATGATGCATTTCCTTCAATTTTTCCAAATCAACTGAGTTACATGACGTCTTCAATTACTCCAAAAAGAACTGATCCTGAGGTATGGAGACAAAAATTAGTTGTCCATTATGATTATGCTTACATCGATTGCGACAAACAAGATCAGATCGATTCATTTTCAGACTTTGGTGGTCATTTCAAAGACAAGGCAATTTCTCACTTCTTTTCCAACGTTGTAGAAAAGGACACTGCTCAATTCTACAATATAAATTTCAGAGAGACGTTTTGAAATGTTTATTTACTTGAGATATTTATCACGACAAATTTAATGTTCACTATGTCAGCAGGTTTCTGAAATTATCTTGAACAAATTTCCCAAAATTTTGAGTAATATCTTCCTTAATAATTATTCTATAATGGTTAGTGATAGAATCCTAAGAACTGCTCCTTCCGACAGTAAATTACTAACTTTTAGTCGTCAGTTATCAGAATTGTTTTTATTTATTCAGACTTTATTATAGGATTTATTTTATGTTAAAAAAAAATATGTTCAGAATTGAATCATTTTCGATAGCGAAATAATATTTTTTTCCTCTTCTGATATTCATCCACCTATTTTATTCGCTTCAGAAAGTAAAATAAATTTCATTCTGATTGTAATTTTGTGGAACTCAATAACACAGCTACCTCCTCGTGGTGAGTTCTGGATTATTTGCGATAAAATATTGAGAAATTATTCGCAAATAAACGAAATGCTGTTTTGTTTTCCTCCCTACAGTTCTTTATTACATTGTGAATTGAAATAAATTCGAAATTATATCGAAAACAGTGCGAATTGCACAAGAAAAACGTATACTGTCTATATCTACGCGTACCACTAGACACGCTACTCGTAACAACGGCAACGTCTAACCTTCCGGCCTGTTAGATTTAGTAGGCCGTGACTGTCTATATCTACGCGTACCACTAGACACGCTACTCGTAACAACGGCAACGTCTAACCTTCCGGCCTGTTAGATTTAGTAGGCCGTGCTTCGTTGTATTCGGTGTTATTTTCTATAAGGGTAGGAATTCGGGTGTATTCCCTGAATTTCGAAAGTTTTTTAATCGTCCCTTGGATTCGTTGATTTTATTGCAAGAATTGATCCAAGTGGTTTCCCTGTCCTAATATATCATTTTCTGAATGTTTTTGTTGTATTTATTAAGTTTCTGTTTGAATTTGGGGTTTTTGTCTTTGCAGTATTCTCTATACATCTTCCTTTAAATTTTTATAAGTTTGATGATGTATGGATGGGGGGAGTTGGTGGAGGAAATATTCATGCTCAACAGTTGGTGTGTTGTTCTTGATAATATTGGATACAGTTTCGTTTAAAGACTCGATGTAATTTTCATTAATTTCCTGGTATTTTTTTGCCTGCCTCAAAAATTCTTCAATTTCGTCGTTTACCTTCTTTACATTGCATTTATCGTAGTTGTAGATGGTACGTTTTTCTTCTTCGTGTATTGGTTTTTCAGTGTCCA
Source organism: Hippodamia convergens (assembly GCA_038502775.1). Taxonomy (NCBI): domain Eukaryota; kingdom Metazoa; phylum Arthropoda; class Insecta; order Coleoptera; family Coccinellidae; genus Hippodamia; species Hippodamia convergens. Next base: position 61,357,354 of record CM076609.1, on the reverse strand, counting down.
GTTCAAGAAGCATTGCCAGGTGATCAGATCCTAAGTGTCCGGTAGAAGTTCAACCTTAACGATGTTGTTTTGAATATTCGACGTATATAGTATATATAATGTCTGGAGTACTGTCGGCAAGGGCGCCGGCAGGATTTTATTCAGGGGGGTGCAGAAAGATTGTTTTCACCAACCCCCCCCCCCCCCGTAACTTTTTTTACGAAAAATAACGAATTACATTTCTAAACTACAATCAGTGGTGTGTTTATTTAATTTAAGTACACTGAGAGAACAGTTTATTTGATAAATAATATAAGTCAAAATAAAAAATATTGTTACGAATCTAGAAAGATCTCGAAAACTCGTCCAAAATTTATTGATAAGGTTGTAGACAAGTTTGGACAGCAGGAGAGAAGAGTTGCATTGCTGTTTTAAAATGAGTTTGTTCTAAGTAAATATATCAAATTTGTATTTTCTATTCTGTTTTTTATTGTTATGAGCATTCTAATAAAAAACATTACGCAAACAATTTTTTTATTATCAAAAAACCATTTTTTCTCGAGAAAATTTTTTTTTTCAAAAGCCAGGGGGGTGCATGTGCACCTCCTTGCACCCTCCTCCCGGCGCCCATGACTGTCGGGGTTATTTTCCATCAAGAATGTGGGAGGAGTTGACATTTTCAGAATTTGTTTGTTATATGTAAAGTTGGAAATTTGTTTGTTTTTTTATCTGTTTACGTTAAAATCACCAATTATTATAGCATATTTACACTGTGAAGCTTTTGAGAATATAGTTTCTTCAATTTTGGAGCATGGATGGATATAAACAAGGAAAATGTGTAATTTCTCGTTCTGGAAGGGAATCGTGAAGTGTAGAACTTCGTTTTTCTTGTCAACAATGGCTGGCGGATTTGCTTTCCCCATTTTCAGGCTAGTATGACATTTATAAGGCTTCCTCCTCTGACTCAATATTGTCCTTATTTCCTATTAATTTTAGTATATTCCAATTTCTGTAGTTGATTTCTTGGTCTTCGTTGATCTTGGTTTCAACAAACATTGCGCAATGGATGTTATTGTTTTCAATGTAGTGGTTTATCAAATGTTTCTTGGGCATGTAGCGATTTATGTTATTGTTTAAAAGTTTTATGTTAGAGTCGAATTTGACAGTTGTTTTTGTTGTTGTTCACTGGTTCTGTGGGTGATTCGACTTCTGGATTTTCCATGTCAAACAGAAGAATATATATTCTGTTTCCAGAAAATACTGCCGATGTATCGATATTGAAGTCAGAGATAAACCGTTTGTTGAGTTTCTGCAGTAATTCATCTGTATTGAAATTTTTTGGTTTATTCAGTTTCCTGATGAAGGTATTGATGATGGTGGCGTGTGTATTCTTGTTTGTTTCCTGAATATCTCTCGATTTTTTGTTAAGTGATTTTATGTTAACATTTAGGATACCCTCAATTGGCTTCTTTGGGTGACGTGAGCATTTGAGGGACCAGGCTTGATGAGTTTCATCTCCACAAGATGTACATTTTGGAGGTAAATTGTATTTGCACAATGTTGTTTTATGTGCTTCTTGACATTTATAACATTGAGGGTTGTTTGTACATTTTTCTGTTGAGTGGTCGAATTTGTGGCAGATGTTGCATGGAATGGGTGTTGGCTCTGGTGGATTGCTTGAAAATACCGAGTAGTGACGATTTTTTTAAAATAAGCCGTTGATCAAAAGGAGTTTGAAAGTTTTCTCATGTCCTGTAATAATTCGAATATATCCAGTAGGTGTATTGTAGTTTCGGGAAGTAATTCATTTGCAGTATCTATGCTCTATATTATTTTCGTTTAGAAACTTGCCGAGTTCTTCGTTGCTAATGCTTTTTTCCACTCCTGCGATTACTACAGAGTATGTGTGTTGTGGTTCCGCAACCTAGTTTGGTTTTTCGAGTTCCAAAGATCAGACATATGGATTCTGTCCTTAATTTCTTCATTATTCACCATAATATAGAAAAGGTTGTTGTATTCGGTGTTTTGTATTCTTTTCATTTTCATGGAAAAATTCATGTTTGGTGTTCTTATTGGAATATTTTTCAGATGTTGTTCATTCATATTTGAATTATTCTCGATTCTAATTTGTGTTTCTTGTTGTTTGAATTTGTTTTTCGGTACTTTTTGTGTGGTGTTTTTTATTGTTGGAAATCCCCTGAAATACTCACATTCGTCGCTATCCATTATGTTGTTTATTGATATCGTGTTTATGTTTTGCGATGTTTGTGCGTAAATATGTGGGTTATCTCTGGAATTCCCATTGTTTTCCGTCTGATAATTGTCGTGTGTTGACTCTGTTTTTTGATAAGCAATTTTTTTGGGATGTTGTTGCTTTGGCGAAATGGGATTGTTTCTTTTGTGTCGAACTTTTCTCTATTGTCCGTTATCTTTTATTTCCATTTCGGAGTATTTACCGCCACTTGAAGAATTCATGAATAATCAAATTTCTGAAAATTCGGTTCGATATATCACTTGCGGAACGACGTATGGCACAACCGATCGTTACAGATGCTAGCTCGCGAATGTATGTTCGGAATTATTATAAAAATTGAAAAATGCAACACTTCCTCTGAAAATGTGTATTTTTTTTTAAAGCAGATACTGACGTGAATCAAGGAACATTTTGTTAAGAAAGGGTCACACTTCAAATTTTCTTCCTCAAATTCACTACAGGGTTTTTAGAAATGGAAGGTATAAAACAAGGTTTTGTTTCTCCCTGTATAACGGATAAACTACTTGTATTTTTGCAAAGTAAATTTCAGGTTGATATGACAAGACCCAATACTATACCTGCTGAAAGTTTCAACAAAATCGGAGCATCACGAAAAAAATACAGGGTGTTGAATTTGACAAAAATTTTGCCTGTCCGGAATTTATTGACAGGGAGGAGTATATATATGGAGTATGGGATATTGAGAAAAACTAAAAATTTATTTGAATTTTATTCAGGAATGTGAATAAAATTATTCTTCTTGATCCTTGAATTTTGCTAGATGAGAGGCCTTCTTCTGGGCTACAGTGTTCCGTTTTTCGGCCAGTGTGAGCTTCTTCCTGTTCCATCTCTTCTGCACTTCTGGTTTTTTCTTCTCCTTCTTCTCATGAGTTGGATCTGCCCTAATGGCAGCATGGGCGTTTTTGTAGATATTTTCGACCTGATGAAGAACATTGAGATCAAAATTCTGGAAATATTCAACTAAGTAGGGAAATACCATCAAGTATGTAGGTACATATACCCTCATGTCCACAAGTAAAACTTATTGATAAAACGAATAAAACTTGTAATTGTATTTATGGTAATTAAAGAAGATCATTTTCTATGATGGGCTCTCAGAAGGAATGTAAATCCATCAACTATCTATTTTGATATAACAAAGTCAAAACAAAAAAGAAAATATCAACATGTTCGTGAAGATCGAGGCAAGATAAATTAGTAACGTTTATCACAGAGATTGTATATCGACGGTCCAATGCCAAAGTCACGAATGTGCTGAAAAGTCCCGGGCCTAACACATACATGGCGCTAGTTATATCGCAGTCATCTTTTTTTCAGTTAATACTAACCTTCAAAAGATAGGTGTTAAAATTTCATGACATTCTATTCATTAGTTTGTGAGTTATTGTGCAAACAGTTTTTTTCCAATTTCAAAACAATGGATCAAAAAGAATTTCGTGTTTTAATTTTACACTGCTTCTCAACGGAAAAAATACCATTCAAGCAAAGCAATGGCTTGAAAAGTGTTATGGGGACTTCTGTTTCATGAAGACAACGCACCGTGCCACAAGTCAATCAAAACAATGGCTTTGCCAGATTTAGCTCCAAGCGACTATTTTCAAGCCTTAAATGATAGATTGAACCTAGCCCCCAGATTTAAAAAACACAACCAGAAAAATATCGACAAAAATTTTTACTAACCCAATGAATGGAAGAGGGGTATCCTCACCATCCCAAATACTGACCATTCATAAGCTACGTTCGATTTGTAATTATAGAGTTGGACTGGAGTGAGAGCGTTGCACCCCGGGTACAAGGGCTTCACGAGGTGGGGCTTTAGGAGCTCTATACTTACCCCACGCCATCAAAAACGAACGCAGTGTTCGACGCTCTTTTTACTCCAGAATCCAATCGCGAACGCATACGGCGCGAAAGAGTTAAGGCATTGAAAGGAGCGTCCAACTCGAACGTACCTATAGTAGGATAAGCCATGCCATAAATTTAGATGTAGGATCAATAATTTAACTACTCAACCTTTAGTAACCAGAAGTAATGGGTGTTTTTTTTAAGTGATAGAACTTTAAATTGGAATAAAATACATTTACTTTAAGATTGAAGCCAAATTCGATTTTTATTTCAAAGATAATTTTATGTTTTTAAAATAATTTCCAGTATATGTCCTCTAAGACTAGCTCTTAGTAACCACATTCATCAAGACCAATTTTGGACCACTTTTTCGAGTAATTAAGGCTATATTTAATCAGAAACACGAATTATATTGCGTCTATTGTTTCTGGTTCATCAGCATGAACCGATGACTTGATATAACCCCAAAGAAAATAATCCACCCCGAATGCTTGCTTATGTAACTGTTCAGACAGGAATGAGCTTCATCACTACACACAATTTTTCGTTAAACAAGTGGATCAACTTCAAGCTTGAACCAGTTGAATCTTGTTCAGGTGTAGACCAAGATATTAACCGCAAACTCTTCACAAAGTCTCAAACTAGAACGTCAACGAATAGATAAATGTGGATCTTCATTAACACTTACAGCAGCGATATTTTCTTCGTAATCACAGCTCATTGTTTTGTTGTTATTGTTGCATACAATAGAGAAAATGTTGTCTGAAATCTATCAAGAGTTTGACTAATAAGCTGCTCTGATAAACGATTATGTAAATCATAAGTTTCATGAAGTGCGAATAGAACACTGATTTCGAAAATAAATTTGAACAATCTGTAAAAGTTGTTACTACATGAGTCTTCTCTTGATAATGTGTCAATGCTTAATGAACAGAAATATCAAAACAACAGGGCTTCTACCTTCTGTCAAAGTTTAACGTATCCAAAGTTCTATCACTCTAAAACAACACAAGTTAGGACGCCACATTCATGAACATACAGAAATATGACTTGAACACTCCAAAAAAACCATTAAAAAACATCAAAATAGCAGATAAATTACTGAATTGTGATATCCTAGCAACTCACTTCAAACCAGCTTTTATACGACACCGCAAATATAGAATCAATACTCTCTTTCAGCATCATTACAGAATTTTTTTCAGTTATATTCTTTGTTTTGTAGTTGTCAGCACTGACATCCGATTCTATCAAGTCACACAAACTGCCAAAAGTCACTAGGACGTATGAAATTTCGAGAGTATCTCACAAAACTTGACTGATATAGAGAAATCGACTAGATTCTTCTCAATTATTTACATAATTGTGTATGTACATTCATTTCGAATCAAGAATAGTAGACGTCTGGATAATAGGGAATCCGTTTAAAGGGGTTTTTCTGTACATTGAATATATTGTGCAGATATCAATTAAATCAAGTAATTGAATTTCGATTTATCTCAAAGTGTAACTAAATGAAAATTTCAAAATGTTTCCATTATGATTACAGAAATGAATTGGTAACTCAATCTGAATATAATACATAATGGCTATATACTGTAGTCCAGCAGCGACACCCCATGCCAATAAATGATCTGGAGTAATTTAAGCTGGACGTATGATGTTGAAACTATTGAGGTTAATTAATTTTCATCAAAGTGAACCATTTCATTAAAAACCTCATGATAATCGAGCTATACTACCATTCCCCAAAGACAAATGCAATCCTGTAAAAACTTTGATTAGATAAAACATACGAATTGAAAAACATTGAAATTTAATGTTTTTCATCTTGTATATTATTTCAACAGAGGATTAAAATTTTAATGGATTTATGTGCAATTCATTGATCATTTTACTAATACTATACCTCAAATTTCGCCTTTTTTTCAAAATGTGAAGCTTTATTTGTTGAAAGAAGTTGGGGGTTATAGTACCAGTTCCTTGGCACTAATTTACCCAGCCCATATAGACCACTTGCCACTACACTAAATTCGGAACTACATTGAGTACTGAATAGCAAATCTGATGTGTGTGCATAATAATATATCGCATTTATTATGCGTGCGCACCTGATTTAGGGCTCAGAGCTTAATTCAGTTCCAAATATAGCATAGTGGCAAGAGGCCTTAATAGAAATTTCAAGTCATTGCTTTAGACTTCAAGGAATAATAAGATAATAGCTCCACTATCTTGAATGTTCTAAATAGGCAATGTTTTTTAAGAGTTCCCAGATTTAATTTTTTAGCTTCAGGAAGGATTCACAGTAGCAGAGTAGTGCTTGGATAAGAACATAAAACATGGCCAATTTTATTCAGCCAATGATATCAAAAGAAACAGGGTTCCTCTAGAAAGAATTGCTGGAAGATTGCATTTCATCAGTATATATGTTCTGAAAGCATTATTGTCTTTTGTAACAGTTTTTTTAGGTTGAAACTTATCTACTGCTAACAGAGTACATCAAAATAAGCCATTCGAAAAAGGTGGTATGGAAGTCCCAGCACTTTGGGTGCTGCCTGAGAGGCAGTTTCAAACTAGGTTGAACAGTACACATTATTATACTCGTATGTTCCTTAATTATGATTGAAAATGACTAACAATGAATCTAGCCCAAGGATCTCGATGAAATTCTAAACTAGAAATATCATACTACTAACCTGATCCGCAGAAATACCCAATTCAATATATTTGCTGAATTGTCTCTTGAAAGCTACAGGGTCTTCTTCTTCTAAGGCAGCCATATAATCAGCTACATGTTTTCCCATAATGTGATTCCTGTGGACCTCAGCATTGAAAGTTTTTGACTCACTATCATATCCTGGGAATCTTTTAGTCGAATGCGGAATATTCAATCCACCATCAACAGCTCCTTTCATGGCCGCAAATACTCTAGCTCCAGTAGTGGTACGGTTCAGGCCAACATCAAGGTAACATCTTAAAGATATATAATTAAAATTAAATGATCTTTTCTTATACTTTAAAATGGGAAGAAAAGTTCTTATGCAAATTTTATAATCTGAACTAATCGCAATATTTTCAATGTAACTTTAAATCTAGATTAGAAATTACAAATATTAAGATTATACCCTTGCCAATACTGTGAGTCATCGATATTTGAGCTACCAAAAAAAAAAACTCTCAATCCTTTATTAGTCTGAAGTAGGAGAAATTCTCAATATGAAAATATTGATAGTCCAAAACTTTTCAAAAGAAAAGTATACCGATTACTGATTCTTCTAGAACCTTATAGTATTTGGGAGCTTTTTGAAGCAGATCTGAGAACTATTGACGTCTGATCAAAATTTGTATTTAAAAATTTTTGTTGTTGTTCTTATATTGCCTATGTCTCTTTTCTTTCTTGTAAGGATTTTGGGAATAAAGTACTATTATTATTATAAGGGGTTTCCAATATATGAGACAATTGGTCTTAAAACCTCATTTATTTTATGGATTTTTGGCAAGAAATATAACCAAGCACCATTAGTGCTTTTCAAGAATTTGTTAGAATTTACGTCGATCTTTTTTCTTCGTATAGTGTATCCCAAATTGCTTGATTTTGGCTGTTTCTGATACTTCTAGACTAGATAGGTAAAAACGTTGAAAGTAGTCCTGGGCTCGATTTCCGTGAAAACACCAATAGCGAAAACCGCTTCACGATATCTTCATTCGTTTTGAAGATATAACATTTTGAAAGTTTTTCGATTCAGAAGATGTGCCATAATTTTTTCATTTTCGAAAATATCTGAAAAAGATGAAAATTATCAACAAGCACTTTTTCACTGGGAATAAGACGTTATTTAAATTTTTTATGAAATAAAATGAAAAAAAAAAAAAATGCGTTTGTATTTGATATAAAAAAATTGAATATAGTTTCTTATTTCCGGGAAAAAAGCGCTTCTAGAAAGTTTTTATCGTTTTTAGATATTTTCGTGAATGAAAAGAAAAAAATGAATATCTTCATTTTTTGCTGGTGTTTTCACAAAAATTGAGCCCAGGACACCTTACGAAGTTTCGACCTATCTAGTCCAAAAGTACCTAAAACAGTCAAAATCAAGCAATTTGAGATACCCTGTACAAGTTTGTTACAAATTTATTTAATCTAGATTGAATATTTTTGTGGGATCCTCATTTATCTGGCAGTAAGTTGTGTTATCATACAAAAGCTTATCATCAGCTTTTTGGTAATATTCTTCTTTGAAAATGGCAACTGTTGTCTTACTTTTATCAACTTTAGTTATGATAATATTGTAGTTGTTTCCTTAATCTATTTCCTCAATATGATATTTAATTGGACAGTTCTTTGGTTTTTGATCTGACTTTGTAATCCCAATTTAGACCGCCACCATGGGATTTAAATGAACAAGTTGGGTAAAAAAGTTCCCGGAAGGCTTAACGTAGTTACGACCCGTGTTCATAATAATAATAATAATCGTGGAATCAGTCAGAGACACTTTGAAATCACAATTTAAGGCTCTCCATATACAGACTTCTGTCAATACAGGTATAGAACATACTTGTAAGAACATTAGAGAGTTAGGAGATACCAAATCATATGACGCGCATGTGTCTTTAATTCATCATTCTGAACCACAATTAAAAAAATTTTAAAAAACATAGAATTGGCACAAAATGGTAAGAGGGGAATTACTAATTCAAATACTATCGACAAATCATATCGATGGTTAAGTGTGATAACTCGTATGTACATTTCGGCCAATTTTACAGGAGAGATGAAAAACCATCTAGAACTTGAAAACGTTTACATTTTGTTTCCAGGATTCAAATATTATCACAAGATAATCATTTCGAATAATTAGTATTCGAATTTCACTCGATAATAGTGTCAAACAAGTTTTTTCTGCAAAGGTCATTAGTGGCCTTCTTAGTGCAATGAACTTCGTAAATCATATAGACAAAAAGTCATCCATATAGTACAGTGATGGATCAAAAACAGAAAGGGGTACTGGTATTGGGGTTGTGGACCTAAATAAAGGATATTCAAGCCTATTTCACAGATAGAGACATAAGCTGTCTATACCTTTGCTTGAGAGTGCTTTCAAAGGAATCTCAAAGGAGGGCATATATAACATCACGGACAGTCAAGCCACTCTGAGATAGGGATGGGTATTAATTGGAATACTAGATATTTCCTATGTTCGATATATAATCAATGTTTTTTCAATATTTTCACCACATAATCACATAACCAGTAACAACTCATCAATTTCCATTCAGAGTTAAACTTGAAGAATTGGTATTTGACAATTCTCCAATGAGTCCAATTCAAGTTTTCAATTGTTTTACTGGATGAACATTAATGCACACACAAACTTAAATAAATAGAGTAGAAAACGCAATTTTATTTTGGCTGCCAAAATACAGAATATCGATGTTTTTTACAACGATTAGTCAGTGTATAGATTAGTTAGATGCTAAAATTAATTGATGTCAATGATCGATAGAAAGCTGCCACGAGCTGAGCTTCGAAGACCTAATGGTAGGTCTGCTGACTGAACACTGTCGATGCAAATATCTTTTGCATGGGAAAATCAGCAGATGAAACCTATAGGCTACGTGGATCAGAGAAAGAAACCACTGAACAACTGGTGTGCAAGAGTGTCCAGAGCTGGCGGAACTAAGAACCATTCACATGGGGAAGTGGGTTCTGGATCCCCATGCAGCAACATCTGAAGCTCCTAGGATGTCATTGGATTTATCAATGCCATTGACAGCCTTCATGGGATTCAAACGAACACGTTAGGTAAAGAACAAAAGATCCTAGCGAAGTTCCCGGAAGGCTGAACGTTGCCACAACGACCCATGTTGCTAATAGTAATAATCAGGGTTGGCCGATATATATCGAGTGTTATATATCATGATGTATATCTGATATTTATTGACTCGATATATATCATTCACTTTTTTGGCGAAATAAATACCACAGAAAAAAATCCTTGATAATTTGCTTAAAATTGAAACGTGACAACAGTGCGGTCTTAAGAAAAAATATTCTGTTTTTCGTCTTGTTTCTCCTGTTTTGTTACTGGTTTTAATAAAAATTTAATGAATAATGGTCTTTCAATACATATGTATGTTCAATGAACGATTTTTTGCAGTTTAGCTAAAGAACAAAATTTTTGATATACAGGGTGTACCAAGTTCGACGGCCTATTAGGCGTTTCTGGAGAACTAGACTTATTTGAAATCTGAAAATCGGGATTACGATATTGTTTGACATCATCTACCGAGCTAAAATATTCTTGGAGCCTGACCACTTTCAGTTATACAGGGAGCAAAAAAAAATATTGAAAAAATTTTTTTTCTGTTTTTTTTCTTTCTGAAATTGACAGAGTATGCAATTCTGAATACATTCGTACTCAAATCGTTGCATTCGTCCAAATACTTTCAAAAATATCGGGAAAAACCTGAAGAAAAAGAGAGAAAAGAGTATTCGGTATTATGTTTGTTATTCCTAATCTAGATACCTTAAGCACAAACCGTTTTCACATTTTTGAAGTCAAAGACTGTGGAAATATTGTACATTTTTAAAATTTTGAAAAACTCATCACAGGGTGTTCCAAATGTTGGGTCAAAAATTGGGATCAAGATTAGCCCATAACTTTTGTTTTTCAAATTAGAACCCTATTTTTTTATGATTGCGTTGGATTGTATGAAGAAAAATGATGATAGTGTTCTAACATGTTAATGCTCCTAAAATTGATAATTCTTGAGTTATTCAGGATTTTCTGATTTTATGTGGTGCGTAGCGTCAAATTCATTTAATCTGTTTCATATCAACTATGACCTTGGTCACAGAAGATGAATTATTCCACTAGTGACACACACTTGAATACATCCGTACTAAAATCGTTGCATTCGTCAAAATACTTTCCGAAATATAAAAAAAAAAACTGAACAAAAAAGGTAGATAAGACTATTCTGTATAATGTTTGCTATTTCTAATCTAGATATCTTAAGCACAAACCGTTTTCACGTTTTTGTAGTCGAAGACAGTGGAAATATTTTACATATTTAGAATTTTGAAAAACTCGTCACAGGGTGTTCCAAATGTTCAGTCAAAAATTGGGATCAAGATTGGCCCATAACTTTCGTTTTCCAAATTAGAACTCTTTTTTTTAGGATTGCGTTGGATTCTGCGAAGAAAAATGATGATAATGTTCTATCATGTTGATACTCCTAAAATCAATAATTCTTGAGTTATTTAGTATTTTCTGATTCCATGTCGTACGTTGCGTCAAATTCATAAAATCTGTTTCATAACAACAATGATGAATGAATTAAAGAAAAAGGTGTGTCACTAGTGTGTTATTGGAATAATTTATCTTCTATGACCAAGGTCATAGTTGATATGAAACAGATTTAATGAATTTGACGCTACGTATGACATAAAATCAGAAAATCCTAAATAACTCAAGAATTATCAATTTTAGGAGCATCAACATTATCATCATTTTTCTTTGTACAATCCAACGGAATCATAAAAAAATAGGGTTCTAATTTGAAAAACGAAAGTTATGGGCCAATCATGATCCCAATTTTTGACCCAACATTTGGAACACCCTGTGATGAGTTTTTCAAAATTCTAGAAATGTACAATATTTCCACATTTTTCGACTTCAAAAATGTGAAAACGGTTTGTGCTTAAGGTATCTAGATTAGGAATAACAAACATAATACCGAATACTCTTTTCTCTCTTTTTCTTCAGGTTTTTCTCGATATTTTTGAAAGTATTTAGACGAATGCAACGATTTGAGTACGAATGTATTCAGAATTGCATACTTTGTCAAATTCAAAAAGAAAAAAACAGAAAAAAAATTTTTTGAAAATTTTTTTTTCTGCTCCCTGTATAACTGAAAGTGGTCAGGCTCCAAGAATATTTTAGCTCGGTAGATAATGTCAAACAATATCATAATCCCAATTTTCAGATAAGTCTAGTTCTCCAGAAATGCGTAATAGGCCGTCGAACTTGGTATACCCTGTATATCAGATATATATCCAATAATATTATGATATTTTGATATTTATATAAATAAAATGATAATAATAATCGTGGATTCAGTCAGAGACACTTTGAAATCACAATTTGAGGCTCTCCGTATACAGACTTCTGTCAATACAGGTATAAAACATACTTGCAAAAACATTAGAGAGTTAGGAGACACCCAATCATATGACGCGCATGTGTCTTTAATTCATCATTCTGAACCACAATTAGGACAATCAAATGGGAAATGAAGTACAATGAAAGTTAATTTACCTGAAGGCTCCTGGGCCATCCTCTACTCCTTCAACATTATACTCATCGCCATCAACTTCTAAATTACCTTCATAAAGAGTGTCCAACCCCAATTGTTTCAACAGACGACGTGCCAACAGCAAGCCTGTACAGTATGCTGCAGCATAGTTAGTAAGTCCAACTTTAACACCATACTTGGGTAATTCATGAGAATATGCTGCACATACAATTTTATCTCCTTCAATACGGGAGTAAGCAATTTGGCAGGTTATATCACGATTAGATATTCTGACAATAAGCCTGTACTTGGGAGTGTTGTATTTGTTCTTGTCTTGTACAATCAAGCGTTTGCGGGCATAATAGTCAGTTTTGCCCTCACGACGCCTCTTGAATTTCACCTGATACCGTTTGAAATATTGTTTATTTTTGACCACTTTCACGAAACCCTGAAACGAAAAAATAAATGAATGTTCATATATTGAGGATGAAACAGACCATGTACAACAATTTACACACTTAACCTAAAATTAGCATGAAATCTAGTATTATCTAAGTCATACGAGCTGATCTCGTTATATAAATTATCAAACAAAGGGAATGAAAATTATGGTGACCGAATGTACATTATAGTTTCAGAATATTTCACATAACTCACCATCTCTAAGCAAAAAGAAATATAACAAATCTAACTTGAAATCGCACCTTCATACAGACACCAGACACGGCGGAGGCGGAGATACAGAAAGGGACAATATAGGATAGGTCGTTTTCTATGGTTCGATGGAACCATAGAAAACGCGAACTATCCTCTTTTAACAGATGGCCTGTTAATAATTTTTTTGATTATTTGTGAAAATGCAGATTGAAGAATGCGAATCCAAAAATCTAAACTCCCTCTAGCGGCGAAATATCGCCCTAAGAAAACAAGTATACTTTGGAGTAATCCCGTTCAAAATACATGGTTTGTAATATAAATCAGTGATATTTTCGTTAGATATACGAAGATTGGTGAAATTATTAGGTATTCTGAATAGTAGAATTGATGCTGAGAAACTATCGAAAGGTATTTATACGAGAATTATAAGTTAACATAAGATTATTCTCAAATTCATGTGTTAAATTTCAGGTTCGGAGCTATATTGAAGCTGAGCAGAAATAAAAAGATTTATTTGAATAATATGGGCTAATGGAATAATATTTTCATTATGAGTGAATGAATTATTGATGCCCTTGATATATTAGAAAAAATTGAAAAAAGAGAAGCATGGGAGAGAAAATTGAAGATGAAAAAAATGTTTGTTTTCTCCTTTCATTTTCATGAGAGTGATAATCTTGCAATAGGTCTGTTGTAGAGAACTTTGTAAATATTTCATAATGGTTTATATATCCTTTTAGGCTACCTCAAAATTTCAGCAAATGAAAGCTTCTATCTTAAAGGTACGGATGTTACTTCTCAAAATTTGCCACGCCTTGTATGGCCCAATGTGAATTGAGGAGAGAATCCAGGAATAATACTCTCAGGGATAAACATATAATTCCTCACACAGTGTAATCATTTCCATGATTTTGAAAGTGATGAGAAATTCAAGGAAAAAAATGTTGCACTAATGTCTGTTTTGAGTGAACAGGAACAATCTGCTGCTATTTTATTCAACATGCAATCTGTGAGATTTGAAAATGCAGAGAAAGTATCTGGAGACAACGGGATTTGAGTGAACACTGGTGATTTGATGTGAAATTTTGCTTACGCCATTAAAAATGAGAAAGAATTGTACTCGTGCACTGGTTTGGCTATAAATAAGTTTTCGAACAAGTAAAATTTTTCAAATATTGTATGAATTTTTGAAGGGTTTTTGTATATTTAATACAAATAATATTTAATATTTTGTTTTAGTTGTTTCACTTTGACTTTGCTGTTACATACATCTCTCCTGACTAGTTAGTATCATCTTTGGCAAATTTTCCAATGTAAACAAACATTCTATCTATATGAGAAAGATATGAATAATGAGGGATCGGTAAAATATATGGAAAAGATTTAATGGACATAACCTGGCAAATGTGCGGCTGGCTCCCTTGTGTTGACTCCGTTATGCCTTTTCGAATTCTAAATTCTCACCGTACTGATGAGGGCCGAAAGCCCGAAACAGCTGTCTACGATTCATTATAGTTTCATAGGGTTTTGTCCATTAAATCTTTTTCATATATTATATCTATATTTGATTGTTATGTTTATAGTGTGTGATGAAAAATGTGTACAATTTCCATTTTAAAACCACTTGAACACAAAAAAAGACTATAAAAAATTTCAGAATCATTTATTCATTTTGTAATATGATTAAAGAAATCAATCAAATGTTGTTTTTAATCTTCATAAAATGAATCACTCACTTTCAAAAATGATTTCGATAAACTTTAATAACAATGATGTCGTAGGTTTCCAAATTCAACAGATCCATCTGAACCTGTGTGCAGCACGAATGTTTCTGCTTCAATTGGATATCACTTGGAGGTAGTACCATTCTTTTACGAATCTCATGAATATGGGAAATATTTCCAATCATGTTATTTCACGAGTAATACATATTCATTTGACCAAAATAATTGTTCTTCCAAGTAATTTAAATATCTGTGCATACAATTTTTTCATTATTCGTTGTGAAAACAAATTGTACTCCTGAATTCGCTACACTTAATGTACAATCAGAAATCCATTAATACACGCCACAACCTTGAATAGCCTTCAAATCATTCTTAAAATGAAAATCTATTCATTTATTTCACAAAATAATATAAATATCCCGTTGTCATTCAAAAATTTACAAAAAAACCCCTAGCGCCACTCAGGCTGGTGGCTAAATTTCGAACCTAGAAAACAAGTATTTACAGCGCCCTCAACGGTGGTTGGATTCGCCAACCACCGTTGCATTGGCGATTCCAAATAACTAGACGGCACCTGGCGGATAAATATCGAACCTAGAAAAGAAGTAATAAAAACAAATATTCCACGTAGATATTGATAGAATCAAGAATATTTTTAGCTTCTTTTGATATATTTTTCGTGATTTTTTTTCCTGAATTGCAGAATTGTCATTGGAAAATAGCGGTAAAGGTATTTATATCAGTGATATTCAGTTTAAGTGATATTTAAGAGTTTTTCAAGTTTTAGATTGAGAGCTACCTTGGACTATGGGAATAGGAAAAATTATTGAAATGAGTGGTAAAGTATTATTACCAAGGGTGTATAACACTAATTGTTGTGTTCTTAATTGCTCCTCAAGGAAAGGCAACAATAGGAATATACATTTCCATCAATTTACAAAGGAAGGATATATTAGTAGAGGACTGAAAAAAACGTTTTTCGCAATGGCGGAACATGTTACGTTTAATAAGGTAGAGTTTGTTTGCTTCATTCTGATTATCTTTCAACAGGTAAATGAACTGAAGGCATTGTATATATGTTTCTTTATACAATGCTGAAGGCTACTGCCGTTTCTTCCCAAAATCTACCAGATATTCAACAGAAAAAAGAAATACATATTCCTACTATGGCTCAGCGAAAATTGAGGATGGAAGGGCAAAATTCACTTAGGGAAAAACATTTAATTTTTCTAACCAAAAGTGAGGCCATTAATTTATTGATTCTCATGATTTCGAAATTAAAGAGGAAATTAAACAACAAAAAACAATGGAAATGTATGATTTAATGAAAGATGAACGGTCTGTTGTTGATGCACTGACGGACCTAAAATTTGTTGTAAATGAAAATTCAGAGGAATTATTGAAGAAGAAGTAGATTCAAGTAAATAGTGCTGATTTAATGTGGAATTTTGCAAAAGCATCAAAATGAGAAGCAGTTGAACTCATTGACAAGAATTCTAAATTTTAGAATGCTACATGATTTTTTTAGGTTAGTGTCGGAGATATACCTAGGGGCCGTTCCACTTGGCGATCACAACGATCAAAATGCTCCTTTAGGCGTTCCACTTAACAACCGCGGTCTTTGTGAGCGCGGCAAAATCATCGCTCACTCCAAGCTCAAATCGACCCACATATTTCGATGTTCTGTGACGACCTATCTCAATAGATGCGTGAAAGTGAAAATGGACGTTCAGAATACAGTTTAGATATATATTTATTATAATATTTCTAACTGTTGTACACTTTATTTAAATTTATTGTTTAGTATGACTTCTACTTTTTTCAATATTGTCATTTCTGTCATGACAGCCCAAAACGCCCAATAATCCGTTCCACTTGAGTTAACATAATAGCGCTAGCAAGCAAGTGGAATGGGGAAAAGAGCGGTCGTGAGCGTGAGCGTTGTGATCGCCAAGTGGAACGCCCCCCTAGATAACAGAGAACTTACGCTGACTAGTAAGGAATAAGTATATTTTTAGTTCTAGCCACCCAGACTGGTGGCGAAATAACGAACCTAAAAAACAAGTAATTGCTTACAACTCGCAGCGCTCTCAACGGTAGCTGGAATCGCCAATTGAGAGTCTTGAGATATTATGTAGGAATTTATGAGATGTTAGATCAATACTTTTTCGTATAAGGGCCGCATTCATCCGTGAGTGTTACAGTGACTTCAAATCAGTCACTGTAGTGAGTGTGAGATCGCCCTCTGGTGTCATAGAGCAGTAAACGTCACTGAACTGTGTGTGTATATGTTCTGTGACATTAGCAATCAAGGTCAAGGAATTCGGAAATATTAAATCTGTAAACAATAATGAACATGAAACTATTCATTTGAAAAGCTAATAATATCATAGCCCATTTTTATAAAATTGCATTCTTTCACAATTATCCGAAATGGTAAGAATAATTTTGCCCATTTCTCCAAAATCATGAAATGTTTTTTCGAATACCTTTTAGGATGTATTTCTTATGATACGGAGGAAAAAGCTTACAATATTCACGGATGCGAAAGATACAACAACAGTATTGGAGTTGAAGAAAATGATTGAAGGTAAGATCAGGTTAATATCTAAAATTTAAAATAAATGAACTAATTGGTAAGAATCAGTTTCCTAACTGTTATGTGTCTGGTCTCCCAAGATTTAAATACTACTGTTATGTTCCTCCCTAATTTTTCCATTACTATAATTAATTTAGTGTTGCGAATTATCAGACACTGGCAAAATGAATAGTGATGTATTATTGATATATAAAATTGATGTCTCTTGAAAATGCAACCTTATTCCCCCCCTCGATGACATCTCTTCTCGTTCCCCGATCACAACTGAATATTTAAGTGCTTTCTTTCCTGTTTGTTGGCTCCTTAACCCTTGAATAATAGACCCTCGTAAACGTTACGATAATCAAACCATATCACCATTTTCCAGAAGAAGATTTAGATTAGAGGTTTTCAGTACCTTCTTAGCTGTGATAAGAGTATGTGCGGATTTTATCTGCCTGTTCTGCAAATTTTGTAAATATAAACGCTCATTCGTGGAATATATTGTGCTTTGTTTGGTATATTTTTGAAATCAGAAAAACTTGAGCTTTCAGAAAATGTCACAAGAATATAGTGCTTCCATTTAAAAAAACATAACTTTGGGTCATGGATTCGTAATTAAAAATGGTGCAAAAAGAACGAGCACGCCACTGGATTCTACGTAAAAAAGTGCCTGTATAATGTTTTAATTCCAAAGCTCTATCATCATCATTATTAGCGGAGATATAAATTTTTTCCGATATCGCCCTTTTTTCAATTTTCGCTTATAACTCGAAAACAAAAGAAGGTAGCCAAGAATGAATACTACTCTGGTTAGTTAGTTAGAGATCGAGAATGGGGTATCAGATTTTGTCTATCTCCTCTGGTTCAAAAGTTGTAGTGCTAAAACATCGAAATATGCCCACCCTGTACTACTCAGAAATGGCTTCAATGGATGTCATTTTGTCCACAAAACACCAATAATTTCTTCGAGGAACTGGATTATACTAAAAAGCATGTCGTCACGCGTATGTCTCGTATCGTATCAAACCTCATCGCTTTAAAAAGGGTAGGGTGGCTTCAGAAAACGATCGAGCCTTTTTTTTAGCAAAGTGTAAAATAATAAACATACTTGAATAATTATCTTACAAAAATTTCACTCTTCTCACCTTTATATAAGCGGAATCTGCTTTGAACTTTTATGTATGACCATCGAGCTATAATTTTGCAATTTCGCGCTAGATTGGAGGTAAATACTCAAAGTAGGTTGAATTATGTCAGAAACTTGTGCCAGGAAAATCTCGACACTTTTGTTTTTCAAATTTCAAATTGTAAATTTCAGGCAGTTTATAAAAGTGATGATGTCGATAACTGTTTTCAAGCATTTGTTTCAACAATTTGTAACATTTTTGAATTTTGTTGTCCCCTAAAAAGGTCAACTGCTCGCAATCAGCAAGCAAAGAAGTGGATTACAAAAGAGATAGTTCTTGCTAAACGCGAACTCATGAACATATATTGGTTGCACTCAAATATTAAAAGTCAAAGTTCTTTCAATCTATACAAGCAAGCCAAATTGTTCTATATTTCGATGTTGAAAAATACCAAACTCAAGTTCTATAGTGAACTAATTTATAATTCAGACAACAAGAATAAAACTCTTTGGTCCTTGGTGGGTCACTTGACTGGACGAGATGGTAGGAGCAAACCTATTTCTCTCAACATCAATGGTGTGTTGCATGGTGAGTCAGGTGAGTTGGTTGAGGTGTTTGCCGATTACTTTTCGACAATAACCGAATCCGCACTTCACCGTTATTACCAGGGCTCATTATCGTTCTCATGTACTACCTCTTGCTTGTTGAATACAACATTTTTCTTCCATCCCGTTTTGCCATGCGAGGTATTAGATGGGATAAGGTCCCTGAGGAAGAACAAGAGTTCGGGAGCGGATTCAATATCTGCTAGGATATTGAAGTCGATAGGCTTAGATATTTGCCATCATTTTGCCCATTGTATTAACCTTTCTGTTAGCTCTGGAGTATTTCCAACCATTCTCAAGAAGGCCATAGTTGTTCCTATTCACAAAAAACAGGATATACACAGTATTATGAACTATCGACCTATTTCAATTTTAAGTATATTTTCTAAAGTCGTTGAGAGAGTTGTGTTGGATAGAATGGTCAAGTACCTTGATAGATTCAACATACTGACTGATTCCCAACATGGTTTTCGACCAGGTCGATCAACTCAGACAGCAGCAGTTAACTTTGTTAATTACGTTTATGAATGTCTTGATGGCGGGTTACATGTAGCTGGGCTATTTTTTGACCTCTCGAAGGCATTTGATAGTCTTTCCTTTAAATTCATATTAGAAAAATGCTATAACCTCGGATTTCGAGGTGTATTTTTAGATTGGATTCATAGTTATCTCGTTGGTAGATCCATGTGTGTCAAGGTTGAGGGCTCACTATCTACCGAGCACGATATGAACCTGGGAGTACCGCAGGGTTCCGTCCTTGGGCCCCTGTTATTTCTAATTTTTATTAACGATCTCCCTGTTAATCTGCGAGTTCTTTTCGTCAACTTAGTAGCTTCTCAATGTTTACCGTGTTTAAACTTGAACTTTATTTTAAGCTTATTCGCGGACGATGCCTCTGTGGCAATTACAGCTTCATCTTTTGGGGAGCTGCAGAGGTTAAGTGAGCTTCTCGTGCAGAGCTTTGTGAACTGGTGTCACAATAATAATTTGATGGTCAACGTTGAGAAAACTGAGTGCGTTTATTTCACAATGAGGCAAACTGATCGTACACTGGTCATTCATTGTCTGGGAAATGTCATCTTATCCAAAAATAGTTCCAGATTTCTTGGTGTCTGTCTGGATGGCCTCTTGAATTGGTCCATTCATGTAGAATTCTTGTGCAGTAAATTGAATAGTGCTTATTACGCTTTGAATAGGGTGAGGAATATACTCCCCAAAGAATCTCTCTTAAACATCTACTACAGTTTGGTTTATAGCCACTTGTCTTATAATATCCTACTATGGGGAAACTCATCGGATGCATCTAGGGCTTTCATACTGCAGAAGCGTATTCTACGTTTGATCTTCGGCATACCACCTCGTTCGTCCTGTAGGCCTTTATTTGTTAAATATGGGATATTAACATTATCCTGTATTTTTATCCTCAAGTGTTGCTTATATGTCAAAGATAACGAAAAAAATTTAATTAAATTGTCCAGCTTTCATACTTATGACACAAGAAGTGGGGACTACTTTATATCCCCAAGCACAAAACTACCAAGTTTGAGATGTCTCCAATTTATCAGTGCATAAAGGTATATAATCATTTGCCATGTAGAATTCGATCTCTCAATTATATGGAATTTAACCCTTTACTGCATGATATATGAAACAATTGAAAAAAAAAAAATTTTTTCTGGGTGAATGATTTTATTGAGGCTTCAAAATGAATAATAACTTCTTTTTTCGCAAGAAACAACATTCATTTAATTTTTTTTTTCAGAAACCATATATGGGTTCGTATGCATCAAAACCTCAAGTCCCGTGGACATATATGGTTTCGTATGCACACAGAGTACATATGATTATTTTTATCAAAACCTTATCATATTCAAATAAATTTAAGTAATGGAGAATTTTATGAAATTCTGAGGCTCCACTCATTACTTTTTATTTATAACCCCATTTATCCTGCTCTGCTGGATTATACTGTTTGAGTTTGTGCCTTTGGTAGGTGTCATCTGCTCATCTACCGCTAAATACTTTTCCATTGGAATTTTCAATAGGCGCTGTTGAATTTTCTCTATCATGGACGAACTTTGAATAGTTAATCATGTCCTTCACTAATTGGAATATTTCGAGTTGTCGTTGAAATGTGAGAAACATTGCTTATAAATGAAATGGAGGATATAAGAAATCAAATCATCATCGCTTAGGTGATGCCCAGATTTCGCGTTAGTATGCTTATTTTACCCATAAAACCGCTCATCGGGGTATACAGTGAAAGCTCCCACAAGCGGACATTCACGGGACCAGAGTTTTTGTCCGGTCATGGGAGATGTCCGGTTAAGGGATAGTCTCATGAAATATTGCTGTTTCTTCGAAAAGTTTGGGAACTTCTAATTTGGTTATGTAAAATGCCTTTGATTAGTAAAAAACGAAATACAGATATAACAGCTATTATTAAGTATTAATCAATAGTACGTATGAATATATATGAATTTTTGGGAAAGACTGAATGAAAATTTGATACCTCTTCTAGATTTAGAGATATTTCAGTGGAAAATAAGCGTATATGAGAGAAATACAATCGTCATTCGGCAAAACTATTTATTCAAGTATTTCTTTGAAAATTGACAACTGCCTACTAATAAACTCTACAGTGATTTTGTTTGTGGTTTGGTTTACCAGGTTCTAAGGAAAACTATATTTGGACATTTCTCATTTTCTCCAACAACCTACTTGAATTTTCATTAACCCAATAACAAGTTAAAAATATCAGAGTTGGCTTGTCGAATGCATATATCTACCCCTATTCATATATAGGCCAAGCAAATTAGCTTCAAAAAATGGTGTGCCTGGAAATAATTGATGGAGTTCGGGAAACTGTTTTAATAATTTCTTCAGGCGTCTAATAAGAATACTTTGAGTTTTGTCCCAATTTCCCAGTGGAGCGTATGTCGTGACTTTCGAAAAACCTCGAAATTTTAGGACTATTTTAGGTTTTTCTCGAATAGTTCCTGAACGAAGCACTTTATCAAAAACACTGTAATAGTCAAAAGTGTTCAGCATTAAATTCTGCTTCTAAAACGTACTACCACATTATATTTCAAACAAGTAGTTTCATTGAAATCGTACGTCGAAATATGGCAAATTTTTGCACTTTTTGAAAAAACATAATTTTTTACTATAAAACGTAAAATATCTATGGAACTAGAAGCTTCAGAACAAAATCTCATAGAATGAGAGTTGCAGACCATCATATTGTGGTAAAAACGTAACTCCAACCCTCCAAACCACAACCGATCTAATGATCAGCATCCTCAGCAGGATGAGCTACTGCGAGATTAAACATTGTGGTTTGGAGAGGTGTGGTTACGTTTTTACCATAATATGATGGTCTACAATTGTCATTCTATGACATTCCATTCTTAAGCCATATTTCGACGTATAATTTCTGGAATGACTTGTTCAAAATATAATGTCGCAGTACTTTTTAGAAGCAGAATTTAATTTTATTAAGTCCGTTTATTGGAGCTTCGTGTCCGCTTTTAGGAGATTTCAGATAAAATGGACGTATAAAAATAAAAAAATTCATTGAGTCCGTTTATTAGAGTTATGTGTCCGGTTATAGGAGATTTGAGTAAGAAATATATGGAAATATAGTGTCCGCGTCCGGTTAGGAGAGCGTCCGCTTGTTGGAATGTACTTAATAGGAAAAATACACACAAAAAATTGGTTCCCAGAAAATTGGCCGCTTATGGGAGATGTCCGCTTATTGGAGCTGTCCGCAAGGAGAGCTTTCACTGTATTCTGTCACCAAGAAAGAAAAAGGTAGCTAGAAACTTGAAGCAAATTGAAACGTGCTCATTTACAAATCATATTTATACGCATACGAAACCATATATGTCCAAGCGAAGAAAGAGACGAATGCATACGAACCCAGATATGGTTTTGAAACAATTAGTGTTGAAAATGGATGGAATTGAAAAAAAAGTGAAAATCTATTGTAATGAATACAAACTAGAGGATATGCCACAAAACAAAATATTTTTTTTGCCTGAAAAACTCATCTTTTCATTCCTAATTCTTCTTGCTAAGTGGAGAGGCGCACCGGCATATAAACAATCACAAACAATGTCTGGAAGAGTGAGATTATATCTAAGAGGAATTTGACCATAAACAAAATAGATGCATTTTGTCTTAGTTAATGATATAACAAATAAAATCCGTTGGGGTTTATACATTAATTTTCTATTTTTTCCAGAAAAAATTAACTGGAAAAGTGTCAAACCATATATGGTTTCCTATGCGGTAAAGGGTTAAGACTCTAGTTAAGAACCTACTTATACAAAAATGTTATTATAGAGTAAACGATTACTTTGATGATTGTAATATTGAATAGCATTATTTCTGTTTATTTTTTCTTGTGACTTATCCTATACATGTATGAGCATGTCTTAAAGGATCAATATATATTATTATTATTATTATTATCCAAGCAGTCCAAAATTTCTTGTTCAATTGAAACTATAGCTAAATTACTTAGTCCCTGCTAGTGCATTGTTGATCTTAGAAAATTTTTGATGATTTTTAATTTTGAAGAAACCTTTCACCAGATGCAATGGAAAACAAAAGTGTTTATACAGTAGAATCCGCTCATGATGACATCGAGGGGAAATGAAAAATACGTCATAATAACCGGAAGTCACATAAAGCGGAATTTCTGCAAAATTGATGTTTTTTTTTATTCAGTTTGAGAAGAGAACGACAAATTCAGTTTTTCGTTCATTAAAAGAATTAAAATAATAGCTTTTCTAACAAAAAAACTAAATATAAAGAACATTTTCAATTTTTTTCGAAAAAATTCTGAAATTTTAGTGTGCGTTTGTTTTTTTTTTCGTCTTGAAATAATAGCTTCTTACACCATTGTACAACTTAGACATGACTTTAATGAATGTCATTTTGTCCACAACATACCAATTATCTCTTCAAAGATCTGCATTATACTATAAAGCATGTCGTCACGCGTATGTCTCGTATCGTATCAAACCTCATCGCATTAAAAAGGGTCACTGTAACTGGAAAAATTTTCGAAAAATCATGTTTTTGCATCTGAAATCATGTCATTGTAAACGACATGTCATTATAAGCGAAGTCATTAAATCCGGACCCTATTGTAAGGAGTTTTGAATGAAACCAAACTTAACACTGCATTTGCATTATAAGCGATTGGTCAGTATAGCCGGCGTCATAATAAACGGATTCTTCTGTATAATAATTGACCTAATTTCAAATCACCCTGTAGCGTGGAAACTAGACACCTTATTGAATTGCGGTTTTCATTAATTTAAGTTTCTCGAAAAAAGATAACATGACATGTATATTACTTTTTTTCTATCTCGCTTAATTTAGGAGATGTAGTACCAAAACATCGAACTCTAACCACCCTGTACACTGATTAGGAGTTAGTGGTCATTTTTTTTTTAAGTACGGAGAGCTTTTATAACCGATTAAAATGTTAAATAGTATTACTATATCGTCCATCCAATGCCAAAGTCACCAATGTGCTTTTCGCCTAAGGGCGGAATGCCGCAATTATATGCATATTATCAAAGCCAAAATCGCGAAAGAGTTTGTTTATCCTCCCTCCTACTACAAGCCTAGTGCCACATAATGAAATCTCTATCTTGATATCTGTAGGACTTTTACAATTTTTTTTTTTGACAAATCAACTTTCATAACAGGGCACATAAATATGGTTAAAATTTGTCAGATAAGTTGTAAAACACACTGTATACAAAATACATGGTCCTTCTTCGGGTAATGTCTAATAGGACATTAAGTCTCACACAGTCTGTATACTGAAATTGAATCAAGTCCAGTGTTTTTAAATGAGAGATATGGGGATAACAGAAATCCAAAATGTTCAAACTAATCCTATAATAATAGGTCTCATAAGCTAATGATTTTGTTGCACCTTTCATATCATAAACATGGTGATCCACTTGGAAGATTGGAATATCCAGGAGACAATAGAGAATCCACACAAATAATATTTTTGTTTATTTATTTGAAAATACAACTAATATCCTATAATGTGTTATTACCAAAGGTGATTACAGACTACACTGAGGTAACCTTCACCTTTATAGTTGACTTAAGATTAATTTCACGGAGTTATTAAAGAAACTATTTTATACATTTTTAATAAGTTTTGGCCTGATGTTTAAGCTTATCTGACTGGCCTATTATTCATCATACTCCCTGTACCTTGCAAGTAATTATTCTCATAGTCCGTTTACTTGCTGGTTGTCATGGTATATTTCCATTCCGATGCCGTGCCAGAAGATTGTTGAATGAAAAGTAGTATTATTGTCAATGTTATGGTGTTAGGTTGCTGGCCCAACGCCCAAACCTCCGTCTTTGGAGGACCTAGAAATGTTGCTGTCTGATATGTCACATTTACAAATTACTGGCATCTAATACTGCTGTGAAAGCATGTACAAGTTTCATCCTGTTCGTCGCGCCTTGGATCTTAATCAAGACTGATACAAGATACAAAGTTTGCATAGAGAAGCCAAAATGTAATTTATACGGAGGGATTTTCTTGAGCAGGGGAGTAGTTAGTTACTCAGTGTAAAACCATTCCAATCAGTCTGAAGGATTGAGTAACGAATGGATAAATGAAAAAGGAATATTTTAGTGAATATCCTTACTACTCTCAATATTATAAATGTACGAATCCGTGTGTTTGATTGTTTGTCTTTACAGAGATCCGGAATTAGATGTCCAATTATGATTGAATTTCACTATAGTGTAGAAAAATTATTTGAGTAGGCTTTCATGTAGAGAGAGAGAGAGAGAGAGAGAGAGAGAGAACTGTCATTTATTGTCATACAAAATTCAACAAAATCCATCGACCTACGGTCCTTCAGCTAAGTGAATTGAACATTACAATAAAAAAAAAGAAAAAGTTTATGTTATGTATGCTTAAGTTATGAAGTACTTTTATATTCCCCCCTGAGTTTCTGAAGTAGTGAATGTGTAGGATACTTCCTTGTTGGGATGTTGTAGAGCTTGATGATTTCTGCCATCCCTTCCAATCTACTGTAGAATCTTGAATTTAATTTTTGAAACCTGTCTGAGTATATTTTGGATTGCTGGGTTCCTGCAATTGATTAAAATTGGATGGGCATACTCCAAAATTGGTCTGCATATGGTCTTGTAGATTTTGGCAGCATTGGACACGGATAGGTTCTGGTTTCCAATTACAAGTGTTTTGCATGGGATATTGTTTTCTTCTTCATTTGGCTTGTATGCTGATTGAAATTCATTTTACTTTCTACATAGACACCAAGGTATTTTATTGCCTGCTGTGGATTTTTTTGTTCATTACATATGACTTTCATGTAAAATTCATCCTATATAAATATATAAATTAAGGGAACATAGATAACCAAGTTTACGGAACAGCATCTGAAGTATGGCGGTGACGTACTTTACTTCCCCACACCCAAAAGCTACCCCGGAGTATCAGAAAAAACTGGAAAAAGTTTGGAGACATGGAAAAAGTTTGATTCGGCTTTATTTATACCAGAATCAATTTTATAAGTAGAATACGAAAATTTCTCCAAAATCTCGAACGGACCAGTTCGAATTTTATCCAACTTATTTTGATTCACACAATTTCCATGCGATACGAAAACAAAGTCACCCACATCAAAAGTAGGATATTTACGGACTTTATCTATTCTCTTCCTATTCAAATTATGAATTGGAGTTGAAGAAAATGATTGAAGGTAAGATCAGATAGGTTAATATCTAAAATTTAAAATAAATGAACTAATTGGTAAGAATCAGTTTCCTAACTGTTATGTGTCTGGTCTCCCAAGATTTAAATACTACTGTTATGTTCCTCCCTAATTTTTCCATTACTATAATTAATTTAGTGTTGCGAATTATCAGACACTGGCAAAATGAATAGTGATGTATTATTGATATATAAAATTGATGTCTCTTGAAAATGCAACCTTATCCCCCCCCTCGATGACATCTCTTCTCGTTCCCCGATCACAACTGAATATTTAAGTGCTTTCTTTCCTGTTTGTTGGCTCCTTAACCCTTGAATACTAGACCCTCGTAAACGTTACGATAATCAAACCATATCACCATTTTCCAGAAGAAGATTTAGATTAGAGGTTTTCAGTACCTTCTTAGCTGTGATAAGAGTATGTGCGGATTTTATCTGCCTGTTCTGCAAATTATGAATTTTTTGGGAATTTTCAAAGTTTTTTTCTCATCTTCCTCCAGGTCTCTCTGAACTTTACAGCAATTTGGTACAATTTGTAAATTTGTATATCAATATTGTTAAGTAAATAATCAGGACTGAATTGTGCAGAGGTGTGAAGAGTATTGTTATATTATTTTACACATTGTTCTGCTGTGATAGACCACAGACGATTCAAACGAGAGGAGTCTTCATTGATTCCACATCTAATATGGTTAACTAAAGTTTGCTTCAGTCTCTCATTTAAACGGTTGGAAAATGGGCAGTCGGCAGCAGCAAAAATTATTTTATACAATTTTTCTGTAGAAAATATTTAAATTCTTTAGAATTGATACCACTGTATTGATCGGTTAATAGAGTTCCTATTTTGATATCTTTATTAATAAGCGTGTTCAGAAGTGAAATGAAATCATGAGTTTAGGTTTTTTGAGGTATGAAAAAAAGCATAACTAGTAAAATGATCGACAAGTAGGTGAGATACTTTTTAGGAGAATTGTTTCCACCAAAACCACCAACAGTATCCAAAGACCTATACTCATAAGGATGTTTAGCCGGTCCTAATTGGGAGAGGTGGCCATAAGTAAATGGAATACGTGATTTATTCTTCATACAAACTGCATAAGAATGACAAAAATCGGTTATTAATTTCCTAAAATTGCTACAAAAATAAAATGGTGATAATTTCATTTCGATTTGTTTCGGACCGATATGACCAAATTTATCATAAATTTGTTTTATCACATTACGACAGAACTCTGGAGAAATTATTATTTTATAATAATTTTTACGTTGCGTATAAAGAATATTTCCTTTTTTAATAATACGGATAGTAGATGGTAAAGTATTTTTAATATTGATTTTATCTTTTATTATTTCATTTAATTCAATAAAATTCACAACTTTGAATTCCTCCGCCAAAGTTGAGGAATCTAGAACCTGATTGCTGGATAAACAATCTGCTTCTGAATTAAAATTTCCTGGGACATATTTAACTTTGAAATTATATTGAGATAGATAAAACGTCATATTATTATTATTTATTGTTTAAGAGTAGAGGCATAAAACCTATAAACTCACAAGGTTTACAAAAAAATGAGTATTCCACATATGATGGCATGAAAAAGAAATCATATATATATATATATATATATATATATATATATATATAGTAGAACCCCGATTATCCGAGGTCGCGATCATCCGAGTCGCGTGGATAGCACAGGATAGTTCAATTACACAAGGTCAAACTTTGCTCGCACTGCGAGATGTCTGTGGTGGTCATTTGTTAAGGAACATATCTACATGCTTGTGTATTTTTTCATATAATATATGTATTTACGTATCTATTCAGTAACTGTTTGCGTGAATAAAACTCAATTTGATTAAAAATATCATATTTTTTCAGAGTTATTTCATAAAGTCCGTATTATCCGAGTTTTCGATTATCCGAGGTCGGCTCGGTCCACAATAGCTCGGATAATCAAGGTTCTACTGTATATATATATATATATATATATATATATATATATATATTTATATATATATATATATATATATATATATATATATATATATATTAGACTGATTCAAAAAAATCGACTTCTTTTGTTTTCACGAAACCCCCCCTAATTATCTTCAGGGTATCGAAAAAAGACCATTGCGAAAATATCAGCTCAAAATAATAACATTTAGGGGTCGCTCATCAATTATTTCTATTTTGCCTACTAATAGCAGGGGAAAAATTTCTTTTTTCAATAAAAAATTCCTAGAACACAAACCAATAGGCGGATTTCTTTGTGTGATACTCTACAAATATGTCCCCTACGATATTTCGATAAAACGGCCGCTTCAAAAGTTATTCGATTCGATGCTGATATTGAGGTATTTCTGAAGAAAAAATCATTCAAAAAAATCGACTACTTGTTTTCACGCAACCCGCCTTCCAATCATCTTCAGGGCATAGGCAGAAGCCGTCTGTGAAAATATTAGCTTTGAATATTAATATTTAGAGGTTGCTCATCGATAGTTTCTATTTTCGCTGCTGACGGCAGGAAAAAAAAACTTTTTTCAATAAAAAATTTTTTGTTCACGGACCAATAGACGGATTCCGCTGTATGATACATTTTGGTGTAGGGAACTAGATACTCTACGAAAATGTTCAATACGATATCTCGATAAAACCACTTATTTGAATATTTTTTTCAAAATACCTCAATATTAAAGAATTAATATAGAGGTATTTTTGAAGAAAAAGTTCGAATAACCTTTGAACGAGCGGTTTAATCGAAATATCGTATGAGACATTTTCGTAGAGCATCTAGTTCCCTACACGAAAATATATCACACAATGGAATCCGTCAATTGGTTCGTGAAGAAAAAATTTTTTATTGAAAAAAGCAAATTTTTTCCTGATATCAACAGCGGAAATAGAAGTCATCGCTGAGCGACCTCTAAATATTAATATTCAAAGCTAATATCTTCACAGTCGCCTTTTTTCGATACCCTGAAGATGATTAGAAATAGAGTTTCGTGAAAACAAACAGAATCGATTTTTTTGAATAATTTTTTTCTTCAAAAATACCTCAATATTAGCATCGAATCGAATAACTTTTGATGGGGCAGTTTTACCGAAATATCGTAAGGGTCATTTTTGGAGAGTATCTGATTGTCTACACGAAAATGTATTACACAATGAAATCCGTCTATTGGTTTCTGCTCTAGGAATTTTTTATTGAAAAAAGAAATTTTTTCCCTGCTATTAGTAGGGAAAATAGAAATAATTGATGAGCGACCTCTAAATATTATTATTTAGAGCTGATATTTTCATAGAGGTCTCTTTTCGATATCCGGAAGATAATTAGGGGGGGGGGTTTCGTGAAAACAAAAAATGTCGATTTTTTTTAAACAGTCTAATATATATATATATATATATATATATATATATATATATATATATATATATATATGATTAAATTATTTCGGGTACTCGGCTAGGTGGGTAGATTGAAGTAACCAATCGTCACTCAATACATCTATATTTCGGACCAAATGCGGTCCTTCATCAGGATGCTACAATGGAACATATAAAAAGGAAATATCTATGGGATTAACTGAATAAGTTTACATTTGACTAGGTTATAAAAGATAACGATATCCAAAAGCAGAAGACATAAATTAGACAGTGAAATTACTGTACCCGAAATAATTTAATCATAAATTGAAAGAACGGCGAAATCATTTCTATTTTCATTCTATATATATATATATATATATATATATATATATATATATATATATATATATATGTATATATATACAGGGTGTACCAAGTTCGACGGGCTATTAGGCGTTTCTGGAGAACTAGACTTATTTGAAATCTGAAAATTGGGATTATGATATTGATTGACATTATCTACCGAGCTAAAATATTCTTGGAGCCTGACCACTTTCAGTTATACAGGGAGCGAAAAAAAATTTTCAAAATTTTTTTTTTTCTGTTTTTTTGTTTTCGAATTTGACAGAGTATGCAATTCTGAATACATTCGTACTCAAATCGTTGCATTCGTCGAAATACTTTCCAAAATATCAAGAAAAACGTGAAGAAAAAGAGAGAAAAGAGTATTGGGTATTATGTTTGTTATTCCTAATTTAGATACCTTAAGCACAAACCGTTTTCACATTTTTTAAGTCAAAGACTGTGGAAATATTGTACATTTTTAGAATTTTGAAAAACTCATCACAGGGTGTTCCAAATGTTGGGTCAAAAATTGGGATCAAAATTGGGCCATAACTTTCGTTTTTCAAATTAGAACCCTATTTTTTTATGATTGCGTTGGATTGTACGAAGAAAAATGATGATAATGTTCCAACATATTAATGCTACTTAAATTGATAATTCTTGAGTTATTTAGGATTTTATGTCGTACGTAGCGTCAAATTCATTAAATCTGTTTCATATCAACTATGACCTTGGTCATAGAAGATAAATTATTCCAATAACTCACTAGTG
Source organism: Hippodamia convergens (assembly GCA_038502775.1). Taxonomy (NCBI): domain Eukaryota; kingdom Metazoa; phylum Arthropoda; class Insecta; order Coleoptera; family Coccinellidae; genus Hippodamia; species Hippodamia convergens. Next base: position 61,325,985 of record CM076609.1, on the reverse strand, counting down.
ACACACACTTGAATACATTCGTACTCAAATCGTTGCATTCGTAAAAATACTTTCCGAAATATCAAAAGAAAAAACAAAAAAGGTAGATAAGAGTATTCGGTATAATGTTTGCTATTTCTAATCTAGATATCTTAAGCATAAACCGTTTTCACGTTTTTGTAGTCGAAACCAGTGGAAATATTTTATATATTTACAGGGTGTTCCAAATGTTCGGTCAATATTTGGGATCAAGATTGACCTATAACTTTCGTTTTTCAAATTAGAATCCTATTTTTTTATGATTGCAATGGATTCAGCGAAGAAAAATGATGATAAAGTTTCATCACGTTGATACTCCTAAAATTAATAATTCTTGAGTTATTTAGTATTGCGTATTTAGTTGCGTCAAATGCATAAAATCTGTTTCATAACAACAATGATAAATGAATTTGAAAAAAAGGTGTGTCACTAGTGAGTTATTGGAATAATTCATTAATTAGAAAATTAAGAAAATTAAGAAAAGAGGATGTCACTAGTGAGTTATTTAGTAATTTATGTTCTATGACCAAGGTCATAGTTGACATGAAACAGATTTAATGAATTTGACGCTAACTCAAGAATTATCAATTTTAGGATCATTAACATGTTAGAACATTATCATCATTTTTCTTCGTACAATCCAACGCAATCTTAAAAAAATAGGGTTCTAATTTGAAAAACGAAAGTTATGGGCCAATCTTAATCCAAATTTTTGACCCAACATTTGGAACACCCTGTGATGAGTTTTTCAAAATTCTAAAAATGTACAATATTTCCACAGTCTTCGACTTCAAAGTTGTGAAAACGGTTTGTGCTTAAGGTGTCTAGATTGGGAATGACAAACATAATACCGAATACTCTTTCCTCTCTTTTTCTTCAGGTTTTTCTCGATATTTTGGAAAGTATTTCGAAGAATGCAACGATTCAAGTACGAATGTATTCAGAATTGCATACTCGATCAAATTCAAAAACAAAACACAGAAAAAAAAATTTTGAAAAATTTTTTTTCGCTCCCTGTATAACTAAAAGTGGTTAGGCTCCAAGAATATTTTAGCTCGGTAGATAATGTCAAACAATATCATAATCCCAATTTTCAGATTTCAAATCAGTCTAGTTTTCCAGAAACGCCTAATAGGCCGTCGAACTTGGTACACCCTGTATATATCGGGTTTTAAACAGATTATATCTGCATTCCCACGCCTAAACGCCATCTCCTTTTTTCATAACAACATTAAAAAAAACAATTCCCGAAATCATCACAAAAATAACAAAATCATTGAAAAAGCACGAAGAACTCTCATATGAAGTTTCCATCGGTCGTAGCGGTTTTTAAACATGTTCACACTACTAGCATTGTATAAAGAAAGATATTATTCCAGCCATATCATTTGACCGCTTGGATCCAACCCATAGATGGCGGCACTTCGATGGGCTCCAAAGGAATGTCTTAGCTCACAACGGATAGCTGGTATGCTGGTAATTGGCAGTACGTCTTAGCTCGTACCATGTGGATCCGTCGGTTGGGTATCAGAGCTATTCGTTAATAGATGGCCATTAGCTACTTATTATAGATGGCGCTATGTCGGGTCTGTGATTATGTCAAAATTGACCATATTCGTTAGCTATCGGTTGCAGCTTTTTTAAGTGTTTTTGGGTTGGCGACATTGTGAGATTAATCATAATGACATTCATCGTAGTTGTCAATTGTCATTATTTATTTACTTTTTTCAAAATTTGAATTTTGAAATTTTTCAAATCATCTATAGTAAACGGACATTTTTCAAAATATTTCATCAATCTAGTTAGGTTTCTCCCTGAATATACTACAATCATTTAAGACAGATATCAACAATTTTTATTGATAAAACAAATACATACAATTTTTGATAAAATGGATACTAGAAGGCTGTAAGTATATCTTGTGTATATTCAACATGTCCAAAAGTACTATACTAGGTTCTTGATTTTTCTATTTTAGCAACCACAATGGTGGAGGTGGCTGGAGCACTGTCAAAGTCGTAGCTCTACCGAAGATTCCAAATCAAAATTTCATAGGTTTGTTTGAGTTTCATAGGTTCCTTAAAATTAAAATACTTGCTAAGAAATAGTAACATTCTCTAGGAATGGAGCAAGATGCTCATTCATTAATTTCCAGAGGAAGAGAATATGTGGTTTACATTTCAAAAGGAAATGAAGAGAACTCAAGTTCCTGCATTATTCCTTAGAAAACCTATGATTTCTAGTAAGCCCTAAATTTTCATTTACATCTATCCACTCATTAACATTATGTTTATTAGCAGGTCAAAGCGAAAGCATTTCGAAGATGATAATATAAATGTGGTTGCGATGGGATATGAAACACACGATGTGGATTTTTTATTAATTTAAGTTTGGTCGTATGGAAATGATTTCAGAGATATTTGTAGTACTGATATAGGGATCAATAAGAGGTTTATGTTCAATAGATCTTTTTCATGTGGTACTAATATAACCTAATTTGTTCACAACACTATTTAATTTGTTGGAAATCCAAGGAATTTTTTAAAAAAGATGAAAAACAAAATGACAATTGAACTATAATAAATAACGGTATACAAAGAAACTGCCAAAATTCTTCGATGAAAAAAAATAATTGTGCCTGTAATGTTTTTATTCTGAAAAATCCACATCCTGTGGTTCATATTCCATCGCAACATCATTTATATTATCATCTTCAAAATGCTTTCGCTTTGACCTGCTAAAAAACATAATGTTAATGAGTGGATAGATGTAAATGAAAATTTAGAGCTTACTAGAAATCATAGGTTTTCTCAGGAATCATGTAGGAACGTTAGTTCTCTTCATTTCATTTTGGAATGTGAAATGTAAACCGCATATTCCCTTCCTCTGGAAATTAATGAATGAGCATCTTGCTCCATTCCTAGAGAATGTTACCATTTCTTAGCAAGTATTTTATTTTTAGGGAACCTATGAAACTCAAACAAACCTATGAAATTTTAATTTGGTATCTTCGGTAGAGCTACGACTTGACAGTGCTCCAGCCTCCTCCAACATTGTGGTTGCTAAAATCGAACAAACATGAACCTAATATTGTACTCTTGGACATAATGAATATACACAAGATATACTTACAGCCTTCTAGTATCCATTGTATTAAAAATTGTATGTATTTGTTTTATCAATAAAAATGATTGATATCTGTTTTAAATAATTGTAGTAAATTTAGGGAGAAACCTAACTAGATTGATGAAATATTTTGAAAAATGTCCGTTTTCTATAGATGATTGGAAAAATTTCAAAATTCAAATTTTGAAAAAAGTAAATAAATAATGACAATTGACAACTACGATGAATGTCATTATGATTAATCTCACAATGTCGCCAACCCAAAAACACTTAAAAAAGCTGCAACCGATAGCTAACGAATATGGTCAATTGATCAGTGGCGTATTCAAAAAGTGGGCGAATTTTTTTTTAAGAAAATGACATTCATTTAGTTCTCTTTATTTTTTAAGGTAATGGATCCGCTATCAGAAACAAGCGAATTTTTTTTCAATTATATTCACTTTCACCATATTTAACTATTCATTTTTATCGCTCGCATATCAACTATTTTATTTTGTGTACTCATAATAATGGGTCTAATTTGATAATCCGATTATATCATGGAAAAGAATTATCCGATAAAAAAATTATGCATATCATTCATTAAGGACTTAGGTAAATGAATTAATATAGTATATTAATATTCATTATTAACGGCATAATTGGCTTATTTTCACTTGCGTATATAGATGAAAGAATTTTACAATATACTTATAAAATATACAAGGCAAAACAAAAATGACTAAAGACGAACACATCCATCAACAAAGCACTTTAATAAATTATTAAGTTCATTTTGCTATTTTCAACTTCTTCAGTGTCGAAATTGATCAAAAGTTGCTGCTTGTATGCTTCTTATTCACTCACTTCGCTCATTTCCTGATGTATAAAATGGTTCAATTAAGAAACCAAAAAAATCTACATACATGAAAACAAATAAATTAAAATTCGAAAGCCAAAAAAGTTAATCTAGTTGTTCTGATATGTTCTGATTATTGTTCAGTAAGTTCAGCGAAATTTTTTTAATCGATTACGATCGAAAAACTAGTCCCTGTCAATAAATTCCGGATAGGCAAAATTTTTGTCAAATTCAGCACCCTGTATCTTTTTTCGTGGTTCTCCGATTTTGTTGAAATTTTCACCAGGTATAGTATTGGGTCTTGTTATATTAACCTGAAATTTACTTTGCGAAAATACCTGTAGTTCATCCGTTATACAGGGTGAAACAAAACCTTGTTTCATACCCTTCATTTCTAAACACCCTGTGGTGAATTTGTGGAGGAAAATTTGATATCATTCAGTTTCAATTTGAAGTGTGACCCTTTCTTCACAAAATGTTTTTTGATTTACGTCAGTATCTGCTTTAAAAAAAAAGATACACATTTTCAAAGAAAGTGTTGCATTTTTTCAATTTTTATAACAATTTAAAACATTACAATATCTTATCGACTAGTAAACATAAACAAACATCTGAAAATTAATAGCCTGTATTTCCACCTCGCTTTCTCATCACTTCTACCATACGACGTGGCATACTTTGAATGCATTTCCGAATTGCTTCTGGTGGAATATTTTCCCGTTCTTCAAGAAGGGCTGTTCGTAAATCGGGCAAGGTGTTGGTTGGGCTGCCGATTTCAAACATGTCTACCTAGCATATCCCATACATGTTCAATCGGTTTTAAATCCGGCCTTCGGGCTGGCCACACGAATCGTTGAATATTCGCCTCTTCAAAGTATTCTGTTATAACCCGTGCAACGTGATGCCTAGCATTGTTCTGCATTAACAGAAATTGTTGCTTCCCCCAGAAGCAATTCGTAAATGCAGTTTAATATAACAAGACCCAATTCTATACCTGGTGAAAATTTCAACAAAATCTGAGAACCACGAAAAAAGATACAGGGTGTTGAATAATTTGAAAAATACTCTACTCCTATTATTTGAAGTTCTGTGAAACCCAAAACAGACTTTGTCGCATATGATGACTTGAGTTTTTGTGTTGATTTTGATATGAACAATCATTCCTAATCGATGAAAGTCATTGTCAAGACGTAGGAGGAGTACAGGGGGAATCTGAAAAATACTGTACTCCTATTATTAAAAGTTCTATGAAAACTAAAGAAGAAAATGTCGCATATGTTGACTTGAGTTTTTGTGTTGATTTTGATATGAACAATCATTCCTAAAGGATGAAAGTCATTGTCGGGCCGTAGGAGGAGTACAGGGGGAATCTGGAAAATACTGTATTCTTATTACTCAAAGTTCTATGAAAACCAAAAAAGAGGTTGTCGCATATGTTGACTTGAGTTCTTGTGTTGATTTTGATATGAACAATCAATCCTAATCGATGAAAGTCATTGTCGGGCCGTAGGAGGAGTACAGGGGAAATCTGAAGAATACTGTACTCTTATTACTCAGTACAAGAGAACTTTGAATAATAGAAGTACAGTATTTTTCAGACTCCCCCTGTACTCTTCCTAGTTCCCGACAATGACTCTCATCGATTAGGAATTATTGTTCATATCATATTATACACGAAAATTCAAATCAACATATGCGACATCGTCTTTTTTGGTTTTCATAGAACTTTGAATAATAAAAGTACAGTATTTTCAGATTCCCCCTGTACCTCCTTACGGCCCGACAATGACTTTCATCGATAAGGAATGATTGTTCATATCATAATCAACACAAAGACTCAAGTCAACATATGCGACAACGTCTTTCTTGGATTTCATAGAACTTAAAATAATTGGAATTAATGTATTTTCAAAGTCCTTTTTTATTCTTCCGCCCACCCTTTTACGGAAATGGATTTAGTCTACTATTAAACCTAGAGACCAAATATGTGAAGATGTGTCAACATATATCGTACCATAGAATGCGCAACTTTAATTACATTGCTTAGTTTGTTCAGTTGACTGTCATACGTCAGAACCGTTGTTCGTTCTTGATTTCTATAATTGGTTTAAATATAAAATTTTATTAGTTGTATGATGAGATATGCATTCTTTGTTATGTTTTATATATTGCTAATAAATATTTTTCTAGCCTTGAGAAAGGAACAAAATAGTTCCGAAACGTTGGCAAAATCATAACTCACTGTTCTTTCATTCTGTCCACATTCCTGTGATTCAACATTCATTTCAAACATGGACGTGAATATTACAGAATTAAACCTAGTTTTCATATACAACATATTATTACAAAATATGATACCATTTCACCACTTTTCAATGTTTTTTAAGACGCTAACTCACTCGTCTGTCGGCCGTGCCGCGGGATCACCAGTTACGGCGCACCGGTTGAACGCTAAATCCGTTGCTGAAAAAACTGTTGCTACATTCACACTCATGTATCCATGAGCTTTCCGTAGTTTCAGCCCTTCCTAATAAATCAGTAAGATAATTTTAAGGGCGAAAGGAATCTTGTATAATTCAAATGGCTGTGTCGAATTTGATTTCAATCATACCTTGCAATGAATAATTTTTTCGCTCTTTTTTGTACTTATTATGCTCTCCTTATCATTGCTTTTGGAGAAAAATTATATTGAAGTGGAAAAGGATAAGATTGATTGAATTTTCTTTCGATACAAGGTTGAAAGTTGGATATTTTCGATGTAGAATTCTTATGGGTATTTCATTATTTGAGCTTAGATTTGAAGATATTCCCTTCTATTTTATAATTTCGTGTACTTTTAAATTTAATTGCGATGTTTTCTTCAAGGTATCCTGAAAGTACCTATCAGAAATCAAAAGCTTTTTAATAGGGAAAACAATGTAATGGAAGATGAAAAGCAACTGCAAGATTATGGTTTAACTTCTAACACAGCCAAAGCACAGAATCCAGCGACTATTGGTTTAGCAGTAAGGTAACAAAATTTATATATTTGTGTGAAATAGATTTACTGAGTGTCATAATATGAATCTCTGATGTCTCCTCTTCTAGATTAGTGCCCTTATGGCTCGGGAGTAGGAATAAAGTTTGCCTTGATAAAATTAAAACTTTTACTTTTATCCAAACTGTTGGTGCACACTTATTATTATGTACTTATTTATCAACTGTACAGGAAGGTTATATCATCGACAAAATTAAGAACAGAATTGTTCAGGCCTGTTAAAATATCGTTGCCGACGAATCTCGCTATGAATTAGTCTGCAGACATCATGTGACTACAAAAACTAAAATATCTCGAAAATGTTTCAACTTTTTGTATTTGAATAAGTGTACTTTTCTCATGTAATTTTTTTTGTTCCAGCTAATGCTTCTATTTTTTTCATGACTCACCATCTGAAAGCATCCTTGTATTTTAACAGTATACATTAATGAAAGAAATTTCAATCGGGTGGCTTTCACCGTTTAGAAGTTGTGGGGAGGATTTTTTAAAATTTTATCAGTTAATTTTGCCACATCTTGTAGAACAAATTCTTGTGAAAATATTTCATTATAGCACAGTTTTCATGAAATTTTTATTGATTTGATGTAGGCCTCCTGTCTCGGATTTATTTATTTATTATCTGTCAAATATGTGAGAGAGAGAGAAAGCAGTTCTGCCAACAGTGACCGTATGTTATGAATTTTGTATCTGTTAAATTTTCGAGATATTTCGAGTTACTTCTGAGGAGATGGATGAATATGGACGAAAACTTTGAGGAACGAGCGTTATTGTTACATCATAGACATAAATTAGGACTTCAGTGCAGATGCAGGTCATTTTTGGGAGTTCGAAATATGTCCTAACTATATTCGTTCAAACTTTGTAGGATAATAAATGAATTTTATGAAAATCTTTCAATCGGCATAACTCTAAAATGCCTAGATAGATTTTCATGAAAACTTCAACAAATGTGTGTCGCCAATTAGAACGTGGGGATAGCGAAGGTCCCAACTGAGAAAATTAAATTTTTTATTCCACATCTTGTAATACACCTTATACAGGGTGGTCATTTTCCGATGTTTTAATACTACATATCTTTAATTAAGCTAGATGAAAAAAAGTAATATACATGTCATCTTCCCTTTTTTCGAGAAACATAAATTGCTGAAAACGGCAAGTCGCTAGGGTGTTTACTTTCCATGTTTTAGGGTGATTTCGGAAATTAGCCAATTATTATAATTGCCTTCAACTTCCGCAGTATTGCAACTACGCTCTCGGAATAAGAACGTCCCTAGGGCAATTTTTTCAGTACTTTTTACCGGTGCTATAGAAATTTCAGTGGCGATTCAAATTTTAGAGGAATTGAAAAAAATATGTTTTCTCAAATATAAACGATTGTATCGAAAGTTCCGAAAAAAACATTTTTCGATCAACAAAATCAAAGGTTTTGATCTGATTCATATCCCTTCAACCGAGGAAGTCATAGATCTTGATATTCCACAATTGTAATATGTCAAATTTATTTAGAAAACATCAATTATAGAGACTTAAGGTGTGTTTCTCGAAACTTTTTCTTTTTCAATATTAACAGTATTTGAAAAGTTAGTGAGAACCTTCTTGAATTATGTTGACCGGAAAGTGCTTCTTTTGGAATTTTCGATATTTACACTCAGAAGTATATCATGATATATATTTTTGAAATTGTTTGAGAAAAAACTATTGGAAAACATCATATCGCACTACGCACTATGGTCTCCATTCGGAAACAGAATTTTATTATCTGCTCATATCGTTGGATGTGGTATCCTTGATCACGAACATTCCGAAATATTTATTAATAACGGCATTGAGGCAGAGTTGGCACTACATTGAAAACTTCACAGAACTGGATAGGGAAGAGTTCTTACAACTAGTTGATCTTTGTTTTGGTGGAGGCTATTTCGTCTTCCATGGACTCTCCAGAAGCTTTGTTTCAGCATGCGGTGTCAAAGTTGAAATTCAACATTCCTCTTATAAAGTTATATGTGGACAACACACTTCTCCTAATTCCAAAAACAAAAATAGAAACAACGTTGAGTGTGTTCAATTCATATCATCATAAAATTGAATTCACCCTGGAAACAGAAAATGATTCCTGCATTGCATTTTTAGATCTGCTCATCATGAAGAAAAACAAAAAACTCATTACAAATTGGTACAATAAACCTACACATTCACGCAAATTAACTATTTGTCAAACCACAGTCACATCAGAAGAGGAATGTAGCGACTAATTTGGTGAACAGAGCTGTATTGCTCAGTGACGAGGAGTTCATACCACAAAATCTGGAAAAGGTCACGGGTATACTACGGAATAACAATTATCTAGGATCTTAGGACTATAATCAACAATTATAGAAGAAAACAACAAAAAGGTGACAACGATCGAAATCCTATAACGGAACACAACATCAACAATGAGAAAAAGTTTTCGAAATTGACTATCTCTCGACAAAAATTGGTTCGTTTAAGTTAAACTCGGCGAAGGATCACATGGAAGTGATAAATCATTTAGGGGAAAAACGAATAATTTAATTCGAATATAATCAGCGATTCTATAATGTAATTTCAACATGATTCAAACTCGGTCTATGCTCGGCCGAATGAACTTACGTTTTGAATGTCCGGCCAAAAATTTTGATGAATGCATTTGAAAGAGACTGTCTTTTCATACTATCCAGCAAAATTTCAATCAATTCTGTGAACCCTTGACCTCCAGCTCCAAGGATCGAACGCTGTGTTCTCTCAATACACTCTCGTCTCTATCCCACATTTACAGTTTTTTTTTTTTTAGTGTTTGGAATGTCCGTCCAAGAATTTTGATGAATGCATTTGATAGAGTATATCTTTTCATACTATCAAAAAATTTCAACCAATTCTGTGAACCCTTGACCTCCAGCTCCAAGGATCGAACGCTGTGTTCTCTCAATACACTCCCGTCTCTATCCCAAATTTACAGTTTTTTTTTAGTGTTTGCGATGTCCAGCCAAGAATTTAGATGAATGCATTTGATAGAGTACATATTTTCATACAAACAAAAAAAATGTCAACCAATTCTGTGAACCCTTAACCCCCAGCTCCAAAGATCGAACTCTCAATTTTCTCTCGCCTCTATTCCACATTCACAGTTTTTTTTAGTGTCTGGGATGTCCGGCCAAAAATTATGATGAATGCATTTGATAGAGTATATCTTTTCATACTATGTATCTAAAAAATTTCAACCAATTCTGTGAACCCTTGATCCCCAGCTCCAAGGATCAAACGCAGTGTTCTTCCGTTTTTTTCTCGACTTTGTCCAGTATCGAATTTTTTTTTTTGTGTTTGGGATATCTGGCCAAGAATTTTGAGTAATGCATTTGATGGAGTATATCTTTTCACACTATCTAAAAAAATTTCAAGCAATTCTGTGAACCCCTGACCCCTAGATCCAAGGATCAAACGCAGTGTTCTTCCGTTTCTTTCTCGACTCTATCCCGTATCATATGTTTTTTTTTTCGTGTTTCGGATGTCCGGCCAAGAAATTTAGGCAATCCATTTGATAAAATATACCTTTCATACTATCTGAAAAAATTTCAACCAATTCTGTGAACCATTGACCCCCAGCTCCAAGGATCAAACGCAGTATTCCTTCGTTTCACTCTCGACTCTATCCCGCATCAAATGGTTTTTTTTCGTGTTCGAGATGTCCGGCCAAGAATTTTGAGTAGTGCATTTGATAGAGTATATCGTTCCGTACTACCGGGAAAAATTTCGATTTATTCTGTGAACCCTTGACCTCCAGCCCCAAGGATCAAACGCAGTGTTCTTCCGTTTCACACTCGACCCTATCCCGCATCAAATGTTTTTTTTTTTCGTGTTTAGGATGTCCGGCCAAGAATTTTGAGATATGCATTAGTCAAAATTTTTAACCGGACATCCCGAACAAAAAAAAACATTTGATGCGGGATAGATTCAAGAGTGAAACGGAGAGCACTGCGTTTGATACTTGGAGCTGGGGGTTAAGGGTTCACAGAATTGTTCTAAATTTTTTTAGATAGTATATCAACAATAGAATAAGCCTTCGGTGGAGAAATTGAACACTGGTTTTCGGATATGGCAAAACAAGGTTATTCAAAAACGATTTATTTCGTTACGGTTTCGGATCCAATATGATCCTTCTTCAGGCTGCAATAGAATTCAACATTACGGAAAACAGACCATGAAAGTACTAAGAACACACTCACCCAGACAAATCAAATTAAGTTTTCCTTCAACAATCTTGAATTAAAATCCTATACAGTTATTCCCCCTTTGACAAACAGTCAATACAAGAAAATTCAGTGAACATGTCTAATGAGACTTTCCATCAAATGTCAGATAAAACAATTGAACAAATGGATAAGTAAATTATATAGATTATTATAAAAATGATGTGGAGGAGATGAAATATAATAAATTAATTAAAATAATTTAAATATGTTAAAAGATTTATAAAAGTGTTAGATAATTTAACGATTAACGGACGAAAAAATCCCAACTCCACATGAAGAAAGAATAAGAACAGCAAGGGAACAAAAACAACAACATAACCTCGGGAATCATAGGTCAATTATTACATCTTTTAATTATAACATTGTATATCGAGCTCAAGCTGTCCAGATCCGACCTAAAATTCACACAATTATTTGATCTTTCAAAAAGAAAATCTATATTTTCCACATTAAAATCAAACGAATGTCCAGTCTCAAGGTGGTGTTCAACCAACGCCGTCCTCTGATTAGAAATCGTTTTACATGATGACTTGTGGTTTGAAATTCTACTAGTAAGGTGCTGCTTAGTCGTGCCAATATAGCACTTCTCACAGTGACAACACTTAATTCTGTAGATGAAATTGGACAGGTACTTCTTTGGAATCTTGTCTTTAAGACAACTGAACACTCAGTTATTCAGTGTGTTCTTAGAGTAACTGATGATTTTAAAGTCCTCCCTGCTGAGAACGGATCTTAGATGAGCTGATAATTCAGGAATGGATAACAGCTTGAAGTGTTTTATAATTCTTTGTTCGGTGGATGCGCTCTGCCTCAGAGGGATAGGAGTGTGATAGTTCAAAATGCTATTTACTAGTCGGCAGGGATAACCCTTTTTCCGCAAGTCTTCTCTTATCTGTATGAAGTTCTTTTCTCTGACATTTATGCTGAAAAGCTTAGTGATCCTGAATTTGGACTGTGTGATTTTACTTATTTTTTTGGTGTGAGGGATGTAAGGAATTGAAGTTGATGGTTCTTTTGGTGCTTGTTGGTTTTCTGTAGAGATCAGTTGATAGCCTACCATCCACTAAACTTCTGAAAACCCGGACATCTAAAAATGGAAGGGAATGATTCGAGTCCTTCAACGCATAAGTATGTAGACAGTATGAAAAGACATAGTCTATCAAATGCAGTCATCAAAATTCTTGGCCTAACAACCGAAACACTAAAAAAAATAATGTGGGATAGAGTCGAGAGTGAATCAGGAAAACACAGCGTTCGATCCTTGGAGCTGGGGGTCAAGGATTCACAGAATTGGTCGAAATTTTTTCAGATAGTATAAAAAGATATACTTCATCAAATGCATTACACAAAATTCTTGGCCGTACACCCCAAACACTAAAAAAAAACTGTAAATGTGGGATAGAGACGAGAGTGTATTGAGTGAACACAGCGTTCGATTCTTGGAGCTGTGGGTCAAAGGTTCACAGAATTGGTTGACAATTTTTTAGATGGTATAAGAAGATATACTCTATCAAATGCATCACTCAAAATTTTCGGCCTGACATCCCAAACACAAAAAAAATAATTTGATGCAGGATAGAGTCGAGAGTGAAACAGGAGAACACTGCGTTTGATCCTTGGAGTTGGGGTCAAGGGTTCACAGAATTGGTTCAATTTTTTTTTGATAGTATGGAAAGATATACTCTATCAAATGCATTCATCAAAATTCTTGGCCGGACATCCCAAACACTAAAAAAATATAGATGGAATATATGATTATATTCGAATTGAATTATTAGTTTTTCCCCTATAAAATGTATCACTTCCATGTGATACTTCGCTGAGTTTAACTTAAACGAACCAATTTCTGTCGAGAGATAGTCAATTCTGTATTGACCGTGGTGGAATGGGCCAGCCGCTTGGAGCAGGTCGGATGCTTGGAGCTGGCCGGCCGGGAGCTAACATCACACAAAGACATGACACAGTCAATTTCAGGGAGGACACACAAAACCTGAGTTCCGTTTACCACAGTCTCATAATTGACATATAAACATTTTATTTTTGTTGACGGCACAATTCTGGTACTGTTGAATTTTAGGTGTTTTTTGGATTTGTCGTGGCTTGTGTATAGATGGCGTTGGGGATGACGGCGGACCACTCATTAACAAGAAGAAAATCGTTTATCTACTAAATACTGTATTCATCATCCATCATCAATTCGATCTACATAGTAAACAAAACATTCCCGGACAATTCGTCAACGAAACAAGAATGCTCACTCCTATATATATTTTCAGCATTTTCCTTTCAACCACATGAAAAAAACAATGTGAGTGGTTGGCCGTGATCTTCAGTTTTCAAAATATAGTAAATGTTACTTTTTGTCCCCTCAGCCTTGAGAAAGAAGAAATATTCGCCGAAACGTCGGTAATATTTTGTTAATTTCTCTAAAATTTAAAGCGGCACTGAAATTTTGATAGCACTGGTAAAAAGTACTGCTTTATAGGCTAGTCAATAAAGCCTCTGAATCTCAAGTTATTAGCAACAGCGTAATTTTTTGATTTGTTGTTGGGGACGTTGAAACTTGAAGGTATAAAATTTTCCTATCCTTTGGGGTGAACGCTAAGGGTTGAAAGGGGTAAAAAAGGTTTTTTGTTCAAAAAAATTGTTCGTGGGTAGAAATTTTGGAGGATGGTGTAATAAATAATTATCAATCTTGTATAAAACTATCCACTTTTTTTGTTCGATGCGAAATTTTTTGTCAATAAAAAAGTACAATTTCTGAAATAACACTGGTAAAAAAATTCTGACAAAGTGGGAAAGTTAATACAAAGTTGTTTATATTAGGATCTTTGAGTTACTGAAGTTTCCACCTCTTTTGACTAGTGGAGAGGCTGAAAGCAGCCACGAGATTGCCTCTTAGCCTCGCTCTTAGCCTATCGAGGCGTTCGGCCCGCGATCAGGGGATCGCGATGAAGACAAAAATGAAATGGAGAACCCGAAAATAATATGTGCTACGGAATAATTTCGCTCGAGCAGGGGATTGACTACTCAGTCTCTGCACCATTGTCAATCATTTGAAGGAATAAATAACGAGGGGATCAATGTGATTACGTGAATATTTCAGTGAATATACGAAAATACGTACTCATTTTTCTTTCTGGTATGAAATTAAGCGTATTGAATTTTTGCGTTCTGTAGGCATTCCTTTTCAGCAAGCTCTATGAAAATATTCAAACACTAGGTTTCATCAGACAAAAATTTAATATTTTCATTTCAACAAGATGGGGGAGAATCAATAATTGAAATAATTTTTTCTTTCGAATATACTTGAGAGAGACTTATCAAAGCCCTATGTATTAGCTGACTTGTGAAAAAAAAAGAAGAATTTGAATTCCCGCTTTCGTCAGGCAAAAACCCCACTTCATTCCGCTCACCGCAAATTGAAAATAGTACGAACTGGTGAAAAATTATCTTTTTTTTTTTCTCTGAATATATCCTTCTTGGAGTCTTCTTCAAAACTTTATACCACCATATTTTGTCGGGCAAGAATTCACCCCGACTACTACCCACTAAAATAAAAATGCTATTTTTCCACGGTTTTTCTGTAGCTTTTCCTGAAATATAAATTTTCATCGACTAACTATACTCAAATGTAAATGAATAATGAGGTTACGAGTTATCAGATTTGAAAATATTCCTAGGTCCTGGTTTAAAGTTTCATAATGTAAATGTCAGAACTGTTCATTTGAATGAATTAAAATACGGTTGTTGTGGTATAGATGATAATATATGTTATACACTTCTCGCAACAATTGAAGGAACAGCCATGCAATCCTCGGATAAAACACGAATAATTTTTTTTTTTATTTTTCAAATATTTTTTTCTCTACGCTCATGAAAAAATTTCTTGAGCTAGATCGATGCAAAGCACGCATAACCTGTTTATTCAGGTCTAATTTGTTTTTCACCACCCCTTCAAACGACCATTTGTCTTCGAGATATCCCATTTTGAATGTAAAAGGACCTACTGGAAGCCTAGCAAACCGAGAGACGGTTTCTTTTTCTGCAGAAAATTTCTTACAAAAATCGTTCATTTTTAATTAAGAAAAAATTTTTTCTTCACCTGTAACGTGAAATGTGGAAAAATAGCAAGAAAATGCCATCTTCCCATATGTTGGTTAATGGACTATATTTTCGTCAATATTGAAGAGAAAGCTGAGGTTATAAGAAAATTTCACAGCCTTATGTACCCCAAAGGCCGCCCCCCACAATCAGTAGATCGAT
Source organism: Hippodamia convergens (assembly GCA_038502775.1). NCBI lineage: Eukaryota > Metazoa > Arthropoda > Insecta > Coleoptera > Coccinellidae > Hippodamia > Hippodamia convergens. Next base: position 61,310,432 of record CM076609.1, on the reverse strand, counting down.
CGGTGAAGCGGTTTTCCTAGATCAATCGATTGAAATTTTGAAAGAATTAAGGGAACAAAGTTTTTGTTCCTTAAACTTGAGCTTATCTTTTTGGAAAATTATTAATTTAATTTTTTCAGTTATCAGTTAATTTTGTATTTTTCGAAGATATTTTTCGAAGAATTTGTTATTCCGAAAAAAAAAATTTGGAAAGTTTGAAGAAAAACTAATTTCTTCTTTTCTGACGAATAAAATTTTATCGACCGGTTTACCGCCGATGCCGGCGGTTACTTAAAGTATACCACGTGAACAGTGCACGGTCGGATTTACGCTTCTTTTGTGCTCAAGCACGAGTGTTCATGGGACCCTGTGATTCGTCAGCTTCATAGTATTCGACGAACCAAAACTTAGTGTTTAGTGTGTTTATCAGTTTTGTGTGAGTAATTTTCAGTAGAAATGAAAACCGCTTATTTTTTTTTGCAAGAAAAATTTTTAAAATTTTAAAATTGAAAAGGAACAGTTAAATTATTCAATTGAAGAGTGGAAATTCAAAAGAGTCTAAGTGCCAATTTCACGAAATTTTAGATTTCATTTGTTATGGGGTCTATGTGCCAAGGCCAATAGCCTACGAAACGGTTCATGTGCCATCCGCTTCAGGCAGTCATCATTTCTGATGAAAAAACAATTTTTTTTAACTTCTTTCATCAGTTTGAGGGCAGGTTTCACAAAGCTTTAACTGTACATTAAAAAAACCTTACCTAAATTCGAATCAATCGAATCACCCGTTTTGAAATTTCAACGAATCGGGATGACTCCAATAAATTTGACGGTACAATCAAAGTTTTGTGAAATCGACGCTGAGACATGTTTTATGTAATATCTCAGTTCGACTTTTTTGGCACTTAGACCCTTTTGAATTTCCACTCTTCAATTGTGAACGAGATATTCTTGATATTGGAATATTTGTTGGGACATTATTTGGGCTATTTCCATTATTTATATTGTTGGTATTTACCGACGTTTCGGCAAGCATTCGCCGGCCGTCATCAGGGTGTTGTTGGTCCTGAGAAGGACCGGTCTTTGCCAAACTTGTTCCGTCTGAACTTGTGAGCTCCATACTATCTAATTGTGATGTGGGAATTCAAATGCGAGCTGTCAGAAGTTTAAACACCGAAACTCAACCCACTCTGACTACCAGTCTACTGAAGTAGGGAATTTTCATTCAATTCGAGTTGTTTTGACACTTGGACATAAATGACATTTATGTCCCTACTTCAGTAGACTGGTAGTCATTATACTATCTGAAAAAATTTCGACCAATTCTGTGAATCCTTGACCCCAGCTCCAAGGATCGAACGCTGTGTTTTCCTGATTAATTTTTAATTTTCTTCTGAAAAATAGAAATTTGCGGCTTTCATTGCTACTAAAAATTACTCACACAACACTGATGAACATACTAAACACTAAGTTTTGGTTCATCGAATACTATGAAGCTGACGAACCACAGGATCTCATTTCTGAAGAATCATGAACACACGTGCTTGAGCACAAAAGGAGCGTAAATCCGACCGTGCAACCTCCACGTGGTATGCTTTGGGTAACGCCGATGCCGGCGGCAAACCAATCAATAAAATTTTAGTCGTCAGAAAAGGAGAAAACAGTTTTTGATTCAAACTTTCCAAATTTTTTTTCGGAATAAAAATTTTTTCTTTCTATCTTCGAAAAAAACAAAATTAACTAACAACTGAAAAAATTAAATTAATGATTTTCAAAAAGATTATTAATAGCTCAAGTTCCCTTAATTCTTTCAGAATTTCAATCGATTGGTCAGGAAAACCGCTTCACCGATCGATCCACTGATTCTGGGGGGGACCTTTGGGGTACATTAGGCTGTTATATGTTCTCATAACCTCAGCTTCTTCTCCAATATTGACGAAAATACATTAACCAATATGGTAAGATGGCATTTTCTTGCCCTTTTTTCACTTCACCGTTACAGGTGAAGAAAATATTTTTTCTTAATTAAACATGAACGGTTTTTGTAGGAAATTTTCTGCAGATAAAGAAACAGTCTCTCGGTTTGCTAGGCCTCCAGTAGTTCCGGAAATATCGTTGAGTGAAAAAGGGTCCTTTTACATTCAAAATGGGATATCTCGAAGACAAATGGTCATTTGAGAGGGTGGTGAAAAACAAATTAGACTTGAATAAACAGGCTATTGCGTGCTTTGCATTGATCTAGCTCAAAAAAATTTTCATGCGCGTAGAGTAATAACAAAAATTTGAAAAACAAAAAAAAATTACTCCGAGGATTGCATGGCTGCCGGTACTCTGAAAAATTGTTAACCAATAAATTCAGAAACAAGAGTCTTCAAGCCTCAAAAGTTGATTCTTATAATTCTTATACGACCATTTTTCACTGAGGTACAGCCTCTTCAAAAACACCAAAAAATTTTGAAAATTTTTCTGTTCCTTTAATTGTTGCGAGAAGTGTATAACAAATAATATTATCATCTATACCACAACAACCGTATTTTAATTCATGCAAGTTCCAGATAAACAGTTTTGACTATAACATTATGAAAATTTAACCCAGAAGGAATATTTTCAAATCTGATATCTCGGAGCCTCAATATTCATTTACATTTGAGTATAGTGTATAGTGAGTCGATACAAATTTATATTTCAGAAAAAGCTACAGAAAAACAGTGGAAAAATAGCATTTTTATTTCAGTGGGTAGTAGTCGGGGTGAATTCTTGCCCGACAAAATATGGTGGTATAAAGTTTTGAAGAAGACTCCAAGAAGGATATATTCAGAGAAAAAAAAAAAGATAATTTTTCACCAGTTCGTACGAATGTTTGCGTTTGGCTATATATTTTCTATCCGATGTTTATGAAATATTTGCCATTCGTTATTCAATGGGACCAGCGAGATTGCCGACCCCATTTTGCGCTGCTAGAGTGGCTGCACGCATCCGTCTAGTCGCAAGCACCCAAACACCGTGCCGAACTGAACCGACGATACACAACTGTGTTAGGTTTTTTCGTCACGGAATTTCTACATTCGGTCGCCGAGCTCAAAGCCTGTTATAAAAGCTATGCAATAGCTTGAAGAAGATAATTTTTCACCAGTTTGTATGATTTTCAAAGTGCGGTGAGCGGAATGAAGTGGGGTTTTTGCCCAATGAAAACAGGAATTCAAATTCTTCTTTTTTTCACAAGTCAGCTAATACATAGGTCTTTGATTAGTCTCTCTCAAGTATATATGAAAGAAAGAATTATTTCAATTATCGATTCTCTCCCATCTTGATGAAATGAAAATATTAAATTTTTGTCTGATGAAACCCAGTGTTTGAATTTTTCGAAGAGCTTCATCTTCTTCTTCATTTGCGGTGCCTTATTTGGCAGACCCGAAGCCTGATGGCCCATTGTTGATCCGCCTGTAGAACAAGAGACTCAGTTCCTTAAACACGTCAATAGAAATGTTGCGAGTCGACAGGGAGGTGTCCCTCTCATCATGGAAATGTTGGGTGTAGGGTTTCCTAGTTGTGTTGACTTTAACTCATAAAGGTTGTTGCAGTTGAACAGCATATGCTCAACGGTTTCAACTGTGCTCTTGCACCAAGAGCTTGCTGAAAAGGAATGACTACAAAACGCAAAAATTCAATACGCTTAATTTGATACCCGAAAGAAAAATGAGTACGTATTTTCGTATATTCACTGAAATATTCACGGAATCACATTAATCCACTCGTTATTTATTCCTTCAAATAATTAACAATGGTACAGAAACTGAGTAGTCAATCCTCTCCCCTGTTCGAGCGAAATTATTCCGTGGCACATATTATTTTCAGATTCTCCATGCCATTTTTGTCTTCATCGCGATCCCCTCATCGCGCTGAACTCCTCGATAGGCTAACGGCCGTTTTCAATAAACAAGCCGATAAAGCTCTATCTTTGGTTTTGCCGGCCTTCTATCGGTGCTGATATCTATCTATGGTTTGCGTTTCATAATCATGGTTTAGGTCTAACGCACACGAACGATTGTCGGTGAACGACTATTTTGTAGGAGGTTAACGCACACGGACGACAATCTACGAATAAAATCAAATGGAGCGCGCTCCGACAGTTTTGTAGGTACGACTAAAAGTAGTTCGTGTGCGTTGGTGCATTCACATACGTGTTCTGCATTTCGACCGACAAAATTGTAGCTCACCGATTGTCGGTCGTGTGCGTTAGACCTTAACCATATCATCGATAGATAAGGACTTCTTCAGTTCTGACCTCAATCCATAAAACTTGATTTATTCATTTTATTTTTCGAATCATTAATCGCATACATTTTCATTATCACTGTGATTGGATGTCGAATTGGAATATAAATTCTGTTGTTTTTCCTTTTCCCCCTTTTTTGATGAAAGAATAGGCATGAAGACACCTCATGATCTATGAATAGAATTTGGAAGTTTTGTTAGTTTAAAATTGGAATTGGAGAATACCAGGATGAAAAATATAATACTATTATCGACTCAATTGGAGTCTGGGGAAAAATAAAATGTATTTCATTGAAGTGACTTTCTAATCTGATTTGGTTGAATATTTGTTCTAAATATTATAAAGTTACTTTGGTCAAAATATAAGGGTCCATTTATTTTAGAATTCTTGATCTCAATATCTCTTCACGATGGCAGCGTTGTGACGTGCTATATCCACATATTTGATCTTATTTGAAGAGGCAGAATGTTTAGAAAACTAGCCTTCTTGAATTCAAGGCACAAAATCATATCTATGTCTTCAAATAAAGGCATACTACCACAATACAGAAAAATAAATGGAATAGAATCAACATAAAACACGCTACAGATCACTGACGGTTAGAAATCGATAAAAATTGTATTGGAAAAAAAAAGTTCAAAATGAAATTATTTTTTGAATGACATGATAAAAAAGGTATGTCCCTGGAGAAAAAATTTTTGATCGCGTCGCAACGTCTGGCGTCTTTATATATTCCGCAGATTTTTATGCGCATCTCAAGTCGACATTGACTTGTTCAAAACGCCATTCACAGAATGAAAAAATATTCGGACGTTTTCGAGATAATTGGGGTTACCAAGATAAGTGAATCACCCTGTACAACATCTTATTTCACCCGAATACACACTTTTGGATTTTCTTTACATTACCTACTTGAATATTTCCAAAAAAAATTTTGTCTCCAAGTTCAGAAATCGGCTCCAAATGATAAACATGCACATTCTCGAACTATTCATCTTATTTATTCATTCATTTAAAAAAAGTAAAGATCTAAGGTAAGCCTATAGAACTCAAAAATAAATCAAAATATACATACATATAGAAAACATATATAGAGTGATCCACGGTCGATGGTACGTTAGACGTTTACGGAGAACGGAAAGCAAGAATTCATTGAAATTTGGTTTCTTGGACAAGAACAGATGCTCTATCGATCTGAAATATTTTTAGTGCTGCGGTATTGCCTCTTATGTCAAAAAGTAGTAACTACTTCGTTATTCGAAACTTTTTTATTCATCGTAGTAACACGATTATTTTGGTATCAATTAAATAATTTCCTCTTTTTTTGTGCAAAACATAACTTTGGTTAAACATCCATAACTTCAATACTATTGATCTTGGGAAGCTGAAATTTCGTATGCAGTATGCTAAGATTCTATGCATCATGCAGGTGTTACGAAATACGCTTCTTTTATACGGGGTCATAAAAAAATCGATGGTTTATCGAGACATAGAAAAGGTTGAAAATGCATTTTTTCAAACGGTATGCCCTGTATATTTTGAGAAATACTGAGAGAAAATTCAATTTCCTTTCAAATGATATATCACATTCCTATACCTATACCTATATTAAGACTCTGCGTTGAACTGAAATTTTATAGTTGCGCACTTGCGAACCCGTTCATCGGGAAACATTTCATTGAACCTTCTGCACGTTCTCGCTGTTATTTGATCACAGAGTCCATGGTGAATGAACAAATTCATGAAAATTTCATTTGCATAGGTGCTTCTTTCAATTTCACTTATTGTTCGAAATTCGAACATTTTCTTTTCAAATTATTCATAATTATATTCCTCGAATAATTATCGATGGAAAATTCCAATAAATTCAACGCTGAAATTCTCGTACGATCGAGCGGAAAACGCTGACTCCGAGGTAGTAAGTGGGTTACCTGTGACGAATGTTGTTTAATTTAGAATAGTATATAAGCTTAGCCTGTAACGAATAAAATCATCATTCACCAAAAGTTTGATCAATATACCTCACGGCAAACTGTGGAGTTAAGACTTCCCTTGAATTTCTGAGTCTGGTTGTTCAGTTTGCCCTTCAATCTTCAAGTGTTGTTTCGAGCACAAAGAAACAACATTTTTTGGTCCTTCGAGCCGGATCGAGAAAAAGGATTTACAACCCTTATCTCGACCACACCGATAACACTGGGGAAGAAGCCTTCCGGAGTCAACGCCAGCACCCGAGAAGAAGCCATCCAGAGCCACTACCAGCATCTGCGAAAAGGCCTTCCGGAGTCAACGCCAGCACCCGAGAAGAAGCACTCCAGAGCCCCTACCAGCATCAGCGAGAAGCTCTCCAGAGCGACTACCAGCATCTGCGAGAAGCCCTCCACAACCAATACTAGAATCTGCGAGAAGCCCTCCAGAGCCAATACCAGCATCTGCGAGAAGCCCTCCAGAACCACTACAAGCATCTGCGAGAAGCCTTCCGGAGTCAACGCCAGTACCCGAGAAGAAGCCCTCCAGGTCCACCATAAGCATCAGCGAGGAAGCCTTCCAGAGCCAACGCCCGCGCTCGAAAAGAAGCCCTCCTGAGCCACCAACAAATTCCAAGCGGCAATCTTCCGTGTTCAACGCCGGCACCTAAGAAGAAGCCCTCCAAATCCACCAACAGCCAAGCGGCAGTCTTCCGGAGTCTGAGCCAGAACCCGAGAAGAAACCCTCCAAAGCCGCCACCAACATCGTGAAGAAGAGATCCATCGCCAAAAACAAGCCTGCAAGCTACACTTTTGAAACTAATCTAGAAGATAGGCGCCGGAGATCCTAATTCATTTAATCACAATGGAACAAAAACTAGAAGAACAGATCAAGATCGGCCAGGAGCTCAAGAAAGTATTGTCCTCACTGAAGAAAGATGGGTCAGCACGCAAAACAGAAGAGTACTTCAAGAAAAAATCCACGGCTGCCGCAGGTCTCGTCAGTCAATTTCAAGAGATCGACGCTGAACTTCAAGCATCTCTCAGCAAAGAACACTATTATTTCACCCAAGATTTACCTGGGCAAATCTCCAAGTGCTACCAGGAAATCAAAAATTATATCGACACATGGCCTCAATCTACCCCAACGGCAGAAGAAGACAGCTACCAGCATCCCTCCATTCTAAAAATTCAAATAAAGTTTAATTTATTCGAAGAAGAAATGAAGAGAGCCGGGGAAAGAATAAAGTCGCAGCTACATCCCAGAATCTACAAACTACTAGAAGAAAACTTAACCAGGATATGGCGAGACATAGAGACACTCTATGAGCAGATTCTCGTCATCAATTCCGAAGAAACCATCAAATATACTAGGAGCGGAGTTTACAAGAAATTCAAAAGTAGATATGAAAATATCATAGAAAGCATAATCACAGTCTCCCCTGCCGAAACCAACCAACATCAACCCAAGAACACGTCTATAAGTCTACCACGAATCAGCATCCCAATCTTCAGTGGTGACTATGAGACTTGGATTACCTTTCGAGACATATTTCTCCAGACTATCCACCAAAATCAAGAGCTAGGGGACGCTGAAAAGATGCAGTACCTCAAGGGACAAACCCGCGGTGAGGCAGCGAAACTCATCCAACATTTAGAGGTGTCATCAAAAAACTACAGTACCGCATGGGAATTAATTACAAAGAGGTACAACAACAACCGACTCCTCTTCATCAAATACGCAGACAACATTCTGAACCTACCAACCCTTCAACAAGAATCAGCATCATCAATCAAGAGACTTCACGACACAGTCCAAGAAAATCTCCGAGCCATTGAAAACATGGGAATCACAGCCGAAGAATTGGGCAGCAAGATAATAGCACACATGTTGCTAAAGAAATTAGATAGTGATTCAAGAAAACTTTACGAACAATCGACCTCATCACACAAGGACATTCAAGAGCTGGAGGATCTCTTAGAATTTCTGGAAAACAGATTCCAATCGCTCGAAGCACTCAGAGGCACAATCAAAAAGTCAGATCATCAATCGACAAGTCATAGGCAAAGGTTTCAAAATTACCATGCTGACTTCCGTTCCTGCAAATTGTGTGGCAGTAGCCATGAGATTTATCATTGCCAAAAATTCAAAGAGATGCCAGTACAGGAACGAAACGACCTAATAAAAAAGCAACGAATCTGCAAGAATTGTTTGAGACATTCAAACAACACAAAATGCCTGAGCAAGAAACTCTGCTTCAAATGCAAGAAACAGCATCATACAATGTTACATTGGGACAATAATCGGAACCCTAAAAATGGCCCACCAGCTCAGCCTGAGACGAGGAACGATACTTCCGAAACTCAACGTTCAAGAGAGCAAGGAAATGATGTCGGATCCCATCTAGGAAAAACTGATGGACCAGCCATTCCCCTCTTAGCCACAGCGTTCGTCAACGTCAGAAACAATAATGGGTACAATGAACTCATGCGGGTTCTCATTGACCCAGGCTCACAAGTTTCATTCATAACTGAAAGAGCCGCCAATACTCTAGGAATTCCCAAGGAAAAGCAACATGCAAATATAACAGGAGTAGGATCATGTAATGCTGGCACTTCGAAATGGAAAATTCACACCATAATAACGCCAAGATTCTCAAGCGACTTCGAATTACAATCCGAGTTATATATCCTACCAAAATTAACCAGCTCCATGCCTCAGCAGCCAATCAAAACTGAGGAAAATTGGAGCAATGTAATCCTCGCAGATCCGACTTATAACAAACCCGGAAAAATCGACATTCTCCTTGGAATAGATTTATACACGGAAATAATTCTGGAAGGTGTTAAGAAGTCAAGAAGTGGCCTGCTTGCACAAAACACGGAATTCGGATGGATTCTCTCTGGTAGCACATCAGCTGGTCCACAACTTCAAATATCCAGCATGATTGCCACTGCCGAAGAGGAAAAACAAATAACTAAATTCTGGGAAATAGAAGAAGCCGACTCCTCAAAAATAAATAATGGAAAGGACAACCCCTGTAAAGACTTCTTCGAGAAAACCTACGCGAGAAATCAAGATGGCACATATACCGTGCGACTGCCATTCAAAGAAAAGGAAGAAATGTTAGGTCAATCAAAAAAGACCGCCATCGCCCGACTTTTGCAGATGGAGAAAAAGTTCGAAAGGGACGAACAATTGGAAACAATGTACAAGGATTTCATGTGGGAGTACATTCAACTAAATCACATGATACCAGCGGATCAAATGACCAATAGAAGAAGATACTATATTCCACATCAAGCAGTGATAAAAGAGGACAGAGAGACAACAAAACTTCGTGTCGTATTCGACGCAAGCCAAAGAACCAGTACCGGAGTCAGTTTGAATAATCTATTGCATACTGGATCCAAACTTCAGCAAGACCTAATGGATATACTATTGAGATGGAGAAAATACGAAATCGCCCTAACTGCAGATGTGGAAAAAATGTATAGGCAGGTCAAACTGCATGACGATGACCAAAGATTTCACACTATTTTATGGAGGTTCAACAAAAAGGATCCAATAAAAGAATATCAACTAACGACGGTTACATATGGGACTGCTCCAGCAGCCTACCTTGCTATAAGGACCTTACACCAATTAGCTATGGATGAATCTAAAGAATTCCCAAGAACCGCAAAACTAATTCTTGAAGATTTCTACGTTGACGATTTTCTGTCTGGTGCCCATAACAAAGAAGATGCACAAATAATCAAACAAGAAGTGAAAACGCTTCTACGAAGGGGAGGATTCAACATTCGAAAATGGAAATGTAATCTAGCATTAAATGATGATGCGTCTCCCCAAGACTTCAACAACGGCGACGATATAACTAAAATTCTAGGGATACGATGGTCCCCTCTAACTGATAACTTCCAATACATCATTAAACCAACTGCAAATAGCACGAACACAAAAAGACAAGTGCTATCTGAAATCGCTTCGATATTTGATCCATTAGGTCTTATGGCCCCAATTGTCATCAAAGCGAAAATAATCATGCAGGACATATGGAAAACAGGTAAAGAATGGGATGAAGCAATTCCTGCAGAGATCCAGATAGCGTGGGACAAATTCAAAGAAGAATTACCAATTATAGAATGTCTGCAACTACCTCGATGGTTTCGATATAATCCAGATCAGCCCATTGAACTACACGGATTCTGCGATGCGTCGCAATCAGCCTACGGAGCAGCGATATATACAAGAACCATCTCAAAGAACAATCCCCAAACGACATTATTGGTAGCCAAAACGAAGGTCGCACCTATAAAAACCAAATTGACCATTCCACAATTGGAACTCTGTGCCGCTACCTTGTTGGCAAAATTAATGAATCGAACCGTTACGGCCCTGAAAATCGACGACATAAAATCGTATGCATGGTCAGATTCCAGAGTTGTGTTAGCCTGGTTACGGAAAACTCCGAGTAAGCAAAACGTTTTCGTTATCAACAGAGTCAACGAAATCCGTCGATTACTAGGTCAAGTTCAATGGGACTACGTGAAATCGGAGGAGAATCCAGCTGATCTACTATCTAGAGGCGCACTTCCAAGTAAACTTCAGAAAAATTCATTATGGTGGAATGGACCTTCATGGCTTAAAACGTTCAGTAAATTCAGAACGATTGAATGGAATCCAAGAGAAATCATAATGAATAACGATAAATTAGAAGAACTAACGGTACTAACCACCAACATAAATGAACCTCTAGAATTGCTAACAAAATATTCATCATGGAAAAAGACAAAAAGGGTGATGGCCTATTGCAAAAGGTTCATTGATATTTGCAGACCTAGGATCAAGACGGACTCGACACCAAAACGTTTACCGCCTTTCATTACAACAGCCGAACTTCAATGGTCAAAATTGGCACTCATAAAGATGGTTCAGACAAAATATTTCCACGAAGAGCTGAACAGATTAAACAACAATCTGACCATCAAAAAGACTGATCATCTGAGGACCTTGGATCCATATATAGACGAACAAGGAGTTCTTCGCGTTGGAGGTAGATTACAAAACTCATCAATGAGCTTCAACCAAAGACATCCCATAATTTTACCAACAAAATGCCATTTGACCGACATAATAGTCAGAAATGCGCACTATGAAACCCTGCATGGAGGAACACAGCTGACCTTGCATCAAGTCAGACAAGAGTACTGGATTCCGCATGGAAAAAACAAAGTTAAATACATCATAAGAAATTGTGTAACATGTACCCGATTTCGTTCAACACCATGCGTACAAAAAATGGGAAATCTACCAAAAGAAAGAGTCAACCCAGCCCACCCCTTCACCAATGTCGGGATAGATTATGCAGGCCCAATACAAATGAGATTATCCAGAGGTAGAGGATCCAAATCTTTCAAGGGATACATCGCAATTTTCATCTGTCTCGCAACAAAAGCAATACATCTGGAAGCAGTGAGTGACCTTTCTACAGAAGGTTTTATGGCTGCCTTCAGAAGATTTACCTCGAGACGTGGATTATGCTCTGCAATATTCAGTGATAATGGAACAAACTTTATCGGAGCTAAACATGTTCTTGATAAAGAATACCTAGAAGCCATAAATGAAGGTACACTAGAAAAGGCATTAGCAGAGGAATCTATAAAATGGCACCGAATACCACCTGGAAGTCCACACTTCGGTGGTTTATGGGAAGCAGGAGTGAAATCTATGAAATTCCACTTACGACGAATTGCAGGAGACAACAAGTTGACCTTTGAAGAAATGAGTACACTTCTTTGTCAAATTGAAGCATGTCTCAATTCACGTCCTCTCATCCCAATTACCGAAAACCCTCATGAATTAGACATATTGACTCCCGGACATTTTCTCATAGGAAAATCCCTCAAGGCAATCCCGGAGTCAGATGTAACTGAAAAGCATCTCAGCATGCAGGATAGATGGAGGTTAATACAAAAACTCAAACAAGACTTTTGGAAAAAATGGACATCGGAATATCTCTCCAGATTACAGCACAGGAACAAGTGGACAGACAAAAAGGAAAACATTAAAGTAGGCGATATCGTGTTGATCAAACAGGACAATATCAGTCCCAACTCTTGGCCCTTGGGAAGAGTGACACAGAGTCACCCAGGAAACGACGGACTAGTTAGAGTGGCTACGCTCAAATGTAAAAATGGAAAAGACATCACAAGACCCATAACCAAAATCTGCAAACTTCCAGTAGAGCAAGATATCGAGACAAACGATGAGACAGTCAAAATCAAACACTCGCATAAAAATGGCCTTATTCAAACATTGGTGATGGCAATGTTACTATGCTTAACCAATGCCAAAAACGCAAGAGCACACCACACAATTCACAATCTACCCCCGGGATTCTACGTGGAACATTTAGGCAAAGCACACATAAGTGGAGGAGAACTAAGACTGCTTACACCGTTTTCTCTCGGTCAACTTGAAATGGACAGAAACAACCTCAACAGAACCGTTAAAGACTTTCAAGGGTTATGCACAACAGCTCATCAGTTGACAAATACAAATCACTGTCACGAATTCCAACACCACATCGCAGAAATGGAGTATGACAATATCCTACTTATCGACAGCATCCTACATCTATCTTCGAGATCCAGAAGGGGAATATTAGGCGAACTAATGACATCTATCTTTGGCGTCAACGACGAAGTCTATCACGACATAGACGACCTTCAAGAAAATCAACAGCACATCATAGACGTCACCGATCATCAGAGGAAAATTATGATATCCACAATGAATGATGTTCAGCAAATCGAGCGAAAAATAAACCAAAAATTGGAACATTTTCGTATAAAATTCAACAATGGCATAGCCATTATCAATGAAATGCACCTATGGTACAAGCATGTTGACGAAAACACCATCAACTTACAAATTATCCAAAATTACCAGTTAGCGGCCAACTACTTAAAAGAAGTCAACAACAAATACACGAAGATCATAAAAATATGTCACGGTCAAGGTCACATTACGGATCTACTTTCGCCAAGTGAATTAGGTAGATTAATCCAGAAAGCTGAAACAACTATTCCTTCGGACATGCACATATTGCTCAAACCTGTCAGCAGAATGGAAGTCTCCTATGATGCCAACCAGCTGAAAATAATCACCTTTTTCTTTATCATTCAAAGGCAAAGCTATGACATTATCAAAGTATTACCAGTTCCACTAAAGAAAAGCAAAAACGTATTCATAACACCCAAAGTATCGGATGGACTACTTGCAGTAGAATACAATAGCCAAAAATATTTTGAAATTCATGAACACGAAGTCAAGGAAGCTGTGAAATTACAAGAGGGATTATACATTTATAATCCTGGAATGGTGAAGAACATGGAACAACATCCTAACTGTGTTATCCAGAGCATATACCACAAAACTGAGAGCTTCGACTGTGAATTCGTTAGCATGAGAGTTCAAGATATATTATGGAAGGAATTATTGAAACCAAATACTTGGATGTTCATCTCTAATCAATCCACCTCCGTCTCGAAACTATGTGGGGGAAAGCGAGAAGAATTAACCATCAATGGAACTGGCACCATTCACATTGGAACGGGCTGTCTCCTCAAAACGAAAAATATAATTCTTCGAGCAAAATTCACGAAAGAAATGACAGCAACTACAACATTCAGTAAGCCAATCCCCTTGCGTTTATGGAAATTAAATCACCTCTCCTCTAACGGAAACATAATCGAACCCGAGAAAGCAATGGAAGATTTATCTGCAAATTTAACAGAGCATCTTGTTGAAGAAGAAGAACGAAGCCCACATATTTGGAGACATCTTATACATCCCCTTACTACAACCACGGTAATAGGAATCTCCGTGGCTGTCACACTAGCTGCAACATTTGTATGGATAAGATATATTCATCCACTTCTTCATGCTAGAAAAACCAACCGATCTGCCCCGAAAATTGAAGCAGAAGAAGAAATTCCGTTGAAGGAGATTGCACCTAAACCACAACCACGCCAACAGAATTTCGATCTCGACCAACTTTATGCCGAAGCGAAAACTGAGACCTAAGAAACAGTGAAATGAAGTTTCCAAAGCACAATCTCAGCAGTTCCTGACCCGGCTCACATAGATTATATTACCACTACAATTAGGAATCATGAACTCATAACAACATTGGGTCACAGTCCCCCCACGACGCTACAACAAAATTCATAGCATTTGGCCCTTGGAGTAATGTTCGAAATTCGAACATTTTCTTTTCAAATTATTCATAATTATATTCCTCGAATAATTATCGATGGAAAATTCCAATAAATTCAACGCTGAAATTCTCGTACGATCGAGCGGAAAACGCTGACTCCGAGGTAGTAAGTGGGTTACCTGTGACGAATGTTGTTTAATTTAGAATAGTATATAAGCTTAGCCTGTAACGAATAAAATCATCATTCACCAAAAGTTTGATCAATATACCTCACGGCAAACTGTGGAGTTAAGACTTCCCTTGAACTTCTGAGTCTGGTTGTTCAGTTTGCCCTTCAATCTTCAAGTGTTGTTTCGAGCACAAAGAAACAACACTTATTATTTTTCTGTTACTATGAAGAATGAGCGAATGTATTAGGCTAAGTTCACATGGTCGCACGTTTGTAGCTCGTTAACGCGCGTTGATGTATTCAGATGGTCGCGCGACAGCCTGCCACTACAGTCATTTTTTTATTCCGGGCACAGAAAAAGTCATTGAAATCTCTGTCAATATTTCAGCTTTGTACGTCTAATCGAGCGAATCATCTGAACACGTCTATTCCTGACAGTTGTACTCCAATTGACCATATTCGATAGCTGTCGGTTGCAGCTTTTTTAAGAGTTTTATGTTGGCGACATTGTGAGATTAATCATATACAAAACGGACATTTTTCAAAATATTTCATCAATCTAGTTAGGTTTCTCCCTAAATTTATTACAATTATTTAAAACAGATATCAATAATTTTTATTCATAAAACAAAAACACAATTTTTAATATAATGGATACTAAAAGGCTGTAAGTATATTTTGTGTATATTCAACATGTCCAAGAGTACAATATCAGGTTCATGATTTTTCTAGTTTAGCAACCACAATTTTAGAGATGGACAAGTGGGGAGCATTGTCAGAGTCATAGTTCTACCGAAGATTCCAAATTAAAATTTCAGGTTTGTTTGAGTTTCATAGGTTCCCTTCTTGTGAGCTCTAAATATTCATTTACATCTATCCACTCATTAAATGCGAAAGCATTTCGAAGATGATTATATAAATTTGGTTGCGATGGAATATGAAACACGGGAGGTGGATTTTTCAAAAAAAAACGGTACTGGCAGAATTATTTTTTTTCATCGAAGAATTCTAGCAATTTTTTTGTATACTGTTATTTATTATAGTTCAATTGTTATTTTGTTTTTCATCTTTGTTAAAAAATTCCTCGGATTTCCAACAAATAAAATAGTGTTGTGAACAAATTAGGTTACATTAGTATCACATGAAAAAGATCTATCGGACATAAACCTCTTATTGATCCCTATATTAGTACTACAAATATCTCTGAAATCATTTCCATATGACCAAACTTGAATTCATACAATTATTTGCATGTTCGTAGGGGACATTTCTAATTTGGGAATGAAAACAATTATTGAAATGGAACACTTATATAATTACTTATAAACAATTATTGAAATAGGAAACTTCTATATTGCTTATATACTTCTATCTAGAAGGGGTGCTCTGAAGAAATTGGGCATCAAACTTTCCATTGTACTGATGGGAATCGTAGATTTCAGTATATTGAAAATTTTCACTTCTCCAATCTTCCTCTCAACATGAATTCTCAGACCTACAAAAATAAAAATTGATCCTAGTCTGCATAAGCAAGGATTGTTTGCTCCAAGGATTTGTATGAATATAATAAAAGTTGAATTATAGGAGCAAAAATCAAATTGTAAGTACTGTTTTTCAAGTTGGGCATAAACTCACTAATAATATATTTGGTGACTTGTTCCTCCAACTCATCTAGTTGATTATTTTCAATAACAAATGATCAATGGATCCTATAAATTGAAAATTATGATACTCATGGGTATATTGGCGTTCAGATGATTTTTTTTTTTAAAGATTCACATCGGCCATCACAAACACCATTATATTATCATCTTCGAGCTGTCTTTCTGTTTGACCTGCAAACATAATGTTGATAAGTGGACAGAAGTAAATGAAAATTTAATGCTTACTAGAAATCATAGGTTTCCTCAGGAATAACGTAGGAACTTTAGGAAATTTTAATTTGGAATCTTCGTTAGGGCTACGACTTTGACAGTGCTCAACACATGTCCACCTCTTAAATTGTGGTTGCTAAAATAGAAAAATCATGAACCTGATATTGTACTTTTGGACATGTTGAATATACACAAAATATACTTACAGCCTTCTAGTATACATTTTATTAAAAATTGTATGTATGTATTTGTTTCATCAACAAAAATGATTGATACCTGTTTTAAATAATTGTAATAAATTTAGGGAGAAACCTAACTAGATTGATTAAATATTTTGAAAAATGACCGTTTTCTATACATGATTGAAAAAATTTCAAAATTCAAATTTTGAAAAAAGTAAATAAATAATGACAATTGACAACAACGATGAATTACATCATGATAGCTGAAGAATGTGGTCAATACGCTCGACGTCGCGCGAAACAAGATACCGGCGACAGAGCGAAGTCGATCGCGCGTGATCGCCAATATACGCGCGACCATATGAACATTTCTATGTGACTACTCAGTATCTCTAGTCGCGCGTTTGGGAATCGCGCGATCATCTGAACTAAGCCTAATTATCAACAAACTAATTGTCAAATCAGCATAATATCAATTTTTATCGTGTTAGAGTATTTCATTGCTATTTACGATAAATACCTGTTCAGACAATTTGAGATGTACGTGCATCAGAGATTTATATTTTTTGGCTAGAACCACCGAATCGTTCGAAGAATGAACATTATTAGAATTCATTTATTATGTGGCAGTTTTTAGCTCATAACCATCATCGGCCAATCTTGAAAAACTACTGAAGTTAGTTTGTATCAACCGGTCAATTTAAGCTTGTTTTGGTTAGCTGTTTCAGGAAGTTCGCAACTATTAAACGTGCGCAACTATAAAATTTCAGTTCAACGCAGAATCTTACAATCTAGTTATAGGAATGTGATATATCATTTGAAAGGAAATTCAAAATTCTTTCAGTATTTATTAAAATATACAGCGCATCCCATTCGAAAAAATGCGCTTCCAACTGTTTTTGTATGTCTCGATAAACCATCGAATTTTTCCTGTATAAAAAGAAGTGTGTGTTTCGTAACACCTGCATGATGCATAGAATCTTAGCATTCTGTATACGAAATTTCAGCTTCCTAAGATCGATAGTATTGAAGTTATGGATATTTAACCAAAGCTATGTTTTGCACACAAAAAAGACTAAATCATTTAATTGATACTAAAATAATCGTGTCACTACGATGAATAGAAAAGTGCAATCATAACTGCATGATGCATAGAATCATAGCATTCTGCATAAGAAAGTTCAGCTTTCTGAGATTATTCATAATGAATTTTATGTTATGAATTTTATGCCATATATATATACAGGGTGAGTCGGGAGGAACGGACCAAACTTCAGGTGTGTATTCTGCAGGTCGAAATAATTCCAAAAAACTCATATGTTGTTATCCGATTCTCTTTTGTTTTCAAACTATAGGGTAATTAGAATATTTAAATAAGTTCAACCAATATTCAAATAAAGAGTTTCTCGGACTATGGATTGGTCGCTGTGGTCGTATTAGTTGGCCTCCAAGATCTCCAAACCTCACACCATTGCACTATTGTTTGTGGGGCTGGTTCAAGAACAAGGTATACAAAGTTAAAGTTGACACTCGGGATGCTCTAATTCGACGCATTAGAAATACGGCATTGCTTATCAAAGAAAGGCACGAATCAATCAGAAAAGCATCGAGAGCCCTTCGCAGACGAATGTGTTTCGAGGTGAATGGCGGGATTTTCGTGCATTTATTAAAATAATGCTATTAATGAAACCATTTTAATATAGAAAATGTTGTTTTTTATAATGACGCTATAGTTTGAGAACAAATGAAAATCGGATAACAACATATGAGTTTTTTTATATTATTTCGAGCTATAGAATACACACCTGAAGTTTGGTCCGTTCCTCCCGACTCACCCTGTATATATATATATATATATATATATATATATAATGTTTCGTGGGATAGCAACACTAAGTAGGTGGTGAATCAAGAAAACTCTTTTTTAGTACTTTCGGAATAAAGTATTCCGAAAGCTCGAGTGAAAGTACTAAAAAAAAGTTTTCTTGATTCACCACCTACTTAGTGTTGCTATCCCACGAAACATTATATTATTATTACTTTTCAACACCGAAATATATATATATATATATTGTAGAAAATTTTTCTCGACCATATAAAAATTAACAAAAATTTAGTTATCGGGTATGTGGTCAATTTTCTTTCAAACAGTCAAAATGATCTGCGATTATCTTTATTCTCAATATTTCGTTGACCGTTGTCAACTTCCTCAGGAGAAACTGTAATACATGAAATGTAAATTCGTGGACAATACAAGAGAAAATGGCATTACTCACAAGATGTACAAAACACTAACTATTTAAAATGTAATCGCCATTGGTAATAAAATTTAATAAAACTACTCAGGACATCGGACAAGTGAACATCATTCATCAACAAGGTAAAACAATTTTTTTTCTTCCTTTCCCTGTACACACGGAATGTTCTTTGAAAATCTCACATCAACACCCTCTATGAGTTAACAATTGAACTAATTCAAACTATTCAAAATGCCACTGTAAATCACACTCATCTGGTCAGTATCTGATTTAAAGTTCACTGCATTTGGGTGTCTTCTAATCTGCAACATTTCCAAGAATAATCTATTTCTATAATTTGAATTTACCTCCAACACATTGATATCTTCAAACTCAAAACTGAAACTATGCCCCGTCTCCTGACAGTGTTTGACTAATGCGCAAGAGTTCTTTCCAATGCGGTAATCACTCCGATGTTGAGTGATTCTTTGTTTAAGCCATTGTTGCGTTTGACCCACATAACACCCATCACAATGTCGGCATGAAATCCTATATACTGTGTCAGTGCATAATTCTTTTGGTGTTTTTTCCTTAGTCTTTGAAAAAAGGTTTCCTACCTTCGCCAAATTATATTTCGCAAGTTTGATATTTTCAAACCTATTCAAAACCTTTGCTAAATGAGGCGTTAATTCCTTCACGAAGGGAATCTTTCTGAATTTGTGATTATCCGTTTGTTGTGTGGCTGTTATCGACGTTGACTCTCTTTTATGTATTAACCTGTTTAGGATATGTTTAGGGTAACCGTTATTGTGAAAAATTTCAAACAATTTTCGTAAGTTTTTCTTTATCAGCGATCCATCAGAGATATAACAAACTCTATTTTTTAATTCCTTCACCGTGTTTAATTTTTGACTGTAAGTATGCTGGGAATGAAAATTTATGAATCTGCCTGATGCAGACGGTTTTTGATACCAGTCAAGAATGATCTTATTATCTCCATCTCTTATTACACGTGTATCTAAAAAGGGTAGGCTGTTGTCACTTTCTATTTCCATCGTGAATCTCAAATTTGCATTGAACCCGTTGAATGTATCCAAGACGAACGTTTTTTTGTCTGCTGGAATTGCGCAAATTAAATCGTCAACGAACTTATAGAAAAAGGGTATATGGAACTTTATTGTGGGCAGAATTGTGTCTAATAGATGATCTAAAATAAAAGTTGCTAAAATAGGGCTTAATGGTGAGCCCATTGGTGTGCCGAATATTTGTGAACAAAATTTACCGTTGAAAACAAAATATGTGTTTTTGAAAATAAACTCAACAATCCTGAAAAAACTTTCTTTGGTCAAGGTAGTGTGTGGTTTTATCAAATCCCAGTTTTTTCGCAGGACTTCAAGTGTAAGGTCTAACGGGATATTTGTGAAGAGGGACACCACATCCAGTGAAATCAGAATATAGCCTTCTTGTAAAGTTAAACCCTTGATTTTATCCACAAACGCAAAAGTATCTTTAATATTGTATTCGTTTCTTTCTTGGAATGAAACCTTCAAGATGTCAGCGATGAATTTCGAAATTTCATATGTAACTGAATTAATAGAACTAACAATAGGACGCATAGGAACATTCTCTTTGTGTATTTTAGGTAGGGTATAAAGTTTAGGATGGTTCGCGTTATATATTGTTAAGAGTTTTAGTTGTTGATCTGTTATCTCCTTTGATTTGTGTAGTCTTTTTAATAACTCATTGAATTTTTTCTGTATATTAGCTGTAGGGTCCCCATTCAAAGTTCTGTAAGTCGTCTCATCAGTAAGCAGTTCTTGAGTCTTTTTAATATAGTCTTTTTTATTCATCGCGACCGTGCAGCCACCTTTGTCTGCTTTAACTATATAAAGTTCTGGATTCTCTCTGAGGAATTTCTGTGTTTTTTTGAACGTTTTTTGTAAACATGTTTGTTTAACGCTGTTTAACTTATGACTGAAATTTGTTATAATATTAGTAGTTTGTGCTCTGGTTATATCCCTTTGTTCTTGAGGCACATCATTCAAAATATTTTCAACGTCCATTAACAAGTTTTTGATTAATGATTTTTTGTTAATTTATCCAACACTAAAATCCGGACCTAACGATAAAAAATCTGACACATCACCCGGTATGTTCACATCCGACAAATTTTTAAACCACTTTGAATTATCAAGAAACAGGGCACAATCCCCTACTTGAGTCCTACACAATTTCTCAAACTTTTTGGTATTAGCGATCTTGGTTTTCTTAAATAATGTGTTAAATGATTTATTTATGGTTCTGCTATAGTCTGTGAACACCTCGTAAGTCATACTCCTAACTAGAATAGACCTCACCAACCCTATGTCCTTTTCATATTTCATAATGTCTCTGCAGGTCATCTTGATTTCGATAGACAACATTTTCTCGCAGGTTCCTCTCACAAACCCGTCGATCGACCGAGTTGAACTGACATAACCTCCATTTCGTAGCGTATACTCCAACCTCTTCACACTGTAAGGATGATGAAGTCGTGGGCAGACATGAACAGAAGACTAGCGGTGAAATTGAATAGAAGGATTTTCCTACTCCGATGCAGACAATCAGGCGTTAAACCAAAACATATAAACGACAGTGTGAAGAGGTTGGAGTATACGCTACGAAATGGAGGTTATGTCAGTTCAACTCGGTCGATCGACGGGTTTGTGAGAGGAACCTGCGAGAAAATGTTGTCTATCGAAATCAAGATGACCTGCAGAGACATTATGAAATATGAAAAGGACATAGGGTTGGTGAGGTCTATTCTAGTTAGGAGTATGACTTACGAGGTGTTCACAGACTATAGCAGAACCATAAATAAATCATTTAACACATTATTTAAGAAAACCAAGATCGCTAATACCAAAAAGTTTGAGAAATTGTGTAGGACTCAAGTAGGGGATTGTGCCCTGTTTCTTGATAATTCAAAGTGGTTTAAAAATTTGTCGGATGTGAACATACCGGGTGATGTGTCAGATTTTTTATCGTTAGGTCCGGATTTTAGTGTTGGATATATTAACAAAAAATCATTAATCAAAAACTTGTTAATGGACGTTGAAAATATTTTGAATGATGTGCCTCAAGAACAAAGGGATATAACCAGAGCACAAACTACTAATATTATAACAAATTTCAGTCATAAGTTAAACAGCGTTAAACAAACATGTTTACAAAAAACGTTCAAAAAAACACAGAAATTCCTCAGAGAGAATCCAGAACTTTATATAGTTAAAGCAGACAAAGGTGGCTGCACGGTCGCGATGAATAAAAAAGACTATATTAAAAAGACTCAAGAACTGCTTACTGATGAGACGACTTACAGAACTTTGAATGGGGACCCTACAGCTAATATACAGAAAAAATTCAATGAGTTATTAAAAAGACTACACAAATCAAAGGAGATAACAGATCAACAACTAAAACTCTTAACAATATATAACGCGAACCATCCTAAACTTTATACCCTACCTAAAATACACAAAGAGAATGTTCCTATGCGTCCTATTGTTAGTTCTATTAATTCAGTTACATATGAAATTTCGAAATTCATCGCTGACATCTTGAAGGTTTCATTCCAAGAAAGAAACGAATACAATATTAAAGATACTTTTGCGTTTGTGGATAAAATCAAGGGTTTAACTTTACAAGAAGGCTATATTCTGATTTCACTGGATGTGGTGTCCCTCTTCACAAATATCCCGTTAGACCTTACACTTGAAGTCCTGCGAAAAAACTGGGATTTGATAAAACCACACACTACCTTGACCAAAGAAAGTTTTTTCAGGATTGTTGAGTTTATTTTCAAAAACACATATTTTGTTTTCAACGGTAAATTTTGTTCACAAATATTCGGCACACCAATGGGCTCACCATTAAGCCCTATTTTAGCAACTATTATTTTAGATCATCTATTAGACACAATTCTGCCCACAATAAAGTTCCATATACCCTTTTTCTATAAGTTCGTTGACGATTTAATTTGCGCAATTCCAGCAGACAAAAAAACGTTCGTCTTGGATACATTCAACGGGTTCAATGCAAATTTGAGATTCACGATGGAAATAGAAAGTGACAACAGCCTACCCTTTTTAGATACACGTGTAATAAGAGATGGAGATAATAAGATCATTCTTGACTGGTATCAAAAACCGTCTGCATCAGGCAGATTCATAAATTTTCATTCCCAGCATACTTACAGTCAAAAATTAAACACGGTGAAGGAATTAAAAAATAGAGTTTGTTATATCTCTGATGAATCGCTGATAAAGAAAAACTTACGAAAATTGTTTGAAATTTTTCACAATAACGGTTACCCTAAACATATCCTAAACAGGTTAATACATAAAAGAGAGTCAACGTCGATAACAGCCACACAACAAACGGATAATCACAAATTCAGAAAGATTCCCTTCGTGAAGGAATTAACGCCTCATTTAGCAAAGGTTTTGAATAGGTTTGAAAATATCAAACTTGCGAAATATAATTTGGCGAAGGTAGGAAACCTTTTTTCAAAGACTAAGGAAAAAACACCAAAAGAATTATGCACTGACACAGTATATAGGATTTCATGCCGACATTGTGATGGGTGTTATGTGGGTCAAACGCAACAATGGCTTAAACAAAGAATCACTCAACATCGGAGTGATTACCGCATTGGAAAGAACTCTTGCGCATTAGTCAAACACTGTCAGGAGACGGGGCATAGTTTCAGTTTTGAGTTTGAAGATATCAATGTGTTGGAGGTAAATTCAAATTATAGAAATAGATTATTCTTGGAAATGTTGCAGATTAGAAGACACCCAAATGCAGTGAACTTTAAATCAGATACTGACCAGATGAGTGTGATTTACAGTGGCATTTTGAATAGTTTGAATTAGTTCAATTGTTAACTCATAGAGGGTGTTGATGTGAGATTTTCAAAGAACATTCCGTGTGTACAGGGAAAGGAAGAAAAAAAATTGTTTTACCTTGTTGATGAATGATGTTCACTTGTCCGATGTCCTGAGTAGTTTTATTAAATTTTATTACCAATGGCGATTACATTTTAAATAGTTAGTGTTTTGTACATCTTGTGAGTAATGCCATTTTCTCTTGTATTGTCTACGAATTTACATTTCATGTATTACAGTTTCTCCTGAGGAAGTTGACAACGGTCAACGAAATATTGAGAATAAAGATAATCGCAGATCATTTTGACTGTTTGAAAGAAAATTGACCGCATACCCGATAACTAAATTTTTGTTATATATATATATATATATATATATATATATATATATATACATATGGGCCATACAGCTTCAAGTTGGTGACTCACAGTGAAACTGAATGGCATAAAATTCATAACATACGGCACAAATTGATGAACTTGACGTATCTAGCACTATCCTAACACAGCTTAATAAACCCACAGCACCGCTAAGAAACTCCGTGTATTGGGGGAAGTTTATGGGGGGTTTTCATGTTATGTTGACTGGGCCTCTAATGCATGAATTTTTATGCACATTGAAAAATTGTAATTATCATTTCGAAGTTGTGTCTACCTGATTTTTTAGCCGACAGAATGTATTTCGTTTGTGACCTATCTCCTCCTAGACACTGGACCAATCACCATGAAATTATTATGCTTACAGAATTCCATAAATAAGAGGATGGTTTAGATTCAATAAAATCGAAAATCGGACATACCATCGAGGAATAAGATGAAGAGAAAGAGATGACATTTTACCGGCGAAATTTCTCGGTTGTAATATGAAAGTTTGTTGCTAGGCAACTTCGCAAATTACATTTGTATGAAAATCACGAGTCGTGAGGCGGAATATTTCCGAATCTATTTTGAAGGCTCTTTTTCAGAATTTACCAATCTACCTATGTTTTGACACGTTAAGCACTATTTGAAAAAAATAAGGGTTCAACATAGAAAAACTAAACGTTTTTTTCTTTCTGGTATTCATTTCACAAGCTCTCTATGAATTTGAGAAATGTCATTCACAGAACACTAATGTCATTTCTTTTTGAAACTTAATGCCACATAATGCTTTTCTAGTTATTAATGGCATGTCGCAGATCGATACGCCGCTCCGCTCAACATTTGTAAGAGCAGAATGTTTTGCATACCCAGTAAATAGCATTAAAAGTCGACTTATATCGAAAAATTCTGACATTCTTCAAGAAAAGTAATTCCACAAGTGCGTCAAAGTTACCGAAAATTTTGCATAACCGCGTGTTTAAAAAACTGCCATAAAAATGGCCGAAAGCAGTTCTTCAGGGACAACACGCTGGAATGCAAAATTATCAGGTCATTTTGATGCATGAGTGAAATTCGGGGAAATATTGCCCGAATGAACTGTTCTGTTTTATAGTATTTAGTTTTTTTCCAATACATCCATTACTATACCGGTTGGTTAAAAAAGTGATTAGCATTTGTAATTTTTGGTGAATACCTTATATCTCAATTATGGAATTGATTAGACCTATCATATATCCTTTTGTTTGGACTCGTCTGAGGTAGCTCTTGTTCAGGTTACCGTATGTTCATTTACCAATAAAACACTTTGTATACCCCTAGCTCCAATTCCTTTCTCATTACTTTGTCAAGTCTGCGAATATGCCATGGCGTACGTGGCAACGCTATGGGATCTTCAGGGAGATTTTGCAGCTTGTAACGCAAATATCCTGAATGAAAAATTGTGTGTTTTGAAAAATGGCTTCATTGCGCAAAAAACTATATCATCTTGTGAATATAATCAAATAGGTAAAATATCCGGCTTCTCGAATATGTTTCTTCTACAAGTTGGGATGCATAACAATAAGCGAATGATATTGACAAATAATACTCCAGCTGGAAATTCTCCTCGTTCTAATTATCACATTATGTTATTTAAATCAGAGTTCTATCCAAATTGTTATGATTTTTACAGCCTTTGTCTCTGAGCATGTTGATAAAATGTCCTCACTGATGAAAAAAATCGTTCAATATTTTTTGTGTACACATCAGGTCTAAACGCTCCTGTTAAGTCCATGAGGTGGCGGAATCCGTCTAGAATTCGTGGAGATTTATCCATAAAAAAAATTTTTCTCGATAATTCGATAAGTACCGTTCCGAACAGAGTGCAAAAATGAAGTAAGAAATTATTGAATAGAAAATAAAAAATTTGTCAATTCCTTGATGATTTTGTGTTAATATAAATAAATCTTCCAATCAGTTGAAGATAGGTATAGTACATAAAATAATGTTCTGGAATCTTCCGAGAAATGTTAATGATAGTCATTTACAAATAATTGCAAAATTGCTATTGATAATTTTCATAAAAAGTTGCCTATAGCCGTGTCCAAGATTTTTTGGAAGACATGCGTTTATTTATTTTCATATTAATGCCATTTGGCTAATACCAAATAACTAATACACATACAGATCTGAAATAAAATATGTAATTGACACATGCGAATCTCAATGTTAAATTCGAATGAGCTCCGAGTCTTGTAGTACAGTGGAATAATCCAAACCTCATTGCGATTCGATAACAAATAAGGGACTAGACTGTTAGAATGGCAATTTTCGACCGGAGTGAT
The DNA here is from genome assembly GCA_038502775.1 of Hippodamia convergens. Lineage (NCBI taxonomy): Eukaryota > Metazoa > Arthropoda > Insecta > Coleoptera > Coccinellidae > Hippodamia > Hippodamia convergens. The sequence continues at coordinate 61,283,918 of CM076609.1, read as the reverse complement.
GCCCATACCTGTCATCGAGAGTCGAGACACCGACTGGGCCCGAATTTCCGAATTTCCCGAATCGAGTCGAGCGACCAGCCACAGAGCCACAACTCGAACACTCTGACGGTTTTTACAACTCGCAGCAGAGATCCCCGATATTTGCCATTCCAACAGTCCAGTCCCTCATTTGTTATCGAATCGCATGTTTCCATTATTTTATTCCATGGTGTATATGAATATGAATGTTTACATGAGTAAATATTTTATTATTCTTTTCTCATCTTGATTATTTATTTCTTTCTCGCACAGGGATGACAATGGGCCTTTCGAAGCTCTGGAATTAACTCCTTATTCTGCTCCACCTGACCTACCTGATGTAATGAAAACTCCAGAGATAAATGGACAAGAACAATCTACCTAGTTGCACAGCCCATTTTGATATCATATGTTTGAAATCAGTTCATTTTATTTCATCATTTATGTACATTTATTTATTGTTCCAAAAAAACAAGTTACCAAATAAATTACATTTTTTTACTCATCAGTCAGTTAAGATTGTGTTTCTTCCACCATAAAATAAATTCAAGAATTCGCATCGAAACCACCAGAGAAAATTGATGGATTTGTGTGATTGTGTTATCGCTACTTTCTTAGACAAGGTCGAACCCCGTCACTGACTTTCAACTATTCTGCTAGATTTGCTATTTTTCCTTTATAGGTGAGCAAATTACGATATTTTAGCACCACAACTTTTGAATCAGAGGAAATCTGATACCCTATTCTCGTTATTTTTTTCTGATAAATTAATAAGGGTAGCATCAATTTTTGGGGATTTCGAAAACCATTTGCTCTGAAATTAATACAACATACAGGGTGTACCAAGTTCGACGACCTATTAGGCGTTTCTGGAGATCTGGACCTATTTGAAATCTGAAAATTGGGATTACATTATTGTTCATGGGCGCCCGCAGAATTTTTTCTCAGGGGGCCAAATCAAAATTTGATAGGGCGAAGGTGATATCAGTACACCCGTTTTGCTCAAAAACAATAGGGGGATCAAAATCTCAGGGGGGGGCCGCCCCTGCGGGCGCCCATGTTATTGTTTGACATTATCTACCGATCTAGAATATTCTTGGAGCCTGGCCACTTTCAGTTATACAGGGAGTGAAAAATTTTTTTTTCTGTTTTTTGTTTTCGAATTTGATAGCGTATGCAATTCTGAATACATTCATACTCAAAACGTTGCATTCGTCAAAATACTATACAAAATATTGAGAAAAAACTGAAGAAAAAAGGGGGATGAGTGTTTTCGGTATTTTGTTTGTTATTCCTAACCTAGATATCGTAAGCACAAACCGTTTTCACATTTCTGAAGGCGAAGAATGTGTAAATATTGTACATTTTCAGAATTTTCAAAAACCCGTCACAGGTTGTTTCAAATGTTGGTTCAAAAATTGGGATCAAGATCGACCCATAACTTTCGTTTTTCAAATAAGAACCCTATTTTTTTAAGATTGCGTTGGATTGTGCTAAGAAAAATGATGATAATGTTCCAACATGTTAATGCTCCTAAAATTAATAATTCTTGAGTTATTCAGGATTTCATGTCGTACCTACCGTCAAATTCATAAAATCTGTTTCATATCAACAATGACTTTGGTCATAGAACATAAATTACTAAATAACTCACTAGTGACATCCTCTTTTCTTAATTCGTTTATCATTGTTGATGTAAAACAGATTTCATGAATAGAAACAGAAAATCCTAAATAACTCAAGAATTCCCCCGTTTGGGTTCCGGGAAAGAATAGGCCCAGGGAACCCCCTGCCTGTCGTAAGAGGCGACTGACTGGGGCAAATGTCCCCAAAACCCAACTCCCTTCTATCCATTATCCCAACCCTACCCTCGCCCGACATCCAGTTATCCCAACACTTTTTCCGGTAATCCCAAGGTGTTAGCCGTGCTGATGGGATGGATGGCACTACCAAAGTGTGTCCCATACGGCTCGCATCCTCTGCGACACAGAGGCGCGCTACCCTTGCGATAAAGGGGTATCTATGGGTATCTATGTCTAATCAGAGTGCCTCGGAAACCTCGTTGGGCAGTCGAGGTAAAAAAGCCCTTACAGTAGGCTGCGGTGCTGGGCCTACTGCGAACGAGCTGCAGCAACCCGGTGGTGATGGCGGTGCGGGCGGCGCCATACCCCGTAGAGCTACCTCCCAGAATACCAACACAAACACGGAGACGGCGGAAAAAACTCCCCGGTTCTTGGTTGTGAAAAAAATTGATGGAAGCGATTTCTCTAATGTCAGTCCATTTGTTATTAACAAAAGTATGTATGGTCTCATAGGTGAATGTAACACTTTAAAAAAGATAAAGGAAGGTCTACTTGTCGAGACAAGAAGTGACTCACAAACAAAGCGACTTCTGAACGTCACTAGGTTTATAGATTATCCTGCCACAGTTAACCCACACATAACACTTAATACAAGCAGGGGTGTAATATTCTGTCGTGATCTACTCAACTGCTCCGAAACGGAAATACTGGAAAAATTAAAAAGTGTAGGTGTTATCAAAGTTCAGAGAATCAAAACTAAAAAAGAAGGCCAATCAGAGGACACCCCCAACCATATCCTCACATTCAATAAACCACAACTACCAACTAAAATATATGTTGCAATGTATAAACTTGAAGTCCGACCCTATATACCACCCCCTCTACAATGTTTCAGGTGTCAACGTTACGGACACATGACTTCAACATGCACATCAGAGGAAACTTGCGTATGCGGAAAACCAACTCACACGGGGAAAGAATGCGATTCCCCACCAATGTGTGTAAATTGTAACGGCAACCATTCTACAAGATATAGGGGATGTCCTATCTACAAACAAGAACAGGCCATACAGAGACTGAGAACTCTCGAGCATATTAGTTACGGAGATGCTAAAAAGAAAATTGTAGTTAAGACACCCCATCCTAATATCACCTATGCCCAAGCAACACAAAGTAGACAACCACAGCTGCAAGACATTATAAACCAGCTTAGCCCAATTCTTGAAACGATTGTTCGAACATGCATTAGTGAACTGATCACCAAGGACACACCCTCATTTATATCAATGGGTCCACCACCACCACCATCAAAGACTTCTGAAGGTGTTGTTACAAGATCAAGAGCAGGATCAGAAGCTTCAACAAGCTCAAAGAGAAAAGCGAAAACACCCGCGGATGAATCAGACCAATCAGAAGAAAGTGCTCAATCCGCAGATCTCAGAGAAAGAAACGTTAAACGGTTCACAAAGAAAAGCAAAGCCAGAACGATGCACAATCAGAACCAAAAGAACACCAACCCGAGCAAAATATTGACTGCCCCCCTCAACAACAGGATATCCCCGAAAAACCTCCTTTCCTAACTCAAAACAAATCCATATAATACAAAAATATAATGGAAAATATTATCCAATGGAACTGCAATGGATGTATATCGCATATCAGTGAGATTCAGATCTTGATCCGAGAGACGAAGCCTCTCTTCGTTGCTCTGCAGGAAAGTCATTTCAAACCTGGTGAAAACTTCCATCTTAGAGGTTACAAGTGCTTCAGGAGGGACTATACCACCGGACAACGAGCATGTGGCGGAGTCGAGAGCTTCGTGAGAGAATCAATACATGCACAAGAGATCTCTTTGAATACAAGATTGCAAGCAGTTGCGGTGCAGATGCATATTCCACATACGATGACCATATGCAATGTTTACCTACCGAATGCACAATGGCAGGAGAATGATCTCAACAGCCTTGTGGCGCAACTATCACCACCTTTCTTAATTTTAGGTGATTTCAACGCCCATTCCCCCAGCTGGGGATCTACTTATCTGGACGTGAGAGGTCGAAGAGTAGAAAATGTTGTGAACAATAAAAATCTATATATAATCAACACAGGCAGTCCCACTCACTTCTGTGCAAGAACAAACAACTTTTCTTGCATAGATATCTCCCTTTGCTCCCCTGCTCTTACAGCAAAGCTGACCTGGAAAACGGTAGAAGACCTCCACTCCAGTGACCACTTCCCCATAAAGATTATAGTTGAGAATACGGTAAATCCACCAGCACTCAATGAACGGTGGAAATGCAAAGTGGCAAACTGGGAAAAATTTTCAGAAACATTTTGCCTCAACGAATTGCCGCATGACATAGATGAAGCGGTTGACATCTTCTCTAGAGCCATCCTGGACGCGGCATCTGGCAGCATCCCGAAGTCTCCACCAAGAAGAGCCCGGAAAACTGTTCCCTGGTGGAATCAAAATATAGCAGACGCTATTGCCGAGAGAAAAAGGGCACTAAGGAGGTTTCGGAGAAACTGCACACTCCAAAACCTCATCGAATTCAAAAGAACCAGAGCTAAAGCTCGTAGGTTAGTGACGGAAGGAAAAACCGAAAGCTGGCATGAGTATGTCTCATCTATAACCCCTTCGACACCCACTGCAGAGGTATGGCGGAAAATAAAGACCATTTCAGGGTCACTCCGTAACAATGTCACGGAAATACTTTCTTCCAATAATACCATAATTACAGACCCTGATGAAATATGTGAAGTATTTGCCGATCACTTCCAGGCAGTGAGTAGCTCTAACAATTACGATCAGAGATTTCTAGATTTCAGAACCCAGGCAGAAAGGGTGAACTTAGACTTCACTGAAGACGATGACAACCAATATAATGTCGAATTCAGCAAGATAGAATTAATCAACGCCCTGAATAGCTGCAATGATTCTGCTCCTGGCAAAGATACGATAACATATAGTATGATAAAAAACATACCCACAGGAGCCAAAACTAAACTATTAGACCTATACAACCGTATTTGGACCACAGGAAAGTTCCCAAAAGCCTGGAAGGAGGCTATTATAATACCCATACCGAAAGTAGGTAAAGACCCCAAAAACCCTGTCAACTACCGACCGATATCCCTTATATGTTGCTTGGGAAAGGTCCTTGAGAAGATGGTAAACACTCGGCTCACCTGAGTGCTGGAATCTAGGAATCTTCTACCAAAGGAACAGCTAGGATGCCGTAAAAATCGCTCATGCATCGATGCTCTGATTGGCTTCGAAAACCATATACAATGTGCATTTCGTAACCGCGAACACGCTATTGCCGTTATATTTGACCTGAACAAAGCTTACGATATGACGTGGCGATACAACATTATAAAACGGTTACATGAGTGGGGGATACGGGGAAGATTGCCTTTGCTTTTGGTGAGCTTTTTGAAACATAGAACCTTCAGAACAAGATATCTTGGCAAACAATCAACTTCTCGAATTTTAGAGAACGGGATACTTCAGGGATCGGTCTTAAGCGTAACTTTGTTTGTAATCGCAGTAAGCATCTTCCTGCACAATATCCCTCCGACAGTGACGGCTCGCATGTATGTAGACGACCTAACATTTATTTTCAGGGGACATTCGCTTGAACTAATAAAGAGTGAAGCACAAACAATTATCGACCAACTCGAACAACTGTCCCTTCAACATGGATTTCAGTTTTCCGCTGAAAAATCCGCATGTGTACACTTTTGTCGTTTGAGAAAGGAACATGCCGATCCACAAATAACGCTTAAAGGGGAAATGATACAATTCAGACAAAAAATAAGGCTACTTGGACTGATATTCGACAAAAATCTCCGATGGATAGATCACATAAATTATCTACGGCAGAAGATCACAAAAACAATAAATTTACTTAAGTGCTTATCTAACATCAGATGGGGTGCAAGTAGGGAAAACTTACTCCAGATATATAACGCCCTCATCTTATCCCGAATAAACTACGGCGATGTAGTTTACGCATCAGCTAGACGCACATACTTAAGACAACTGGACACAATTCAGAATCAAGCCCTAAGAATAGCGACAGGTGCATTTAGGACAAGCCTAACCATTGCTCTCCACGTAGATGCAAACATGTTACCACTCTCTTTCCGACGAGACATGCACACACTTCTACAACCGCTCAAAACGGCCACAACACCAGACCACGTGAAGAACGCCCTATTTCACGAAGAAAATAACTTTTCTTCAGAACCTACACGCACAAGACCACTAAGAATAAGGCACCTTGAACTTAAAGAGAAGTACAACATCCACTTCCAAGCCGACCTCCTCCGAGCCAACATAAACCCTAACAACCCGCCACCGTGGACGACCAGAAACCTCAAAATTAATACGTCACTTCATAAATGGGGAAAACACAATCTGACCAACATTGATGAAGCTAACGGCATGTGAAATCAATTTGATAGACCCTGACCTCACGATCTACACTGATGGCTCTAAGACAGACGAGGGTGTAGGAGCCTCTATAGTCATTAATAATACAGCACACTCCTGGACACTTGACAAACAATGCAGTGTCTACACATCAGAAACGAACGCCATCTGGCAGGCAACACTGTACTGCCTTTTAACAACTAAAAGACGCAAATTGATTTGTACAGACTCTATGAGTGCTCTAGAAGCCCTTCAGAACCAGTTCCACAAAGATGAAAGAATCAGAAGGATACGAAACGTGTCAGCGGCGATTGAGGACACGGGCAGAGAGATCATATTCCTCTGGATTCCTGCGCACGTAGGGGTACCGGGAAACGAACTGGCAGATAACGCTGCCAAAAAAGCTACATCGGGACGAACAGACGAGGGTACCACGATACCCTACGAAGACGCCAAAACAGCAATTATAAGCAGCATATACGCTGCCTGGCAAGAATGTTGGAATACATACAATGAACAACTTCATGAAATCCAACCCACGGTGAAAAAATGGGCTTACCCAAAACACAATAGACGTGAACAAACTGTTTTGTGCCGCCTACGACTAGGTCATACAAATGTAACGCACTCGCACCTATTCAATAGAACGTCACCACCGAATTGCGAACACTGCAACACCACCTTAACAACCCATCATTTTTTCACATGTGAACGCCTCGAACTTATAGGAGAACAACAAGGGATCCCTCACGATATCAAAGACGCTCTAAAGGACATCGATGCAACGATACAATATCTAAAAATAATTAGAATGTACCACAGGATGTAAGACACACACGAGAAGCGGCAAAATGACCAAGCAGTCGAAGACGCTAGAATTTAAATTTAAAAAAAAAAAAAAAAACTCAAGAATTAGTAATTTTAGGAGCATCAACATGTTGGAACAGTATCATCATTTTTCTTCGCAGAATCCAACGCAATCATAAAAAAATAGGGTTCTAATTTGAAAAACGAAAGTTATGAGCCAATTTTGATCCCAATTTTTGAACCAACATTTGGAAAACCCTGTGGCGGGTTATTCAAAATTCTGAAATTGTACAATATTTCCGCAGTCTTCGCCCCCAAAAATGTGAAAACAGTTTGTGCTTACGATATCTAGGTTAGGAATAACAAACATAATACCGAATACACTTATCTCCTTTTTCTTCAGTTTTTTCTCGATATTTTGAAAAGTATTTTGACGAATGCAACGATTTGAGTACGAAGTATTCGGAATTGCATACTCTATCAAATTCGAAAACAAAAAAAAACAAAAATTTTTGAAATTTTTTTTTTCACTCCCTGTATAACTGAAAGTGCTCAGGCTTAAAGAATATTTCAGATCGGTAGATAATGTCAAACAATAATAAAGTCCTAATTTTCAGTTTTCAAATAGGTCCAGTTCTCCAGAAACGCCTAATAGGAAGTCGAACTTGGTTCACCCTGTAAAGGCACTTTTTTTGGTTGAATCCATTATCGTGCTCGTCTTTTCAGCAGAATCTTCTATTGAGTAGCTATGATTTTTGTGACATCTTTGGTTAGCTCAATTTTTACTGATTTCAAAAATAACAATATCTTATGGTTTGCATGAATAGACAATTGTCAAAAACCTTTTTCATCTAAGATCCTCGAAATTTCTATATCTTAAAATTTTATGAATTATAGGTGTTCTTATCCTTTTTCCTTCTTATAATAAGGTGACCATTCGTACTGATTTTACCAGTACAGTACTGGTTTTCGGGCATTTGTCCTGGTAAGTCATCAAACAAAACCAGTACGCGAAATGTACTGGTTTTTGATAAGATATAAATCCTGAAACTTATTTTTCTTCATAATGTTTCGACAGTGTTTCATAACACGGTTTTGAAGTTAGAACGACAGGATATTTCAATGTTGGAAAGAGAAATTATTTATAAGGACCTCAAAACGAAAATTGCCGACAGGAAAGAAAATGTGTTTCTGCCACAACAAGTCCGACAAAATTTAAAAAAAGTTGGTAGAAGACGGCTTAGTTGAGCCAAATTTTTTCAAAACAAAAGTAGTTGAATTTTACACTACATGTCTTCAATATCTGGAAGAGTGGGGAAGCCATTTTGAAGGAATTGAAATGTTCAATTGGGTCACATTAAACATCAAACCTACTCATCAAATGGTTCAAGTGTGCAGTGATCATGTTATTCAACATTATTCCGAAACGGATTTAGTCGGGATGAACTTTTTCTGCTTTTTGATATCTGTTACATACAGCGCTACACCACAATTTGGGCGTGACTGCTCAAATTTCAAATTGTACTGGTTTCAGGTTAGAAAAAAATGGTCACCTTATCTTATAATGATGTCTATTCAAATTTGAGTATGTGAGAACGTGATTTATCGTAATAAAGAATAGTAGTTTCCTTGTGAATTTGAAACTACGATTTTTTATGAAGAACTCAAAATGTCTAATCAAATTAATTCAGTTTCTCACAAGCTTTCCTCCAATTAATAATTTTTTGGTAACAATCAATGTCTTTTTGAGTCGCATATTATTGTTGCTAGGTTAGATAAAGACATCTGACATTATATTTTCCATAAAAATATCTCGTTTATGATATGAAGATGGTGGATTAGGGATATGATTTTCTTTGTATTGTGCTTATTGTTCGGCTTTGGAGCCCAAAAATCAAGCAAAATACTTGTAGATAGGTTTTTCTTTCCTTGTATAATCAACAGAGTGACAGGCAGAGAAGTTATTGAATTTTTTCATAAAGCATGGATTTTAGAATTTATTCGACTACAGAACAAATACCTACTTTTCATACTGATGGTAGGTTCCAAAAAATGTTTGTTTTTTTTTTACCACTTAATTATGCTTTGATTTGACAGTCATGTGTGGATTCTTCTATAAAATTGTCCTCATGTCTGAATTTTGACCAATTGATGTTCGGAAAAAGATGCATTATCTTATCTGGAAGAATTATATATAAGATACCACTCCTGATGAAATCCACTATCCACTACATGCTTTTTTTTGTGTTCAATGGTTAAACTCTTATACTAGGTTATTGAATTCATTCTACCTATTAATTCAAAAATCTAATGCAAATCTGACCTTGTTATCGCATCTTTATTGATTCAATTTTCACCTGTACATTCAGAAATTTTGAATTGATAGGTTGAATGAATTCAATAACAGTTATGCATTTACCATTTATCCTTCAGGAAAATCATGCGATCATGAATTGAATTTAGTTAAACGCGATTAAATACATACTTACCAATACCAACCTCGATTTTATTGTACCAAAAGTCAATTTAACCAAAATAAAATCTTTCAAGGCCATATTTTCATCAACAACAATGTCGTGAATTTGACCTTCAAATAACCATGGCAATAGTGCAAATTCGGACGACCGATCGGGATGCATGGGCGCCCGCAGGGGAAGGCCAGAGAGGGCCGTGGCCGCCCCTGGGATTTTGATCCCCTATCGAATTGATAACTCCCTGAGGCGTGTTGTGCAGTTTTTGGGTGAAAAAATCATGGAAAGTTTTCGAAGACGATGAAATTCATGTTTTTGTTCACCTAAAACGAAGTAATAAATTCATAAACTACCCCATGCTTATCGGCACAGAAGTTCGTTTTATGACCGGTTTTTTCAGGCGGCTCATTTGATGGGGGATTCGTCATGCGACAAGTGGGACTGCTCTCATATTTCAATAATTATTGTCCATTCTCCTATCAGAATATTTTGTTGCGAGAAGGCGGAAATATAGAATCTTTTCATTAGTATTAGTATTTTCATTCTAGAGAAAGAAGTATTTGAATTCGAAACAATCGTATTCAGAGAGTATTCCTCGTTTTAAGTGTCTTTGACTCCGAATTGTGTTATCGAGGTTAACTTCTTTGATGATTCACGTAGCTGATTTTATCGTTCGGCGCCTCTCAATGTGAAGCTTCAACTATTATAATTGTAGATTATTGATGAGAAGTGTGAAAAATCCGAAACGTGGCAGTCTTTGGGGTCTGATAGAAGTGAAAACAAAGTAAATACTTGAATTGTATCGTAGAGCGTCCACCTATTAGATTATTTGCGAATAATTTTTGATTTTTGAGGAAGTATTAATGATCAATTTGAACTTCCTTGATCCCTGATCATGAACACTCCTTCGTAAATCAAAATTAATTCAAAAATGATAAGCGTATAGTTCGAGGATACAGTTTACATTGGATCAGATTTCACTTCTATCGGCAGTCCCAGAAGACTATTTTTTTCTTATTTGTTGAGAGATATATATATTTCATTTATTTTTATTATATGATGAATCCACCTTTGGAAAATATGGATATTCTAAAATTTTTCCAAAGGAGATCAAATGCCGATGACGATCGCTATAAGACACCCATATATATCAATGCAGACTCATTCCTCGTGTACTGATAAAGAAACAATCCAGGAAAAATATAGGAATTAACTTCCTATTGAATTTCTTGAGACTAACAGAAGGCTGGTTTTTATTTCAGAATAAAATATGCCTACTCGTGGTATTACGATTTCGGTATTTTACTTTCAGAATTATTATCATTATTTTTGTATGTGTTATGTCTTTTTTATTAATTTTTTTATAATTTAATTATTTTGATAATATATTTTTATTGTGTTATTTCGAATAATCTTTGAGTTTCTAGTTTTGAATTTATGGTTTGTTTCATTTAATCTATATTTCAGTATTATTTCTATATGGTTTTTATGAATATCATTTTATCGAGCGTATATGTATATTTGTTTTTATTTCTTGATGTGTCTTTAGTTATTAGCAATCATAAAATTTATTTCATTTCTTTTTCCATATTATTTATATTTCATTTTCCTGTTAATATATTTTCATTAATTGTGGTTTGTTTAGAAAACAGCTACCTTATTATCTTATACATATCACTTTATATTGTTGATGTTTAAAAAATATTGAGGTGAAAAACTTAATCATTTTTACAAGTTCTGCGTGCGCTCATGCATGAATATAAAAAACGAAAGACAAAGAAATATCGCATGCGCCTTATCGTTTTTCGACAAATTTTTTTGCCCCCCCTGAGAAAAAATTCTGCGGGCGCCCACGTCGGGATGCCACGGTTATTTGTACGAATTTCGTATGCCATTTGTACGGACTTAACTACTGATTTATTCAATTTCACCTTTTGAAGAATAAATTTGAAGTTACCACGAATATAGCACAAATTTTTTCTCATAGTCGGGATCAGAAAAAACAGAATTATTGAAATACGATTTGTTTCAATTTCAATTATCTTGGAAATAAGAAATAATTGATACTTTTGGAAAAATTCGAACTTCTTCTTCTTCTCCTTCTTAATAGGCTTGTGCCTGTTCTTCATCGTAACTCGCCCTATGCGAGTAGATTGTCGCTCCAGCGTTTTCTAGGCCGCCCTATGCCGCGCCTTCCTGACGGCGATCTGTCCCTGGCTACCTTCACTATTAGGTTCTCCGTCATCCGAGTGATATGGTCATTCCATTCAATTTTCCTACCCATCACCCACTCATTAACATTCTGGATCTGGAAAGCTCGTCTGATGTCTTCACTCCTTTCCCTTTCCTGTAAAGATTTTCCGGCTATTCTTCTCAATATTCTCATCTCTGTCGCTTCCATAATTTGTTTTGTTCTAGATGTTTCAGGTCTTGTCTCTGCTGCATATGCTAGTATATGCCTAATTGCCGTCTCATATATACGTACTTTGGCTTCTGTTTTCAAATATTTGTTCTTGAATATGATGCCATCTAGTTGTGCAGCCGTTCTCGATGATTTGATAGCCTGCCTTCTCACTTCTGATTCAAGGTCGCCAAAGCTCGAAATTTCGATGCCCAAGTATCGGAATTTCATCTCCTGGTGGATTATCCTGTCATCCACCGCCAACATCTAAGGGGTGATTTTGATGTAGTCATGCACTTCGTTTTAGACACTGATATCGTTAACCCTAGCGATTTTGCGACCGTGTTAAATGTGTAGAGGAGGCTTTGCAGGTCATCCTCATTTTCTGCCACTTAGACAGCATCATCAGCGTAGCATAAAATCTTCACCTCCCTGCTCCCCATTCGATAACCCCTGTTCTTGCGTACTTTGCTTATGATCTCATCCATTATAATGTTGAAGAGTAGTGGGCTCAGTGAGTCACCTTGACGAATACCTCTTCCCACGGTTATTGGTTCTGTGAGTTCGTTCTCAACTTTTGCCTGTATTTGGTTATTTCGGTAAATATCCTCAATAGTTTTTATGATATTACTCGGTATTTGTCTATCATACAGGAGGTGCACCACATCTTCTAATCTTATCCGATCGAAAGCTTTTTCTAGGTCTACGAAGCAAAGGAATGCTGGTTTGTTATATTCTATGGATTTTTCTATTTGCCTGATGACAAACACCGCGTCCGTGCATGATCGCCCAGATCTGAACCCTTGTTGTTAGTCAGATAGTGTGATTCGTTCATTTATTAAGTTTGTGATCACTTTAGAGACTAGTTTCAGAGTAGATGATAATAAATTTATTCCTCTGTAATTTCCGGGTACCTTTTTATCGCCTTTTTTGAAGAGTAGTATTGTCGTACTTGTTCGCCACTCGTCAGGGATTCTCTGAAGTCCGAGAATCTTCTGCTATAAGAAGGTCAATTCATGAACCAATCTTTCGCCACCATATTTAAGGAGTTCGTTAGTGATGTCATCTGAGCCTGGGCTCTTCCTGTTCTTGAGCTTGTCTAATGCTTTCCTTATGTCTAATTCTGTTATTGAGATGAAATCCTCTATTACTATATTGGGTGGGGTTTGTTGCGTACTCTTATACAGATCCTTTAAGTAACTAGTCCATTCCTCTTTTCCAACCTTACTCACGGGTATTAGCTCGTTTGTCTCCTTGCTTTGACTTCTGATCAAACGCCAAATCTGCTTCTGAAGTCCGTAGAAGTCCTTCTCCAGTCGCCCTGTAAAGTTCTCCCAATGCCTTTCTTTTATTTGTCTGACCAACATATTAGTATCATTCCGAATCCTCTTGTACTCAACATAAGCCTCATGCGTCCTTGCTGTAAGATAATTTCTCTATTTCAGTATCGTAATGAGTTCATTACAGTACAAAAAGTAGTGCTGTAATGAAACTCATTACAGCATTGTTTCCAGTTATATTTTTCGTTTTGTGGTTGTCAGTACTGACCTTCGATCCACTCAATTTTCGAATCAAATCAATTCAAATTTCGCAATCTGTCAAATTTCGTTGGTGACAACAACTGCCAAGATGCAATTCAAAAGTCACTAATCTGAATTTTTATTTGAATTTCGAGAGTTTTCCACAAAACTTTACTGAAATAGAGAAAATATCGTCTAATACTCGTTGCAGAAAGCAATTCCAACACTCATGCTTTCGAAAACTCGCTCCTTCGTCGCTCGTTTTCGAATTTCGCATTCGTGTTGGAATAGGAGCTCATTCTGCAACTTGTTTTAGAATATACTATTAAATATGCTTCTTTTTTCTTTTTGCACTGTTCTTTAATTTCGTTGCAGAACCAAGGAGTATTATTCTCCTTGAAATTTCTGCTTTCGAGAGTGACTTTTCCAAGAGCTTCAAAGGCTGCAGATTTTTATGTTTTCTTTTAATTTTGTCCAGGTGTGCAGTCGGATTTAATTCAATTTTTTCTTCAAGGCGTCTTTTGTAAAGTTCTTGAATTGTTGGATCCCATAGTGAATCTATCTTAATTTTCTCCCTTTTACTTACTGGATCTTTATGTTCTCTTTTGGATCCCCACTTGATTCTGAATTTGCCGAAGAGCAGACCATAATCACTTCCGACGTCAGCTGAGTTAAGCACCCTAATATCCAAGACTCCAGAAGCTGGTATACATTTATTTGTTACCATATAGTCAATTGTTACCACAATCTATTTCAGCTGTCAAAAACCAATTTTATGGAATATTCTAGGCTGGTTCAAACAACACATTCTGTGAAATAACTTAAGAACTGTATAAAATAAAAGAAAAATTGCACGAAATTGGAACAAAAGTTCCAGACTAACTTCTTTTTGAGTTCTGTGATTTTTTGATTGATTAGCGGGAAATTCGTGAGAATTTCAACGGCACAAATTTTGCCTACGATCAGCACAATTATTCGAGGATGTTTTCTTTGGAAAGAAAAACAAAGTGCGGTGCTGACTATTTTGATTTTCTTAATTTGCCGGAAAACCTGAAGAATTTTCGTGAAAATATTTAGCACAAACGTAGCACACATTTTTCCATTCATTGATGAAAAGAAAAAACGAAAGTGCTATCTTTTATTATTTATTTCGATTTTTCAGGTAACTAGAGGTATAGTTTCGGGAAAATCCAGAACGGCTCAGTACATGTATAGCACATTTTTTTCTAGTCATTGGAATCCAATTTTTCGAAAAGTGCTGGGCTGGTCCATTTTTTCGGTTTTTGAGATATCTCGAGAACCACTCATGGAATTAAGAAAATATTTCAACGGCACAAACAAAAGCATTAAATGGTGTTTCGATTTGAAATTTTTATTTTAACGTCAGCAGAAACGCATTATTAACCGAGTTGGTTCCCAATTCGACTTTGTGTTTGCATAATTTTTGTTATGTTCGTTACCTCATAACTTTCGACTTGGTCAACCGATTTTAATAATTCTTCTTTATTCGAAAACTGGTTCTGATAATGGCATCTACAGTAGAATTATCCGGTCCTGCCGGGACCGAGCCTTCGCCGTATAATCGAAAACACGTATAATCGAAATCATCAGTTTTCTTTTTTCATAACAATTCATTATGTGAATCACTATATCGCTAGGAGAAAAGATGCTTTAATGCATGTTAAAAAATTATCATTTTAATTTTTTGTTCAATATTAAGATAAGAACATTGCTTTTAAGTTTTTTAATAGCTCCGGTACGATGCATTGTGTTTCTTCACATTCACGAGTTGGTCAGCCTATACAGCAGTTGACGAAAAATGCAGGATCAGGAATGCATGTATAGTCGTAAATGTACTATAATGTTGATGAGGATGCCCCGAAACGAATGTCTGTGCCACAGAACATAAAATATAAGAAGTGCTAGCTCCTTAGTAACGAGGGTACAACATTTGTGACATTTCGAAAACAAGTGGGACCTGTCCTATTTGGTGCTTAAGGGGAGTCCGCTTGTTAAATTTTTGACATACGTCATATTAGAATCGAATGACAATACTGGTCTTTGGTTATGTTAATTTTGAACGTTCGAAATTAAAACCTGAAAGGATTTGAGCATTTCAAAATAAAACCATATTTTAAACAATAATTTCTTTAATTTTGTTCCTTTCATACAGCAATTCTGTGAAACACGTAAATTCAATTTACTCCTCGATAAAACAAAACAGTAATAAAATTATTCCGAATATATGATACAGATCGTTCTTATTTGGAAAATTGGTTCAGGTTGTTTATAATGATAAACTGAACAGCCTCTACCAAATTTCTGCAATAACGTAATAATATTTCAACTACCTCAATGTTTTTAACAAAGATATTGAGTAATTGAGGGAACGGTAGTTTTTGATTATTTATGATTGAAGCACTTCACAAGAGCACAACAAGACGAAGTCACCCAGGATGGGAAGCTCTTGCGGTTCTTCAAATTTAAAGGTGAGAAGATCCATTTGTACCTACAAAAGAAATAAGTATCATTCACTTAATAGGTGATTACTTCTGACATTAACGGTTGGTAAAGCTTTGAGTTGACCACATCATAACATTTTCTCTAGAACAGATTTACTTATTTGATGAATTGAATGAGTCAAAACTAACCAGTTATTTATTTTATTACCTTTCACCTGCCTTGCATTAATTCTGAAAAAAAATCTTCACAAAGACTGTTTACATTGAAAAGTAAAACACCTGAAAAAAATCTCCACAAAAACTACATCATATACAGATAACATTTCACCGCAATAATAAAATATTAATACATATGTGGCGAATTTCTCCAAGTCCGTTAAAACAAAGTCGACGAAATCACCGAAAATTCTTCAAGTCCAGCTGGAACGAAAACAATAATTCGTTAAAATCCGACTTGAGCAGATCCGACGAAGTCACGCCTTTTCTAGGTCAAAAAATTCGCATCCCTAATAGGTGAAGACAAACAGGCATAAATACAGCAAGAAAGCAGAACTCACCTACGGCGAACCGATAAGATTACCCGGAGAATTCCTGACCGCTCACGAGGAACCAGCCACATCCGAAGACATCACCGAATTCGTCAAAGATTTGAGAGACCAAATCAGAAGAATCAAACCGGTGAAAGGATCAAGACACGGCGAGAAGAGAAGTTTCGTGTTTAAAGACCTCGAAACAACCCAGTACGTATTTGTAAGGCATGATGGACCAAAAACATGCTTACAATTACCGTACGACGGCCCATACCAAGTCAGCAAACGAGGCGAGAAAACCTTTACCGTGAAAATGAATGGAAAAGACACAACGGTGACCATAGATAGACTGAAACCAGCCTACATCATTAGCGTAGAAGAAGAAGATAATCAACAGCCGCAGCCGCAAACTCCACAATCCTCCCAACCCGAAGAGAATCCAGAAAGAAGAGAAAACACCAGATCAGGGAGAAGAGTTCGTTTTTCATCGAAACTCACGGATTTCGTGATTTACTGACGCAAATCACTGGCAGGGGAGTGTGTGGCGAATTTCTCCAAGTCCGTTAAAACAAAGTCGACGAAATCACCGAAAATTCTTCAAGTCCAGCTGGAACGAAAACAATAATTCGTTAAAATCCGACTTGAGCAGATCCGACGAAGTCACGCCTTTTCTAGGTCAAAAAATTCGCATCCCTAATAGGTGAAGACAAACAGGCATAAATACAGCAAGAAAGCAGAAACAGATCCTTTTCCATCGAGACTTCGAACCCAGCAACTTCGACGAGATATTCGACACTTCCGCTCTCAACGCAGAAATAGGGATGGGAAATACTTGTTTATTCCAATACCAGGGATGACAAGTATGAGTATCGAGAAATACCAAGTACTGATACCAGGTATTGAAATACTTGCAAGTATTGGGCCTTGGGCGTCTCTCAAATACGGGTTGGTTAGGTATGAAGTAGCGGTGTTGGAGTACGTAGACTAGACGTACTCTTTACTTTGTGCGTTGTTGATATGATCATTGGTATATCTGAAGAAAATTGATATTCACGTTCATCGACAACTTCTGTTTTTCTTTGTGAAAATAAATTTCACATATTAAATTGAATGATACTTTCAAAACTACAGAGTTGGTTAACTAACAATTTATTTTCACGTGCTAAGATACCCTAATTGATTGATTTTAAATCACAAATCCAGAAAAATATGTAATCCTAATCTAGCTATACCATTTCTAATAAAGTCAGGTGCTCCACAACTATTCCTTCATAATTCGACCTTATTCGAAAAAAGTGCCCCTGAAAGGTAAGGTACCTTTCAGTCAGGAACATGCAAGAATATACATCAATTAAAAATTTATTGATACAATTGCATGATGAGTAACGTCATAGTACCCTAAATGAAATTTAAAGTGTCCCTCTGTCCCTCTGCCAGTGGGAATTTCCCACTATTCCGGATTCCGGGAATTTATATATCTACCGATTTTTCATTTTCTTTGAGGGTGCGGTATCAGGTAAAAATTACAAGTGCCGAAGTGCGCCGATGGCAATAAAGTTTGACTCTAACATAACAATAACAAGTATCCGATCCCCGATACTTGTGGTGACGTATATGAAAAGAAGTGCCGACACCCAGTCCCGGTAGGCATCGGGCGTTACAAGTATTTTAATACTTGTTTTGAAAGTATTTCCAAATACCACGTATACGTACTTGTCCGCCGATACGTAGTATCGATACCTGGTATTCGGAATACTTGCCATCCCTACGCAGAAACATCTGTTTCACAGCTTCGAACAGATTCCTCTTCAACCTGCTACTCGAATATTTCTCGAACAACCAACATTCACAGCCGCTAAAACCCAACGACGAACCAGCCTGACAAATTCCATTACTAATTGTCGACTCGCCTTCGCTGTGTGGAATCCATATATTCTACAAAAATCAGTCTTTTCAGACTAAAAAGTTTTAAACCTATCAACCGTCGTCGACGTCCTACAAAACCATTACTTTCTACCGCAACGATTTATAAATCAGTCTTTTCAGACTAACAAGTTTTAACCAACTTCAAAATTTGTTTTTGTTAAATAAATTATTAAACGTTCTACGACTTTTCCTGGAATCCTAACCCATCCTCCACACATAAAATCACTAGCACTAACTAGAATCAAAACGATGAAAACTAGATTGACAAATTAAGATGACATAATATTTCTAATTTCTACTTTTGCCTCCTTTTTGTATTTCTGTCATTCATCCCATTTCATGTATCTTCGACATACGATTTTGACATAGCTTTCAAAGTTATGACAGATGAGAGGTTAGGAAATGAAGTTGCAACGCAGGTCGTAGATTACTCCGTGTTTCCTGTTTTTGTGCTCTCGCTGCACCCCCCTTCTGTGCACTACAATGATCAATAATTATTGTAAAATGACCTAACCTTAGAATATAGAAATTCTATGTTCTAAGGACCTAACCATAAAGGTTAACCTTTGATTGTAAAAACGGCCCTACGTATTGATGGTGGATCGTAGTTCAAAATTACCGCTTAACCTGCTTCTATTTTGTACACAAAGTTATGTTATAAAATATATAGTGTAGTCTTCGTGCATACTTATGCCAGAATCATAAATAGTAGTTATAGTTAATAATAGTTTAAAATTCCTTATGTGTCCTTATAAATTAACATAAGCAGGGCTCGACAAATTTTGGAATAAATATCTATAATCGTTTGTAGCTGGACAGCTAGATTTTCCTCCAGTATCCCACAAGCTTCTGCTATTATAGGAACTGTTCTAATCTTTGGTTTATTGAGAGTTCCTTGTTATTGGCTACATAATTTACATAAATATTTTGAAAATCAAATATGGAAGAAGCTGTTAAAAGAGTAGTTGCTCCCACAGTGGAGCAAATCAATGCAGATAGAATAATGCAGTTAGCCACTAAATATTGGGCCCCACATTCACAGGAAAAACTTCCCTTTGATGCTAGAGTTATTGACGATATATACTTAGAAGATATTAGAGGAAGTAACTATTCTATAAGAAAAATTATGATATTAGAATTCAGTCAATATTTGGAGAATTATTTGTGGCCAAATTACAAACCAGGTGCCTCTTATGCTCACATGCTTTCAATTGTAATAATGGTCAATGAAAAGTTTAGAGAGCGTGTACAAGTGTGGCAAGCTTTCCAACAATACAGTGATTACTTTCCCGATTTATTTCGACAAGTTATGCATGGTTGTTTTGAAGATGAATTGACATCAAATATGAAAGAGCAAACAGCTCTATTGGTATTTTTAAATCATTGTTTCAATAGTATGGAAGAGTCTATCTGTAGAGATCAAGTGAAAAGATTAGTGTCATTGTCTATGTGGATTTCACTTCAAGATCAGAGGAGAGAATTGGAGTTCAAAAGATTTTCAAGGTGGAGAAAATATTGGAGAGCTATACAGAAGAAGGATAAACCTGAAGATTTAGTGAACCTGGAATGGGAAAGGACTTTTCTACATAAATTAATGTTGAGGTTTATGAATGTTTTAGACTCAATTACAGAAGAAAGTATATATATTAAGGAAAAAGTTCAATATTGTGAAAGGTTTCTGGAGCTGATGATCGACTTGGAATCTCTCCTACCAACAAGAAGATTTTTCAACACTGTTCTTGATGATTGTCATTTAGTAGTCAGATGTCAACTTTCTGCTCTCATAAAAAAACCTGAAGGAAGATTATTTTCTCAACTTCTTGATATCTTAAAGTTCTATTCAAAATTTGAAATCAATGATGAGACAGGTGATCCTCTGACTGATCATGATATGATACAAATGCATTATGATCAAATTACTTTATTGCAAAAAGTAGCATATAGTAAATTTCCAGAACTTCTAGATTTTTCTCTTGCTAATGTTGCAAGTGTAGATACAAGAAAGAACTTATCAAAATATTTCAGATCCTTAAATAGAGATAGTCTTCATCTTTTAGCGTCATATTTGTGTTTAGTCCCTTCTCCAGAAAAGCAAAATGAAGTACCATGGTGCAGAGTTGATGAAGAGTTTTTGAGAGAGTTATTAGTATCACATCATGAAAAAAGAATATCCCAGTTAGAAGCATTGAATGAAATGCCTCTGTATCCAACTGAATCTATCATTTGGAATGAAAATGTAGTACCGACAGCTTATTTCTCAGGTGAAGACTGTTTAGCTTTACCAAAGCTTAATCTACAATTTCTAACATTGCACGATTATTTACTGCGCAATTTTAATTTATTTCGTTTAGAATCAACATATGAAATTAGACAAGATATTGAGGATAGTGTGAGCCGCTTATGTCCCTGGAAAGCGGAAGATGACAGTGTCTATTGGGGCGGCTGGGCCAGAATGGCACAACCAATATTACATTTTGCTGTAGTAGAAGTTGCAAAACCCAACATTGGTGAGAATAGACCTAGTCGAGTCAGAGCTGATGTTACAGTGAATTTAGCATTGAAGCCTGAAATCAAAGCTGAATGGGAGAATTTAAGAAAACACGATGTTTGTTTCCTCTTAACTGTAAAACCTAAAAATTCAATTGGTACCAAATACGATTTCAAATCACCCTTTGTTCCCCAAGTGGGTCTAGAATATATTAGGGGTTGTGAAATTGAGGGAATGCTAGACAATAATGGAAGAGTAATTGAAGATGGCCCTGAACCAAGACCAGTTTTACCAGGGGATAAAAGAACATATCGTGTTTGGCTAGACTGCAATCAATATAGAGATGATATGAATAAAATGAACCAAGGAAATCCAGATGTATACGAGAGCTTCAATATTTTATTGAGAAGAAAACCAAAAGAAAATAACTTCAAGGCTGTGTTGGAAACCATCAGAGAGTTAATGAATACAGAATGTGTTGTCCCTGACTGGTTACATGATATTATATTAGGCTATGGTGATCCTAGTGCAGCACACTATACCAAAATGCAGAATCAAATTTCCACCATTGATTTCAATGACACTTTCATCAATATTGAGCACCTAAAAAATTCCTTTCTAGACTATCAAATCTTTCTGAATGAAAATAAATCCTTAATATCATCCAAAACAAATGAAATTATTCAGACTGATAGCCTTCAGAATCTTCATTATCTATACAAAGTAACATTCATGGACCTTGGTAAGGACAGTAAAGAAAGCTGCAGGAAAGAAATAGTGATCGAACCTCATATGATTCCAAAACGAGGGCCGTATCTCTTCAATGAACCGAACAAAAACACTATTCCCTTTACACCCACCCAAGTGGAAGCTATAAAAGCAGGTTGTCAACCAGGTTTAACTCTTGTGGTTGGCCCTCCTGGAACTGGAAAAACAGATGTAGCTGTTCAAATTATTTCTAATATATACCACAATTTTCCAAATCAAAGAACTCTTATTGTTACCCATTCCAATCAGGCACTGAATCAATTATTTGACAAAATCGTTGCTCTGGATATTGATGAAAGGCATTTACTACGTTTAGGACATGGTGAGGAAGCTCTGGAGACTGAGAAGGATTTCAGTAGATATGGTCGCGTTAATTATGTACTAGCAAAGCGTTTAGATTTACTCATGGAGGTACAAAAGCTTCAAGAGTCGTTAGAATGCCAAGGGGATGTAGCTTATACATGCGAAACTGCAGGATATTTTTATTTATATCAAGTTCTTTCAAGATGGGAACACTACCAGAGCATCATCAATTCGCCCAAAGTTACTTTAGAGAAAATTAAGGATGACTTTCCATTCACAAAATTTTTTCAAAGTGCTCCTGAGCCCCTGTTCAAAGGTAAATCTATTGGAGAAGATTTAGAAATTGCTGAAAGTTGTTTCAGATATATCAAGCATATATTTGATGAATTAGAAGAATTCAGGGCATTTGAACTTTTAAGATCTGGATTAGACCGTTCTAAATACTTGTTAGTTAAGGAAGCTAAAATAATAGCAATGACTTGTACACATGCAGCACTCAAGAGGAAAGAGCTTGTAGAAATGGGGTTCAAATATGATAATATATTAATGGAAGAGAGCGCCCAAATTTTAGAAATTGAAACTTTCATACCATTGTTACTCCAAAATCCTCAAGATGGTTTCAACAGATTGAAGAGATGGATTATGATAGGAGACCATCATCAGTTACCTCCAGTGATAAAAAATATGGCCTTTCAGAAATATTCAAACATGGAACAAAGTTTATTCACAAGATTGGTGAGATTAGGTGTGCCAACTATTGAATTAGATGGACAGGGAAGAGCAAGAAGCAGTATATGTGATTTATATAGGTGGCGTTACAAATCTCTTGGTGACTTACCACATATCGGGATATCGTCAGAATATCAAGTAGCTAACGCAGGATTTGCCTATGATTTTCAATTAATAGATGTACAAGATTTTAATAATGTGGGGGAAAGTGAACCAAATCCGTATTTTTATCAGAACTTAGCTGAAGCAGAGTATTGTGTTGCTGTTTTCATGTACATGAGATTATTGGGATATCCAGCATCAAAAATCACGATTTTAACCACATATAATGGTCAGAAACATCTTATAAGGGATGTGATTAATGCAAGATGTAAAAAAAATCCACTAATTGGAAATCCTCATAAGGTTACCACAGTAGATAAATATCAGGGACAACAGAATGATTACATTCTGTTGTCCTTGGTGAGAACAAAAGCAGTTGGACATCTGAGAGATGCAAGGAGACTGGTAGTAGCTATGTCAAGGGCCCGATTAGGTTTATATGTGTTTGCTAGAGTATCCCTTTTTCAAAACTGCTTTGAGTTGAAACCAGCCTTCAATCAGCTAACCATTAGGCCAAATAAACTTCATTTAGTTTTAGATGAAGTATTTCCGACTACTCGATCTTGTAAAGAGATACCATCAAATCCTATGATAGTTGAGGATATGAGTCAAATGGCAAACTTTGTGTACAAATACTATATAGAAAGAATTGAACACCTCAAGGGTTTCTTTAAAACAGATCAGAATGAAGAAGATGAACCAGCACTGAAGGAATCAGAAAATGATGAGGTTGTAACTTGAAGAAACATACTTACTAATTTTGTTATAAATATTTGTCTATTATTATGAATAGATATTCCTATATTTGTACTTTCATTTAAATTAATTTATTTCTGTTTCTACCCCATTATTCTAAAAATAATAGGTCCTACGATCTATTTATTATCATCATTATTATAACCTGATTATGTAAAGCTGAGAGAGACAGTGTCAGCCATAAATTTCAAAATGAATTATCAAAAATATGCGAATCAAACCAAAGCTAGTAATGATTGAGATATTAAACAAAATATTGGTCAAGTAATGAACAAAGATCCTTTGTGAACCTTGAATCGAGCAAATTATTTGATAGATTTCGCAGAAAAAACTGAAGTTTTTGTAGAATTTTCATTTTGAAACCTATACCTACATCTTTCATGACTGGTTAGCAAAGTTAAAGTAATAATCATATTAATTCATACCTATCCCTTTTGTCCATTCTTTTTTGATCCCTTGTTTCTACGAACAAGAACGTAACATTCTATTGACAAAGGAACAAGGTTCAATAACGTAGGTATACAGGACGCTACAAATTACCGGGGCTCGAGCCTTGAGAAATTAGAATTTTCCATTCATAGTTATAAACATATGAAAAGGCGATCGCGACTTCCATCAATATTACCAGACAAAAAAGATTCACATTGGAAGATTGATAATAATATATATATATATATATATATATATATATATATATATATAATATATATATATATAATATAAGGATAAATAATGAGGGATCGGTGAAGTACATGGAAAAGATTTAACGGACATAACCCTCTGAAACGAAAATGAACCGTAGACAGCTGTTTCGGGCTTTCGGCCCTCATCAGTACGGTGAAAAGTTGGAAATTGAAATCACATAACGGAGTCAACACAAGGGAGCCAGCCGCACATTTGCGATTTCGGTTGGAAGACCCTGCATTCCAGGGCAACATCCAACGTCACCACGGAGGCAGCTTTAGCCACCTGCGTGACATCCGAGTCCAGGAATACAAACACAATATAAGGATAATAATAATTATTTATCCTTATATTGTGTTTGTATTCCTGGACTCGGATGTCACGCAGGTGGCTAAAGCTGCCTCCGTGGTGACGTTGGATGTTGCCCTGGAATGCAGGGTCTTCCAACCGAACTTAAGGAAAAACCACATTATATGTATGTACTCTTGTCGATAATGTACTCTATACCCTTTGTAACATTTAGTTTTATATTTGTTACAGCTCCTTGAAAAAGGTAATAAATATTACCGAAAGCTCGGAATGATATAGAAGTGTATTACTTACCTTGATAAGACCGAGATTCCCAAAAACCTTCCTAAACCTATTTTATATATATATATATATATATATATATATATATATATATAGTCCTGTATACAAGTATACCAAGAAAAATCACCCATTTCATCCCACGCACACACATCACCCCCGAAAATATCTGTCCAATCGGCTCTTGAAAATGTTAACCGACGGAGAACAAACCACTTCCGCGGGAAGAGAGTTCCACACATCGAAAACGCGGTTGCACAAAAACTCCTGTCTGCATCTTGACCGGAACACCTCATGTTTCAATTTATAACGATGACCACGCAAAGAATTATTGTTCATAGTGAACAGAGCACTGAGATCACTGCCGAAAAAACCGTGCATTGCCCGGAATGTCACTATTAAGTCACCACGCTCGCGACGCTTCATGAAAGAGGTGAGGTCGAAACTCCGCAATCTGTCTTCATAAGAAGGTCGTCGGGAGCCATAAGGTATTCTGGTTGCCCTGCGTTGAATCCCCTCTAGAAGTTGTTGATCCTGCACTAGGGAAGGATACCAGACAGGACCTGCATACTCCAGATGGGGTCGAATATATGATGCATACAGTATTCTGCAGGTCTTAACTGAACAAAGGGGAAAGGACTTCCGCATGAGGTACAGAATCTTATTTGCTCGTGCACAGATATTCCGAACATGAGCCGAACAGCTCAAGTCATGTGAAATAGTCACTCCAAGATCGCAATGCTGTGTGACAGATTCAATTCCTACACCGTTCAGGAAATATTCATGCCGTGGATTGTTCTTGCCAAGATGAAGCACTTTGCACTTCTGTACGTTTAAAGGTAGCAGCCAATCACACGACCACCTATACACAGTATCGAGATCGCACTGCAATTGATTCACGTTCGAAGAATCCGAATAGAACTTGATATCATCAGCGTAGCATGCACATGAACTCTTCAGAGATGACGGAAGGTCAGCAACATACAACAAGAACAGCAGTGGTCCGAGCACAGACCCCTGGGGAACACCACTGGTTACATCAAATAGAGCAGATAACGAATTGCCGACTTTGACAGAGAACTGACGGGAGCTGTGGAAAGATTCAATCCATTTAAACAGAGTTCCTCGAATACCAAAATGCTCAAGCTTGTATAGCAGATGTTTCTTCGGAACACGGTCGAAAGCACTGGCAAAATCTAAATAAATTACATCGACTGGTATTCTGGCATCGATTCGCTTAGTCCATTCGTTCACACATTGTAGAAGACACGTGATGACAGATCTGCCCCTCAAAAAGCCATGTTGCTCCTCCGGTAATATTCTGTTGCTGCAGAAAAAGTGCAACATCTTTTGAGAAATGATTCTCTCAGCTATTCTGGATACAATAGGTAGTACACCTATTGGTCTGTAGTTAGAAGGAAGAGTTCTATCTCCCTTCTTGAAAATTGGGGTTACATTAGCAATCTTCCAGGATTTAGGCACCACAGAAGTCTCCAATGACATATTCATTATTCTCGTTAACGGAGAAGCAAGACAACCTGCGCACTTCCGGAGCAATACAGCAGCAATCCCATCTGGACCAGGGGCAGTAGATGGATCCAGATGTCTCAAATGAAAAGCCACCTCATCTTCAGTGATCTCCACATTCAGCAAGCTGGACGAAGAACGTGGGGTATTGATTGTTGGCAGAAAACCATCACGTTGAGATTTGAATACTTCAGAGAACACATCTCCTAACACTGCAGCCGTCTCGTCATCGTTCCCACACATTTGCCCATTAGATGTTTTAATAACAGGGGTACAAACTTTAGAGCTGATCGAAGATCGTACATGCTTGTAAAACCGTTTACGATTACCGGAAGACACAAGAGACTCCTCATATGACCTCTTCGCATTGCGGATGGTAACGGAGAGTGTGTTGGAGAAGGAGCGATGTGCAATATAGTTTTCATTCGATTTATGACGTGAGTAGCGTTGCCAAAGTCCTCGCTTTCTTCTCAGCATATCCAAAATATCCCCCGAGAGCCAGGGTCTTCCAGGAACAGTCTTCACAACTATGCTTCGCGAACAATTAGAGATCTCCCTACTTAAGCTGACCCAGACCCCATGCCATATCAACATCATCAGTTGAGTCAAGCAGCAGCCCCCAATTTATACCAGAAAGACGGGTTAGAAGTGAATCGTAATTTACTATAGTTCTTGTACAGGCAGATAACGCTGGCCGAGGCACGGCAATAAACTGAAGAGTGGCAAAAATAACCGAATGATCAGATCTGCTCACAGGATCAAGATGACGAACCTCAGAAATGAGATCAGTGTCGCTGATCAACAGCAAATCAAGCAATGAAGGGTTTTGGCCAGGAGCAAATCTGGTGGGCCTGTCAATCACCTGAGTAAGTCCCGCCTCATCCAAAGCTGCTAGGAATCGGGATGCTACGGAAGTATCGGAGTAAGGTGCTGTAACAGGCCAATGAATCTCCTGAAAATTAAAGTCACCTGCGATAAGGACATTCTGGTTGCGTTGGGAAACAGAAACTTGTGAATCGAACAAAAGGAGATCGCTAGGCGAGGGACGAGGTC
This sequence comes from Hippodamia convergens, assembly GCA_038502775.1. Classification (NCBI taxonomy): domain Eukaryota; kingdom Metazoa; phylum Arthropoda; class Insecta; order Coleoptera; family Coccinellidae; genus Hippodamia; species Hippodamia convergens. Next base: position 61,256,545 of record CM076609.1, on the reverse strand, counting down.
GATAGACGCAACCCACCACAACTGAAAACCCTGCAGAGGTAATCTCCAAAAATAAGTTGTCAATGCCCGGAATATTATGTTTTATCTCATCTATTCTGAAGGAATCGGAAATAGTCTGCTTCACCCATATATACATACTCCGTTATAGCTTACGTTTGAAGTGCTATCGCATCGAAAAACAATATAACCGGGAATAGCTACCAAGCTATCAGGAATGTCTGCATGCAACCAGGACTCAGTGACACATACTAAGTCAGGATTTAGGTTTATAACGGTGGCACAAAACTCTTGAAATTTATTTTGAATTGAGCGTAGGTTAGTATATAGCAGGGACCATTGTACGAAATCCTTTACTAGTTTTTTTGAGATGCCACAGATTTACAATCTATCACAGTTGGCACGCCCTTGATATATTTTATAGTCAGGTTTGACGCTTTCCGCCGAAGATAAAGCTCCCGAAAGAGAATCAAGTTTATTCATCATTAGCTTGAACTCCCGCATTGTTATTGGTGCGCTATCATCCCCCGATGACGACCGTTGGCTCGAAACGTTGTCCACAGATAAGTTGTCCGCCTTTCTTGCTCTCCTGGAAGAGGTGCAATAAGAACAGGACCATTTTGTGCCGAGATCCTCCATCGTCTTCTTATCATTAGATGTTAAATTAGCACATTGTAAGTGAAATTGGCTAGAACATGAGGAGCATGCAATAAGTTCTCCGGATATCGCAGTTGATCTCGAGCAACTCAAACAATTCGGCATTGTTGGCAGGATGAATTAAATCGTAAAAATTCTATGATGTATGGACTCCTTAAGATGGAAATTTAAACGTTATCTCTCACAGCACGCAGAGACAAGGGCGTACCAAGGATTTGAGCTAGGGGGGGGCAGCTCATACCTGTTTCGAGAAGATGGTCGGTTGGGTATATTGAAACAAAAAATCATGAAAACTCACTGTTTTCAATTAGTTTGATTATGATACAAAACAAAGTATTAAATATAAAATAGTCATATTACTTAAATATATTGATTTAACAGTAATTTTCTCGGATTTGCCGAAAATTTGTCCATGACAGTCTTTTCAATAAACTCAAGGTTTTTTTTAAATAATTTCGATGTATGCTCATCGGACATAAACCTGTAAGCCTTTCTTCACCCCCGTCGATAGCTGGATAGCCAACCCAACATAACATCCCAGATAATTTTCATGATAGTCATTGTCCACTATAACTTTATTATCTACGTTGACGTCATAAGTTTGTTGGGATGTCGATGGTGAAGAAAAGTTAGCAACAGATATTTACAGATTCTGCTGGAGAATGTGACGCTTGTCCAATGTTAGCATGCAATGAGTAGTTTTATCATGGTTGTCATTTTAGCTTCCTCTACTACTTTCCCGACCTTTTTTTCTTTTTTCGCGTGTTGTGGCTAAAAATTAGATACACAAAATTACTTTTACGATGTTTAGGCATAGGACGAAAAGAAAGATCAAGATATCTATAAAAAAATCACATTCGAATATCATCTACTTCCTATCAGTAAAAGTAAAATTGCGATATTCAAAATTCGTTATTTTGTAGTTTGAACGCCAATTGAGTAAAACTAGGTAATTTGAAATAATACATTTGTTGTGACGGTACCAGATAAAAGGGACTTGTTCTCGGTATGGATGAGTTATTTGTTTGTAATAATTTGCATAATAAATTTGATTTGATTTAAAAAATCCAAGTTATTTAGAGAGGTGATTCGATTAAAAAATTTTTAGGTGTTTGCTGGTTACTACAAAGTTATAACAAAAAAAATTTTTTATTATCATCTCATAAAACTGTCTTTGAACATCTCGAAAACTAAAACCGACCATAAGGCCCCTTTTCCCGAATAACGTCACATTTGTAGACTGTAAAATATAAACATTTTTTTTGTGTGTTTGGACGTTCATTTCTCTATCACGCTGTATCGGTTGGACGAGATTTGATTAAATTTACAATCTGGATAAATGATATTCTAGAACGTAGTATAATTTTAAATGTTTTCTTTCCAGCAAAAAAATATACGTATACCTACAATTATTGAAATGACACTCTATATTCTTTCATGTGTGATAAATGAAACAGCATAGAACATAGCTACAATTACAACAAAACTACGTCTTGTATGTCACCTGGTTTTTCGAGAATTTCGTATCGCCGATACTAAACTATGAGAGGCCGAATTCATGCTGGCCGGTAACTTTAACTTTTCCCTTACCCTAAGAATTTAAACATAGAAAAAGTACTGTCGTCCATGTCTTGATAGCGCTAGATGTTGTTTTCATATTCAGCTCTAATCCTCTAGGACCTAGGATAATCAGAGCCATCTATGACTCTGATTGTCTCGTCGGGAGCGGAAACAACGGGATGCGACGGTTTCGCGGGAGATTTAAATTATATTGCGTCACTAATAGTATACTATATCGAATGTTGTAGAATATTTAATTATAGATAGAAAAATTTCAAATCAAAATATTTGACTGAAAATATATTGTGTTTCCAACACTTTGCGCAGAGTAGGTAACACGTTTTTAATTCCCACTTGCCAGAAAAATTTACGTTAATATTATCTTCTAGGGGGGGGCAGCTGCCCCCCCCCTGCCCCTACCTCGGTACGCCCATGCGCAGAGATAAGATAACGGAGATTATCAGCCAGGAGATTATGAACTGTAAATAAACTAAACAGTGTCTATTGTTGTAATACCAAAAATCCATAAAGATACTTAAAATAGACTAGCTGACACAGCAATTTATCAGATAATATAAAAGGTGTTAGAAACAACGCAGTTCAGTTCTGTTCAAACCTTATTCCAGTTACATTCTATTACTGCTCTAATGTAATATCGTGAAGTTAGTGTAGGAAAGTGATATTGTTAAGTATTATAATAAAGTGAATACCAACGAACTCTTTCATTTCCATCATCGAGCCATTCGACGAGATTCGACGACACAAATTTTTGGTGTCAGAAGTGGGATCACCTAGAGGAACCCAACAATCCAATTCAAGTTCACCCACAGAGGGAACCAATTCAAGTTCACCCACAGAGGGAACCAATTCAAGTTCACCCACAGAGGGAACCGAATCAAGATCACCCACCGAGGGATCCAGTTAATTATTCAATTCCAAGGGTTACCCAGAGGAATCTACAGGGATCGCCAGATAGGGATCACCTACAACGATAAACCACTACTTCCGGACGCAAAGTCAGAGGAGCACCTCGACGGAAGGCCCTGCCCAAAGACCACAACCTGAACAAATAAAAAGTAAGTCAATTCCATTGTAAAGTATATAAATCCTGCACAAATATGTCATTCAAAGAAGATAAACCAAACACATCAAATGATAATATTAGCGATGATGAACCTTTTGAAGAATTACCACTAACAGTTTCATTTAAATTCATCAAAACATTTAACGGAGACAGAACAGAACTCAATACATTCATAACAAATGTTAATTCAGCATTTTCCTTGGCTCAACCTCACCAAATTCCAAGTCTATTCCTTTTTGTCGTTTCACAATTATCAACTAACGCAATAAATGAAATCGATATAGAGGATATAAGTGATTGGACAACCCTTAAAACAAAATTAAAAACTTATTACAGTCAAACGAAACATGTTGCACAAACTCATGAGGAATTAGAAACTCTTCGACAATATTCTAATGAGGGAATTACTGATTTTTTCAAAAGAGTCGAGAAAACCAAAAATGAATGTATCCAAGCCGAATACCTATGTGCCCAACCGAACGAATTCACAGCTATTAAAAAAGCAATTCAAAGAACAGCCTTGAGAAGATTCATAATCCATTGTAAATCCGAAATAAGTCAAATGCTGAGAGCGCGAGACAATGCCTGCATTCACCGAACGAAGAATGTTGCCACCGCTCCGCTACCGCTACCTAGCATAAACAGAAAGCGCTCCCAAAATGCCCGCTTCTCCGGAACGTGTTGAGTTTGTAGCGTATGTACCACCGGACGATTCCCCAACAGTTCCACAACTGTTACGTTCGGTGAATGCAAGCATTGCTTGCATTCACCGAACGAAGAATGTTGCCACCGCTCCGCTACCGCTACCTAGCATAAACAGAAAGCGCTCCCAAAATGCCCGCTTCTCCGGAACGTGTTGAGTTTGTAGCGTAAGTGCCATCGTCCGGTGGCACTTACGCTACAAACTCAACACGTTCCGGAGAAGCGGGCATTTTGGGAGAACTTTCTGTTTATGCTAGGTAGCGGTAGCGGAGCGATGGCAACATTCTTCGTTCGGTGAATGTGTACTTTACCCGTTTATTGGAAAAAGTATATAACTACGGGTTCGTTGAAGATTTCACCTTGCCATATGAACAGTCACAAATTCAAAATTTTTCAGTTTCAACTGCCTTCAAATATGAACCAAAACTTCGGAGCACAAATCGAAACGAACTCTTCAGTTAAAGCATCACACACATATTGTATATATAAGAATGGAAGTCTATTCTCATTTCTAACTTCGAGAAATAGACGATTTGATGTCTTCAATCTGAAAGATTTATTTTCTCTAACAAACAAACTCTGATATCTTAAAATAATAAACTTACGAACCTGAAAGAAATCATAAACAATGCTATTTCTTCGAGTTCTCAATTTACAATATTTGAAATACGTAATGCATTCATTAATTAACAACTGACAACTCAAGGCATTCTCTAAGTTCAAATCAAATAAAAAATAGAACGGATAATCGAAAGTAGTTTTTTAAAAGAAATTACACTTTTCATTTTTACATCCCCCACCCAAGGTATGCAACAACCACTATAACCGATTTCAAGCGAATAACCAGTAATAACCGCGGTTATCTACGGTCCTGCCTTGCGGTTATCTACGGTTATAGCCTAGGCCTAGGTATAACCGCGAATAACCAAATATCGCTTGAATACGGTCCAGGTCCAAAGTTGACGTTAGCGCACGGCCAGAGACAAGCACGGCCTACTAAATCTAACAGGCCGGAAGGTTAGACGTTGCCGTTGTTACCACCAACGTGTCTAGTGGCACGCGTAGATATAGAAAATATACGGTTTTCTTGTGCAATTCGGAGTGTTTTCGATATAATTCACAATTAAATGGAAAACTGTAGGAAGCAAAACAAAACAGCATTTCGTTCATCTGCGGATAATTTCTCGATATTTTATCCCAAATAAACCAGAACTCACCACGAGGAGGTAGCTGTTGTATTGAGTTCCACAAGATTACAATCAGAATGAAAATTATTTTACTTTCTGAAGCGAATAAAGTGGGTGAATGAACATCAAAAGAGAAAAAAAAAGTCACAAATATACCTGTCACCTAATAACCACTTGAAATTAGAAATGGGTACGTTTACTTCGTTTCTAAATCCGACTTCGATTCTCAAATTACTCAAGATCTTAAACCCCGATGATATTTTCGGAAATGCCTCCTCAAAATTTATATTTTAGAACTGAACAAAGTCATTTTCTTTAACGTTGGAAAAAAAGTTGAAAATTGCCTTGTCTTTGAAATGACAACAAAAGTCGGAAAATCGATCTGATCTTGTTTGTCCAAATCGGTGTAAACATTATCATAATGGACAACTCCGTTCCTCAGGATCAGTTCTTTTCTGAGTAACTGAAGACGCCATATAACTCGGTCGATTTGGGAAAATTTAAGGAACTCATCAATTAATTTAGGAATTTTTCAGGGTATATTAATAACTTAACCTTCCGCGGTTGGATAAGAGTTATTTCTCAAAATATGGGAATCTACAAAATATTTCATACAAACTACTCTGTCATCGTATACTTCGAAACTACTTTCTCTATGAATGAGTAGATTTATATAGTTGCTTTCCAACCGGGTACGAGGCATAGTAGTCAAATCAAAGATTTCCAAATGAAAATTAAATAAATATTAAAATGAGAAACCTCCATGTCAATAATTTTTCCAGACATGAACACTTAAAGTCGCAAAATTCAATCATAAACCCGATACACACTGTTCATGCAACTGCAACACTTATTTTCACTTTATTTGTTGATTAAAAACCGATCGCACGAACACGAAAAAAAAACACAAACCTTTTTACACGTTTCCCGGTCAAATTTCTGATACAAACTATCACATGTTACGCTTCAAAAGAGAACTGCAAGTGCAAAGTCGTAACAGTCTGAGCCTGGTACAACCCCATGTGGGGGTTCCGGCAACGTCGCATTTTAAAGCAACATTCTGGCCTGTTAAATATCGTAGGCCGCGGTTAGCGTTGTGAACAAAACAAATACATAACAAAATTTAATATTTGAATCGCATTTCGCAATGTGGTTCCAAGAGCTCTAAACGGAACAAAGAATTATACATACATAAGAATTTAAAACGATACCTAACCTTACTTTTTCATGACAGCGGTTACGTACGGTTATCTGCGGTCCAAAACGATGACATCACATGATTATAACCTACAATGACCGAAATCGCTTGAATACAGTTGGTCCTAATTGGTAATTACCAATGAAAACCAGGTTATTCGCTTGAAATCGGTTGATATGTTGTCGTTGTCATATGGGAGCAACTTTGTTACATGGAAATAATTATTGTACTTTTTTCTATTTCCAATGTCTATCTCATAGATATTATTAATGTAGGTTATCGGTCTTTATCACAGTAAAATAAATGAAGAATTATCGTTAGGAATGACCAGAATTAAATAAAATGTTTGGTACATTTGTTTACGTTTCGCCCATTTATATGGGACATTCTCAAGACAATAGTTATCCAAGAGGGATTTTTCCTCGAGCTTACCACACCAAACCAAAGCATACCATAGTTAACTACACGAATTTCTTCGCGGTGTAGTTAGAACCATGACGTCACAGTTAACTACGCCAGTAAACCAATAGATCAATCTGGTTTGTTGTGTAGTTACTTGAAAACGGAGAGAGAGGGACTGACACTTTCCTTTGCACTCATCCGCCATAACTTACCACACAGGGCACGAAGATAACCATGACGTCATGAAGTTGACTAACTACACTGTTGTAGTTAGCTCGAGGAAAAATCCCTTAGGTATAAAAATTATGAATAACTCATAATGCTAAAAAACACAATAAAAATAAGACAATGGGACATATATATATAATTATGTTTTTCGGGAGGAAGACTTCGTTTTTAAAAAAAAACTACTTTACTTTATTCAATACAATACAACGTTAATACTTGGTAGAGCTACTAGATCGATTAATTAACTGACTAGAAATTGTCATTCACAGATATTTATAACATTCTCTTATCTCATCTTCCTGCGTATTGACTGCAGGTGTTCATTGCTTAGTCTGCAAAATACAACATAGTAATATATGGGATAAATGGCATATAGATAAACAATGTATCTAATTAGTATGGGGCCATATTATGTAATTCCTCCCCCCTTTGGATAAAGGTATCACCTTGATTAGGTGTAGCTTTACATTTTTCAAAATATTTCAATAAAAAGTATAAAATAATTAAAAACATAAATATTCCTATAATAATAATAAAAGTAGATGATGTACTCGGATTCCATCTTTGGATATCTTCTAACTTGACATCTGGAATATCTTCTTCCTGGAAATCTTCTTTCTCCTCTTCTTGGGATTGGTTTCGTAGGATTATCGCCGTCTTGGGTAGAATTACGTATTTTTCTTCATTTTTAATCGAAGTTGGGAATATCTCTTTTTGAAAGTTACTTATGATACATTTCGATTGGATTATCGCCATCGGTGAAGTGCAGTAATATTTTGTTTGCTGAGGACATTTTTCTTGAATTTCCATATTGTTTATTGAAAGGATGCTTCCATCTTCTAAGGTTTTCAAATTTGATATAGGAATAACTTTTTTCTTGGGACAATTTTCTAAATGTGTCTTCAATACAGTATTCATACATTCTGGGGGTTTTGTTAAGGAGTCTTGATCGCAAAGGAAATCTTCTTCGACTGCATGACATTCACTGGTTGACCATTTCAATTCTTCTTGTTGAGTGAGCATATAAGGATTGGTATAAGGAAGGGTTAAGTTTTTCTGAGGGATATAGTAAAACTTGTATAGATTAAAATTTTCTTCATAAACGGTCGGAATTGATATAAGAAATAATAGAACTTTCTCTTTAAATATGACTTTTGTATGACATAACTGATAATAATCTTTTAAATGATGCATTGGAATAATAGTGTCATTTTTAATTAATTCTTCGAATTTCGTATATGGCAAAATAGATTCATGTAGAATATGTAATCTAGCAAAGCTCACTGCTGTTTGGATTTCATCTAATATGCTCTTAATATCCTTAATTTCAAATGTGAGAAGATGCATGTGTTCAATGTGTCTCAATTGCGGTATTGTTCGTAATAATTTATAATTATCTGCAAATTGTCGAAATTTATCAATATACTTATTTTTCAAATCGTTAATTACAGTAGCAATCTGTCTTTGATTCCTCATAAGTATGTCCTCGTTTCTTGCTATACTTTCGAAATAATTTTTATAAAGTTCTTCGTCGTCTGAATCTAACGTTCCAAATAAAATCTTTGAAATTTTACCTCCAATATTAATAAGTCCTCTTTTAACTCTTATTTTTCCATTAACAAGTTCCTCTAAAGTTTTAATATTAATTGTATTCGAATGTTGTAAATATTCATAATGCGGCGTTTGTGTGAATCCCAATAATTCTTTATTTTTCAAATTATCAATTTCTTTCTGATACTTTAAAATAAGATCCTCGACTTGTTTCAAATCAATATGTTCATAATCAATTATTTTATAAGGGAGTAATATTTTCATGATAAATGTGTTTATTTTTCATATCTTGAATTCTATGACTATCTATCTAGCAAGCATTAATATTTTCGTAAACTAGATCTAACTTTCTAACAACACGGTTTTTAATGTACATAGGGTTTGTACTTAAAAGGAAGGAACATTCTCCTTTCTGCGGAACGTTTTCCGTTCAATCCGTCTGAATATCTAAGTTTAAAATCATTTAGTAAATCTTCATTAATTTCATCATAAACAATATCATCAATTTCATTATAATTTATATTATTACCTCGTCGACAATTATGTTTTTCGTTCACTTTTAAGAAGACCGGCAGTATCCCATTAAAATCTATAAATTCTTTATTTACTTCAGTATGCAGTGGCGATAAATAATAAATAATTATTTTCACTTTGCATCTCGCAAAAATATACTTTATCATATTCAAAATAATCGGCCATTTTAATTCGTCTAATCCGCACGCTATACGCGGTAAAGCTAAATGAAATTCATTTCTTGAATCCATAAGTTTTTTCAAATATAAAAGGGAATTAAATACATTTTCGTATGTAGGTTTATCATAATAGGATTTCTTGGTTATCAAATAGTAAATAACACGGTTTTTATTTTGAACAATAGCTACTTCTCCTACTTTTTTATTTTGCGATTTTAATTCATCTATATTTCCAAATTTTCTCTTAAAATCTCGGGCAATGCCTCTACTCATATGGAAATCTTCTGATACGCAATGGGCTAACGAATATTTATTAGGGGCTTTAAATAAATTACCTTGTTTTTCTTCAACATTATGACAATCGGGAATATTATTTGTTTCATATAGTTTCGTAAAGTTTTCATACGTAATGTCATTAAAATATGCGAAGTCTTTATTTATAATCGTATTTTCACCATTTTCCAATATTATTCTACTTAATGCATCTGCATGATTCATTGATCCGTTTCTATATTTAATTTCATAATCAAATTCTTCAAGTTTAATACGCCATCTCATTAGACGTGAATTAGGTTCTTTCAAAGAGAATAACCATGTTAAAGGTTTATGATCCGTATAAATTGTGAATTTTCTCCCGTACAAATAAGGACGAAAATGCTTGCATGACCAAACGATCGCGAGTAATTCTTTTTCTATGGTGCTATATCGAGATTCTGCTTCAGTAAGCGTTTTACTAGCATAAGCAATGGGAAGGTCATTCGGAGGAATGCCTTGAGATAATACAGAACCTATCGCAAATCCTGATGCGTCTGTAGTTAAAACAAAGGGTTCTTTATAATTCGGATAACGCAATATCGGCTCGTTCATTAAACTTCTTTTACATATTTCAAAAGCTTCAATGTATTTGGGATCATCAATATTAATTTTCGCATTTTTCTTCAAACATAAAGTTAAGGGTTTAGTAATCTTTGCAAAATTAGGAATAAATTTTCTATAATATCCGACTAGACCAAGAAATGATTTTATTTCTTTCTGAGTTCTCGGAATTGGAAATTGTGAAATCGCTTTCAATTTATTTGGATTTGGCTTAATTCCTTCTGGCGTAATAATATGTCCTAAGAATTCTATTTCTTCCTTGAAGAAATGACATTTATCTAATTGAATCTGAAATTGTTCTTTCTTTAATACTTCAAGAACAGTATGAATATTTGCTAAGTGTTCCTCGACTGATTCTGAAAATATAATTATATCATCCATGTAGATATAGCAAATTTTTCCAATATAATCTTTAAGTATTTCATTCATGCATCTCTGAAATGTTCTAGGGGCATTTTTTAATCCAAATGACATTCTAAGAAATTCATAATGTCCGTTATCAACTGTAAAAGCGGTTTTTTTCAATAGATTCTTCATCTAACTCAATTTGATGAAAACCAGATGCTAGATCAAGAGTAGTGAAATATTTTTTATTTCCAAGTTTATCTAAAATATTTTCGATTTGGGGTAAAGGATATTGATCATCTATAGTTTTATCATTCAATTTTCTATAATCTATAGCCATGCGCCATTTAGTTTTTCCGGATAAATCTTGCTTCTTTGGGACCATTACAATGGGAAAAGACCACGGAGAAATGCTCGGTCTAATAATTTTCTTTTCTAATAAATCTTCAATTTGATTTTTAATTTCCTCTTTATGAGTTTCAGGATATCGATATATTTTACAGTGTACAGGTATTTCATCGCTTGTACGAATTTTATGTTTAATTTTACTTGTAAAATTCAATGGTTGTCCTGGCAACTGAATAGCTTTTGAGTTCATTTGGAGAATTTTCATTAATTGATTGCTTAACTTGGGTTCCAAATGACTAAGATCAACAGGGATTTTTACTGGATTTTGACATACTTGTTGATATTTAAAAGGAATTCTACAATAGGTATTCATTAATACTTGGTTTTGAAAGTCTAACGCTAAACCGTATTTATTAAGAAAATCGGCTCCTATAAGGCCATCGTAATTATTATGAAATTTATAAAGTACAAAAGGGTGACTATCATTCATACGAAATTCTGAAAATAAAGGAAGTAATACCTTTTCCTTTGAAGTATCCTGCTTCATACATGCAGTTAACGTTGTTTCTTCTTGAAAAATATTATCATAGAAATTGTTATAAGCAAATTTTGGATCTATCAACAGGGCCGCCGCCAGACATTTTGCCGCCCCGGCAAAATAAAATTTTGCCGCCCCGAGAAAATTATATTTTGCCAAATTGCTGTGATGTATTGAGTTTGGGACTCATAACAAACTCTTTCACAATTTGATCAAGGGCCAAAAAAATTCAGAAACGAAAAAAATATAACTATAAATATGTATTATACAAAAAATATATTAAATAAAAAATAACAAAAAGAAACATATATACCGGCCATCGCATGTATAAAAGTGAACTAGAACCATCAGACTAGAATGTTTGAACTCAAATAAATTTCTTCCTTCTCTCCTTCATCTCGCAAAAGTCATGAATTGTTTGAGATATATCGAGATTATTGACTATCTCATGTTCAATGGGTAAAATGGCTAGATCAGATAATCTATCTTGGGCCATTGTTGATCGTAGAAAATTTTTCATTTTCAACTTTGAAAAGCTTCTCTCGTCAGAAGTATCCCAAAAGAATTTACCATAAAATCATTATACAACAGTTTCTACGATACAAGATACCGATAAATATAAATGCGTATGTAAAAACTTTCAATCAGGCGGTAAGGTATCATAATAATAATAAAATAAATTAATCGATTCAAGTACGAATGCATTTGTATAAGATATGTTAAATAAAAATGCGGAATTCTAAAATGCATTCACATACAAAATATCGAGAAACAATGAAAACGCTCTCTGCTTTTAGTGTACGAAACTAAATGAACTGATGTTAAAGGAAAAAAATTTGAGCGCCTTGGATTTTGATTATTTTACTAATTCTTTATTCCAAGGCAACACAGATCTCATGTGTGAGGAAAATTCTAGACGATGATATCCGGATCAGAATAAGGTACATGTTATTCTCACTGTTTTCGTTCTGCGATTTGTCCTTATGACATTTATTACCTGTTGCCATGTTCTTAAACTCTAACATCTGATTAAGTAAATGAGAAGTGGTCAATATAAATCTCAAGTATTCACCTGTATCTAATAAAGATTATTATAATAATATTGATATATTCTTTTACTATGACCATTATCCAATAAATTGAGAATACTTATCTCCCTCAAATTTCAGCGAGGCATATTTCCAACTCATTTAAAGGCGCCTTTTCGAATTATTGAAACGACGCTGTATGGCTTTATGAATAATATGTGTATCTGAGGCGGTCGATGAAAGACTCAAAAGAAATCACCTACGTCACTGTAAATAAGCAGAGAGCTATTATCGTTTAAATGTGAAATCCGACGGTAAAAAAATACCGAATTATAGAACTCACCTTCAATCTTGTGGAGTAATTCAGTTCGAAAATCACAACTCTGAAGATTGATAACAGATTTCTATTATGTAGCACTATATAGTTTTGCAAAAATATTGAAACTTGTGACGACACACGACACTGAGGAGAGGACTAACGAGTTCAGTTCATACCCTTATTTCTCGAGTATTATAAACCCCTCCCGAATATCAAAATTTAGATTTCCGATTGGTAAACTGAAAATAAGAATCATTACTGAATTATCCTAGAAATCCTCCCAAAAACTTTACAGTCCCAGATGTTCATCAAAGGGACCGACCGTCTTGATAATAAACTCGTAAACAAGCAAGTTTAACTAGGATGAGAGGCTGCTGAGGCGTTGGCGAAATTTACAACCTGACAGGGATTTTTATTTATGATTAGAATGCTGCATCTTCCATCGTTTTCATTCTGTCAGTATTACTCTTGTATTGGTTTAATTGCATTTTCATCTGGTTATTTGTGTACACGTGTGATATATTTGGTTGACCAGGCTCAAAAAGCCGCCCCTGAGTTTGATCGTGTTGTCGCTTTCACGTTCAATAACAGGCGGGTTTTCGATTTCGAAGGAAAAAAATCTAGTATGACGAAACTGATTTTGCCGCCCCTAGAATTTGCCGCCCCGGCAGACTGTCCGGTTTGCCGGCCCTGGCGGCGGCCCTGTCTATCAAACATACTGAACAGCCACTATCTATTAAAAGTTTACATTTTGGATATTCAAATTCAATAAAGGGCAATTGATTAGAATGATTAATATTATAATTTAAGTCAATTCGTCTTCTTGGGTAACTTCGCGAAAATTTCGACTATTATTGTCGTAGTTTTTTGAAGTTGAAGGTTTAGAGTAATTAAATTGATTTTCATTTCTCTGTTTCCTCGTATCTAAATGCGTTAATTCTTCAAAGTAAAAATTGGGATTATTATGTTGATTTCTGTTCTGGTAATTATTATGAGCATTATTATGATAGAAGTTACGTTGAGGATTTGGATTATATTGCGTAGAGTAATTTGAACGTTTCTTGGGATAATTTCTTGTCTGTATCGACATCTTCTCTGGAGGGGTAGTAATTCTTTGATTCGAATTTGGTTTAAAAACATTACTTGAATGATTAGGTTTAAAATTATTATTATGATTTGGATATTGGTAGTTAGTATTCCTTTGGGTAAATGGAATTGGCTGCGAAGGAAATCTAGGTACTTCGCCGTAATTATTAAATGAGTGATTTGATCTGTTTTGTGTATAATTAAAGTTTCTTGGAACATGTTTTGACTGATTCTGAGCGAAATTTTTTATTTTTTCTACTCCTATCAAGTAATTCATATTGGGCTAGATTGCACATATAGTCTTTCGTTGCATTTACTGTGTCATCAAAAGAAAATTCATTATTTGTTATTAAATATGTTCTTAGTTCCATAGGCGCGTTTGATATTAGAACAGTTTTACAAATAAATGAATCAGATATTGGGATTTTTGGACTGTTTTTTATTATTTAATGTTTTTAAAACAACGCCGACGTTTCGAAACTAAGTCGTTTCTTTTTCAAGGCTGGAATAAAAATTATTTAAAATTAAAATTGTAGAAGTTAAAAACTATTTTACAGTTGACATATAAGATTAACATTAACAAACCTAGTTTTCAAACAATATCGTCAATTATTAATAAAATCATGATTTTCTCAAAGAGATCGAATTTGTGTACATTGATAAGCGGGCATGTGATATGATTTCGTGTTATCTGATATCGTCGGTATTCTCATTGAGTTCAGCTATTTCGGGTTGACAGGAGTAACGGACTACTCCATTTTGAAGATTAACCAGCTAATTCTGAGATGGCTGGTGTGATCTATGTTACGTGAATAATTTATCGACTAATCGTTTATCAGGTTGCTATATATGATGCTGAGGTGTTGTACGTCTTCTCGGTGATTCACTGTGTTGTTTTTCTTTATTTGTATCATCTCGCTCATGTTTCTTCTATATTCGTTTCTCTCTCTGTCTATAATCTTTACGTCTTCGAAGCTGAATTTGTGGCCAGTGGTCATCTGATGTAGTGTTAGTGCCGTCTTGTTGTAGTTTGCAACGTTCTCGCAGTCTCTCTTATGTTGTTTTATTCTTTCCGTTATATATTGCTTTGTTTGGCCTATATAGCATTTGTCGCATCCTTGACATGGGATTTTATAGATCACTTCGGATTCAAAAGCCTGGGGTGTTCTCTCTTTCAATTGGGTGAAGAATATTTTGGTGGTCTCTAAGTTGTAGTAGGCGCATCCACCTTTTAGTTTTTTAAATAGCTTGGAAATGTTGTTAGAAAGGCGTGGTAGGTATGGGAACCTGAAGTATGAGGTCGCATCTCCGGGGTTGTCTTGGTATCTGGCGGTATCAGCTGTATGTTTTCTTATGGCTCTATTTATGATGTACGTCGGGTAGTTGTTTTTGTTCAATATCTCTCTCACTTTCCTCAGATTGGATTTGTGGAATTTTGTGTCGCTCAGTTTCAATGATCTTTTTATGAGGTTGTCCATTATGTTATTTTTTTGTTGCATGCTGTGGTTACTGCAGAAGTTGATACATCTGTTGACGCTCAATGGTTTGGTGTACCAATCAGTTATCAAGTTCTCTCCTTCCCTGATGACTAACAAATCTAGGAAGGGTAAACATTGGTTCTTTTCTTCTTCAAGTGTGAATTGGATCTTGTCATGATATGAGTTGAAGACTGTGAATGTTTCCTGTATTTTGTCGGATGGGACCAGCATCAGTGTATCGTCGACGAAAAGTTTCAGGAGAGGAGTGTTGAAATCCAATCTGTCCAAGGCGTGGTAGAAAGTCTCGTTCATTACTAGATTGGCAAGTGTCTGACTTGCGGGAGAACCCATGGCCGTGCCGTCAAGTTGTCTGTAAAATTGGCCTTCATAGACGAAATATCCACTGTCGAAGCATAAGCTGACGAGTTCTAAGAATTTTTTCTTGCTTAAGTCTGTGTGACAGTTTATGAAGGTCCATCTTTTTTTGATTATGGAGAATACAAGTTCTCTTGGGATATTAGTGAATAGTGACTTAACGTCTAATGATATGAGAACGTAACCTGGTGGGACTTTTATGTTCTTCAAAGTTGGAACTAAGGAGAAGGAGTCTTCCACATTGAATATTGAACAGGACAATGCCGCTTTCAGAATTTCATGTAGGTATTTGCCCATGTTGTAAGTGGGGGATTTGATGCAGCTGACTATGGGTCTCAAACTGAGGTTGGTCTTGTGGACTTTACGTAGGCAATATAATTTGGGTGCTATGCTGTTGTATCTGGTCAAATGTTTGTATTCAGCTTCTGTTATATAGTTTTCTTCTTTCAGTGATTTTATGTACTTGTTGGTTTGTCTCTGGAATTTGGATGTTGGGTCTGATCGTAATTTTTCATAGGTATTCTCTTCACTTAACATCTTCTCCACTTCTGTCTGATATTCTTCTTTGTACATGATAACTGTGGCGCCTCCCTTGTCTGCTCTGCTCACGATGATATCTTGGTGTTCTCGTATGAATTCGGTGACGTAAAGATTATAGACAGAGAGAGAAACGGATATAGAAGAAACATAAGCGAGATGATACAAATAAAGAAAAACAACACAGTGAATCACCGAGAAGACGTACAACACCTCAGCATCATATACAGGGTGTTTCCTAAACATGCGGCAAAAATTCAGGGAGCTGTTACTTGGACTATTCTAAGAATATTTTGTCCTTTGATGTTTTTGGAAAAACCTCTTTGTTTCGAAGATAAAGGGCGAACAACATTTTTCATATTTTTAAAATTGATAATAGTATAAATAAAAATGCGTACCGTACTGTGTTTACTAAGTAGGTACAATTTATTTTTAAATGTGTTTGACAACTATAAAAAACGGCCAGTTTTTTGACTTAAAATTGATAAGTTCAGATGGTAAAGGAATACAGATTAAACACGGTTTTCATTTGAATTCGTTTTGTGATGTATTAGCAATTAACATTTTATCTTTCACTGTCAATGAGGAGAAGATTGGATGCTTGTATGCTGGCTGGAGGTGGTCATTTTCAACAGTTTTTGTAGGTTAAGTTAAATTTTCATGTAATTTTTCATAATAAAATGTTATTATCTAAAATTTTGTTTGCCCTGTATCTTCGAAACAAAGAGGTTTTTCAAAAATCATCAAAGGACAAAATATTCTTAGAATAGTCCAAGGAACAGCCCCCTGAATTTTTGCCGCATGTTAAGGAAACACCCTGTATAGCAACCTGATAAACGATTAGTCGATAAATTATTCACGTAACATAGATCACACCAGCCATCTCAGAATTAGCTGGTTAATCTTCAAAATGGAGTAGTCCGTTACTCCTGTCAACCCGAAATAGCTGAACTCAATGAGAATACCGACGATATCAGATAACACGAAATCATATCACATGCCCGCTTATCAATGTACACAAATTCGATCTCTTTGAGAAAATCATGATTTTATTAATAATTGACGATATTGTTTGAAAACTAGGTTTGTTAATGTTAATCTTATATGTCAACTGTAAAATAGTTTTTAACTTCTACAATTTTAATTTTAAATAATTTTTATTCCAGCCTTGAAAAAGAAACGACTTAGTTTCGAAACGTCGGCGTTGTTTTAAAAACATTAAATAATAAAAAACAGTCCAAAAATCCCAATATCTGATTCATTTATTTTCATAATGGACGATAACCGAAGAACATTTGCTCTCAATAGGGGTCTTTTCCAAACGATAAGAGATCGAATGGGTACACAAACATGCAACACTTGCAAATTATTTGTTACATCACAGAGAAGACTGGCATCATTGTACAATCGAAGAGTATTCTTGTTGAGCTGCCGCAGCAACTGTATATTCCCAAACCACATAATAAATAGCATAAAACAAATTTTATCACTACAAATAGAAGAACATCCATACAAAAATTCCGTAGACTTAATCATGAAAACTTTCCGTAAATCAGTCCTGAACATCGAGATCAAAATAACTGTTTGGAAGATCAAGAAATTAGAAGAGAACATACAGAAAATCCAGAGAGAACTCATCGACAAAATGGATAACCAAACTTACCAAACACTTATAGATATGGCCGATCATGGATTCAGAAGAGAGTTCAAAACAGTAAAAGCTAGAAACATAAAAAAACTGAAAACCCTCAAAAAGCAACAAATCCCACCTCTAACCATCACAGTATGCGATAACTATATAGCTAACTATACAGACGTCATCATACCTGACAAAGTAAAAAACAATATTGGGATTAGGCCCCAAATTTAGTTTACTACCTAAACATATACCAGTAGAAACCATCATTAAAGACATAGAAAGTTACATCAGATCACAACCAATAACCGAAGAAGAGAAAAATACATATAGGTCCAAATCTGTCAACATCATCAGTAACTATAAAAAGCGTCAAAAACATACAAGAAGAAACTACCCCCTAGACAAATACTTGAAAGAGACCACCGAATTCATACGAGAACACCAAGATATCATCGTGAGCAGAGCAGACAAGGGAGGCGCCACAGTTATCATGTACAAAGAAGAATATCAGACAGAAGTGGAGAAGATGTTAAGTGAAGAGAATACCTATGAAAAATTACGATCAGACCCAACATCCAAATTCCAGAGACAAACCAACAAGTACATAAAATCACTGAAAGAAGAAAACTATATAACAGAAGCTGAATACAAACATTTGACCAGATACAACAGCATAGCACCCAAATTATATTGCCTACGTAAAGTCCACAAGACCAACCTCAGTTTGAGACCCATAGTCAGCTGCATCAAATCCCCCACTTACAACATGGGCAAATACCTACATGAAATTCTGAAAGCGGCATTGTCCTGTTCAATATTCAATGTGGAAGACTCCTTCTCCTTAGTTCCAACTTTGAAGAACATAAAAGTCCCACCAGGTTACGTTCTCATATCATTAGACGTTAAGTCACTATTCACTAATATCCCAAGAGAACTTGTATTCTCCATAATCAAAAAAAGATGGACCTTCATAAACTGTCACACAGACTTAAGCAAGAAAAAATTCTTAGAACTCGTCAACTTATGCTTCGACAGTGGATATTTCGTCTATGAAGGCCAATTTTACAGACAACTTGACGGCACGGCCATGGGTTCTCCCGCAAGTCAGACACTTGCCAATCTAGTAATGAACGAGACTTTCTACCACGCCTTGGACAGATTGGATTTCAACACTCCTCTCCTGAAACTTTTCGTCGACGATACACTGATGCTGGTCCCATCCGACAAAATACAGGAAACATTCACAGTCTTCAACTCATATCATGACAAGATCCAATTCACACTTGAAGAAGAAAAGAACCAATGTTTACCCTTCCTAGATTTGTTAGTCATCAGGGAAGGAGAGAACTTGATAACTGATTGGTACACCAAACCATTGAGCGTCAACAGATGTATCAACTTCTGCAGTAACCACAGCATGCAACAAAAAAATAACATAATGGACAACCTCATAAAAAGATCATTGAAACTGAGCGACACAAAATTCCACAAATCCAATCTGAGGAAAGTGAGAGAGATATTGAACAAAAACAACTACCCGACGTACATCATAAATAGAGCCATAAGAAAACATACAGCTGATACCGCCAGATACCAAGACAACCCCGGAGATGCGACCTCATACTTCAGGTTCCCATACCTACCACGCCTTTCTAACAACATTTCCAAGCTATTTAAAAAACTAAAAGGTGGATGCGCCTACTACAACTTAGAGACCACCAAAATATTCTTCACCCAATTGAAAGAGAGAACACCCCAGGCTTTTGAATCCGAAGTGATCTATAAAATCCCATGTCAAGGATGCGACAAATGCTATATAGGCCAAACAAAGCAATATATAACGGAAAGAATAAAACAACATAAGAGAGACTGCGAGAACGTTGCAAACTACAACAAGACGGCACTAACACTACATCAGATGACCACTGGCCACAAATTCAGCTTCGAAGACGTAAAGATTATAGACAGAGAGAGAAACGGATATAGAAGAAACATAAGCGAGATGATACAAATAAAGAAAAACAACACAGTGAATCACCGAGAAGACGTACAACACCTCAGCATCATATATAGCAACCTGATAAACGATTAGTCGATAAATTATTCACGTAACATAGATCACACCAGCCATCTCAGAATTAGCTGGTTAATCTTCAAAATGGAGTAGT
The DNA here is from genome assembly GCA_038502775.1 of Hippodamia convergens. NCBI lineage: Eukaryota > Metazoa > Arthropoda > Insecta > Coleoptera > Coccinellidae > Hippodamia > Hippodamia convergens. Next base: position 61,236,550 of record CM076609.1, on the reverse strand, counting down.
CCGTTACTCCTGTCAACCCGAAATAGCTGAACTCAATGAGAATACCGACGATATCAGATAACACGAAATCATATCACATGCCCGCTTATCAATGTACACAAATTCGATCTCTTTGAGAAAATCATGATTTTATTAATAATTGACGATATTGTTTGAAAACTAGGTTTGTTAATGTTAATCTTATATGTCAACTGTAAAATAGTTTTTAACTTCTACAATTTTAATTTTAAATAATTTTCATTCCAGCCTTGAAAAAGAAACGACTTAGTTTCGAAACGTCGGCGTTGTTTTAAAAACATTAAATAATAAAAAACAGTCCAAAAATCCCAATATCTGATTCATTTATTTTCATAATGGACGATAACCGAAGAACAAGTTTTACAAATTTTCAAAATATTATTCTTATAAATTGCTTTTTCTGGATCTGGCATTCTATCTGCATCTATCCTATAATTTATTCTTATCTTCAAAGAAATTATTCGGTCTATAAATGAAATTATATCTTCATTGGGCTTTTTGTTCAAGAATTGCAATTGGTGTATCAAAACATCTAAGTTAATTTGATCGCCAAATTTAGTGTATAGGAAATGTTTGAGAACATCCCAATTATTCGGAATGTCAGACGTTGCTACTTCTGCTAAGGCTCTATCTATGAGTTTTGATTTGACCACTGCGAAGCAATAATTTTTCACCATAATATTTTCATTTACGAACATCCCTAGATAATCATCAACACTTTTTATGAACGAATGCAACTCGTTCTCAACACCAGAAAATTTAGGTAACAGCATACCAAACTTTTCAGCTAGCGACAAATCTACTGCCATTTTGTTTGTTTTATTCTTACGACCTCTAAATTGTTTAATCGACGTAATATTGAATTATTTTAATATTTCACTTATTCAATCAGTTATATCAGTTATATCAATTATTATGTAATCGTATCAATTATCAATTATTATTTCAATCAAGTTGTCGGTTTTTTCTTAAGAAACCTAGGAAAAACTATTGTAATCGGTTTTTGAAATAAGAAACCTAGGGAAAACTTTATAAATCGGTTTTTGGAATAAGAAACCTAGAGAAAACTTTATACATCGGTTTTTGAAATAAGAAACCTAGAGAAAACTTTATACAAGTTTTACGCTCAAAACTTGGGGAAAAGGTTGACTAATTTTGGGCCAGATTAGGTAAACTGGGAGTAATTAAAGGATTGCTCACCACGTTGTCTTGTTGAAATGAAACCGTCACGGGGCGCTACTCAGGTGATCGGGCTCCTGTCTTCTTCACCTAGTTCTTCTTGTGCTGAACGGTTGAAACCGACGGTGTTGTAGACTGGATGGACCTCTTCTTCTTCAGGAACTCACAGAATTTAACAAAACCGGCACAATCCCATCCTCGTCGCCAATTATGTTTTTCGGGAGGAAGACTTCGTTTTTAAAAAAAAACTACTTTACTTTATTCAATACAATACAACGTTAATACTTGGTAGAGCTACTAGATCGATTAATTAACTGACTAGAAATTGTCATTCACAGATATTTATAACATTCTCTTATCTCATCTTCCTGCGTATTGACTGCAGGTGTTCATTGCTTAGTCTGCAAAATACAACATAGTAATATATGGGATAAATGGCATATAGATAAACAATGTATCTAATTAGTATGGGGCCATATTATGTAATTATATATATATATATATATATATATATATATATATACATATATATGTATATACAGTGAAACTTCCCTACAGCGAACGTCTCTACAACGAATTTCTCTGTATAACGAATTTCGTATCTGTCATTGCACCTTGAATCCAAATACCCTGTTAAAAACACCCTCTAAAACGAAGTGAATTCTCTGTATAACGAATTATTCCAAGAAAGTCACTCTCTAAGTGCGTATTGGTAAGAAGGTTTTTCCCAGAGTATACTTAGGGATGGTTTTTTCCGTAATTCTGTCGGACGTAGGTAATAAATCCCGATCTAAACTAAACCTTTACGGCGGACGGAGAGTTCCTTCTGAAACAGTTGTAGTGTAGATGCACCCCTGGCTATACAGATTGTTCAGTTTTCAGTTTCGCTCGTTAATGAAGATAGTAGTGTGAAAATGTCTAGAAGGAAGTGCTTGAGTTAATTATGTATAATGTATTCAAATAAAAAAATGCAAGTGAACATTGCTTTTTTGACACTTGACAAAATAAAAAAAAATTTCTGCATAACGAAATTTCTGTATAACGAAATTTTTTTGTGGATTTAGCGTATTCGTTATAGGGAAGTTCCACTGTATATGCATTTTAGAAATGCATTTGGTACTTTAAAAAATATCAACATTCAGATTTCTTGGCCAAATAATGTTGGGAGGTTTATAAATATTTATGACAGAAATGTCACAAAATTTGAAAGAAATGAAAAAGCTCCATCAATTTCCCCTTTCCGAAAGTGTTGAAATTCACGAAAAATTTTTTTCTGTTGCCGTGTGGGTTTCTTGCAGAAGAATCACTTCGATACCATGTTCATCAGCTAATTTGGAGACGTAATCACACTTGTCTTTCGAAATTCCTTCGATATTCAAATTCCACAAATTCTCGCTCTCTGGTCGTGAGGGTTTTTCAAACCGGATACGACCTCCCAGGTGATGATTTTTGGGCACTTCAGATGTTTGAAGACCGCTACGGGACCCCAATGAAAGGCAATCATCTCCCATAGATAAACCAAACATCAAAGATTATAGAGTATAAAGATGGGAAACGAAGCGACTACAGTGATGTCAGCGACATCTGTTTTTCAAAAGTAATCGGGTTATGGTTAAAATATTTAATTAGGGTCCATTTGGCAAAGATCAAATAGAGATTATTAGTAGGCTGTTGTCAATTTTGAAAGAAATACTTGAATAATTATTTTTGCTGAATAATGATTGTATTTTCTCGCGTATTTTCCACCATAGATTAATACTATATACTCATATAGATAGGAAACTGGCCTAGTAATGACCGGAACCGTGTTTCGGCGCCATCTTTTAACCTGGAAACAATTAGTATCAGTATTCGACAAAAGTCAGTCGATGACACTAGAGAAAAATAACAGAAATCTGTTTTTTTCCAACCAAGCACATTTGAAGGACAAGATCAAGACTCCATTACCATATGATATGCTGATGTGCGACCTAAACACTCTCAAGCAATCCAAAAATGGTTGAAACGGAGAGTTTATTGCTTTTCCATATATCGAAAACTCTCTCATAATATGAAAGTGTGTTTACAGCGACATCTATCGGACTGGAAAGAAGTAGGGTAGAGGGGGGCAGGTTCGGACACGGGGCACATCCGGACATTTCATTTTTTCCGCCTCTCAGTTGCTCTAGATATTTGTTATTGCACAAGTTGACAACAGTGGTGATTTGAACGCAGTGTACTAAACGACGCGGTATCAAACGGCTGATTTCATCGATAATTTTGTTTTTGTTTTCAAGTGCTATCAAAAGTAAGTATTTCACACATTATTCCTAAGGAGTTCAGCAATTTAGGGTCATCATATTTCACTTTCTAAGAGATGCACGTGATAAATTAAATATTTGTGCACTACATAACCTTTATTTCAACAGGCAGAAACTTTCCGAACTAACGGTTACGTAGTTGCCAAACTGATCTTGACTGAGGAGGAAGATTCGGACAATTTGGTCGGGGCATATTCGGACTGTCCGGAACTACCCCAATTATAATCAGAATGGTTCGAACTTATATAAAGAAGAAGTAGGTACCAGACGTGCCAGAAAAAATAGTGAGAACCGCTGTTAAAGAGGTTTTGTTTAAAAATATGTCGTTACGGCAGGCTGCTGATAGATTTGGCATTAAAAAATCCACGCTTCACGATAGAGTATCGAAAGCTCGAAATATGGAGGATAACTCCGATTCCGGGACCGAAATGACACCTCATAATTCAGGATTATCCAAATATCCAAACTTTCATCAACATAATATCTATGGAAATTTTGAAACCTGCAGACATTAGGCCATTCCCGAAAGCAGGTGAGAGGAAAACCAGTAGGAAGTCTCGACTTGGCAGATCAAGGATTTACACGACATCATCTGAAAAGAAGAGATTCGAAAAATTAGAACAGGCTAGGCGAATTAGAGCAAACACAAAAGGGATCAAGAGGAAACTGCCACTGGATCTGCAGACTCCTGTATCCGAAAACTTTTCAAAGGATGCAATAAAAAATAAGAAAAAATCGAAGACACGTAGTAAGCACAAACGTTTGACTGACAGCTCATCTTGAGATTCAGATGGAGTTGAAATGAAAACTATGACCAGAAAAAACAAATTGACCATAAGCTCTTCTGATACAGACATTGTTGTGACATCTGACCACGACGACTCTGACAAGCTCATAGGTAATTGCGCGAATTGTACATTAATTCCAAATTATATGTAATATTTTGTTATTGTTCCAGATGATGACCAAATTTTGCCGTGTGATTTTGTTTTAGTTCGATTTCCAACAAAGAAAAATGTGTTTCACTGCGTCGGCCAAGTGATAGAATTGTCGGAAGAGTATGGAGAATATATTGTTAAATTCTTAAGACATTCCAAGGGCTATTTCAAGTTTCCTCCTGCAGACGACATTTCAGCCATTTCCCGACCTGACATTGAGTCGAAATTACCCAAACCTATAGCTACTGCGGCGACACCCCGATTGGCGAGTTTTGTGAAGTTCAATATTAACTGCTATGGTTTGAATTTGAAATAATATTATATAATCCATGTTGAATAACAGTCAGTTGTTAATTTTCTACATCCAAATAAAATTTGGGATGAAATGTCAGTCATATTTCTTAATTCTTTTCCATTTAGTTCCCCCATAAAAAAGTACAATAGTCCTTACAGATAAACAGTTCGTTTTGATGTGTTTGGGTGAATAATTCTCACCGTTAATTTCACTATGCTATTGGGATTATACTCAAGTATTGATATCTCAGTATTATTTTAGTATTTTCATCCCCATATTTGAACGTCCGAAACTACCCCAGGCAACTGCCCCCATGTGGGGTACATTCGGACAAATGATAATTTACTTTTGTTTGTATTTTTCAATGGCAACTCAGCAATGATCAACCAACATAGCTTAACAGGCAGTTAACAAGATGTCACTCTTTGTATTGACATATTTGTTATTCCTAAAACTCCACTACCTTGGATTGTACAGCCGATTAGCAAAAAGTGTCCGAACCTGCCCCCCTCTACCCTAAGAATAATTTCCAATCTCAATGAATCGCAGGAAATTTGATAAATCTGGATTGGTTTCCCAATAGATCTATTGCGCAACCAATCTCAATCTATCGCATGCCAATTTTCGGCTATTTAATGATATCCGAAACGATTTGTACTTCCTTCCAGGCCGATAGGTGTCACTGTAAACACGGTTCCAAAATTTATACGGACTTTCCTATCTATATTAGTATTTATCTATGTTTTCCACTGAAATAACTCGAAATCTACAAGAGTAGCACCTAGCTCACTCCAAAATCTTGTTTGTGTGTTTTTCTGTTATAAATTTTGTGTTAGAAACTGGCCGACATTCGGAATGCATGGTGATTAATTGCAGAAATAATAGAAAGGATAATCTTGAATGTGCATTCTTTTCATTACCAAAGAGAATGGAAATGTAAGTTTTGAAACTCGTTTCATGTAACTGTCTTGTTCATTGCTTTTTATTTTCAGTGTTGTCAAATGGATAGAGGTTTCGGGGCAAAAATATATTGTTCTGGATAATTTGTTTGCGAACCGAATTTTCTTCGGTCTCATTCATTAGATCAAGAACTTCCACTCATAGAGGCAATGTTGGTCAGAAGAACGACATATAGAGGTATGTATGAATCTGGTCCAGAACAACAGTTTGATTTATTTATGTTCGATTTATCGAGAGTTCACTGTATGAATAAGTTCTTGAAATTGTTATAATAATTTTCTAATATGTGAACAAATTTTTGAATTGTTCCCAATTTCATAGGTAATTATTGTATTGTAGTTGATTTTACACAATTATTTTAAATAAAAATATAAAGAATCCAAAACGTATTTCATTTGATTCAAAACAATGTGTAGATGGAAAATATAATCCTGATCAAAAAACGGAGCTCTGCTTTTGTTTTGTCGATCAGGATGTTTCTCTGAAAGCTCGACAAAGAATACTCAGTTTAATGGAAATTTATGAAAAGTATAATTCGAATTTCTCGCCTATTAAAATAGTTTTCTGTACTGAATTATGTTTTCAGCGCCATCTAGGTGTCAAAAGTAAGAAACTAGCAAAAAATCGTGGTCGGATTTTAGTACCACAGATGTAAGGGCGTTTCCTATCTTTCTAACTCTATAATCTCTGGTTCAGAGGTTTATAAGTATTTATGACAGAAATGTCACAAAATTTGAAAGAAATGAAAAAGCTCCATCAATTTCCCCTTTCCGAATCTGTTGAAATTCACGAACTGATAATTTCTTAACATAACAAGCTAAACTTATAAAAAATCAATTGATACAAAACCTTTCAACTGTCCTCTTTCACGAGGATTTTTTTCCTGTTGCCGTGTGGGTTTCTTGCAGAAGATCCACTTCGATACCATGTTCATCAGCTAATTTGGAGACGTAATCACACTTGTCTTTCGAAATTCCTCCGATATTCAAATTCAAAATCCACAAATTCTCGCTCTCTGGTCGTGAGGGTTTTTCAAACCGGATACGACCTTCCAGGTGAGGATTTTTGGGCACTTCAGATGTTTGAAGATTCTTCTTCTTCTTTTTTCTTTTATGTGTGCCTGGCGAACACCATCTACACATGAAACATCTCTAATTGTGAAGGATCCAGAACTTTGTTTATGGTTCCGAATTTTGTTGTAGCTGATGGATCACTCGTTATTCTGCTGCTACTCGGAAGCAGAGCGAATTGTCTTTGTTTTAAGGATATAACAACATATTGAAATTAATATATAAAAAATACAAAAATCTTCAATGACATTATAAACATCTACAGGGCTGAAGACGCCTATACCTGTCGCATTAGTGTTTTTTGACGCATCCGTGAACACCAGTGTGAAATCTGGAAAAGGCTCAGAGATAGCAGCTCTGAATTCGTGGGAGTTGTCCAAAGCCGATTTTGACAGGCCCAGTGAAGTGTATTGAATAGACAAATTATGAACACTAAGTTCATGTGAAAAACATGGAAGCTTGAAGGAGGAATAGTAATTTTCGGAATCAGAAAGCAATGAAAGGGCCTCAATCACTGGTGGGGGAAGCCCAGAAGACCGCCAAGGATTGAGTGAAGATAGTTTGCGAAGAATAAGATTTTCCGAGATTCTCGCCAGGCGAGATATATGTTTAATTGAAAGCCATAGTCTGCGAAATCTAAGAGGAAGTTCACGGGATTCAGCGAGAATAATAGGAATAGGAGTAGACTTCATGTAACCCATGGCAACCCGTAGAGCGGAGTATTGAACTCGATCCAATTTCAACATGAGTGACTTGGAGCAGTTTCCATAGAATAGACTACCAAAATCAAAGAAGGGGCGAACTATAGCCTTGTACAAAAGCAGTAGGGTATGTAGATGAGAACCCCACCAAGTTCTACAAAGGGATTTTATTAAATTAATACCGTGGAAGGCTTTAGTACACATCTTTTCAATATGTTGATTCCATTTAAGATTGCAATGAATGGTATCTTGCAGACTCGACCCATGGAACATCTGAACTACAGAGTTTGAAAGGCGGAAGACCCCTCATTTTCTTTGTCTTGTGGAAGCATAAAGCAAGAGACTTTTCAGGGGAAATTTGGAGGTGTTTATTGCTGGCCCACTTTTCAACCAAAGTCAGGGCATTAGACATCTGTTGAAGAGCTGACGAGACAGAGGGGGCAAAGATCATGAGAGCGGTATCATCGGCATATTTAAGAACCAGTAAGCCAGGGATATTTAAAAATTTGTGGACATCTCTGACGAAACTGTTGAAGAGAATAGGGCTAACCGGTGAGCCTTGGGCCAGACCCAGATTTGATTGATTGGGACCTAGAAGATTATTCGTCAAAGGATCCACAAGGAAAATATTTCTTTGTGAGATCAAAGATCTCAGGAGGTCTACTATGGAACGAGGGACTCCCATACTGGTTAGAGAATCTTCAAGCAAATTGAATTGCACCGAGTCATAGGCCTGCTTGATGTCGAGAAGGACTACAACAACAATCTCATTCCAAGAGAAGGCTGAATGAATGGATGACACCAACAATGAGAGGGCGTCGTTGACAGATTTACCTTTACGAAATCCAAACTGAAACTCTTGGGTGTCATCAATGGATTCATAAAGTCTCTCCAGCCTTACAGCAAGAAGGGACTCTAAGATCTTCAGAATAGAGGAGGTGAGTGCAATAGGTCTATAACTTAGGGGATCGGATGGGTTTTTATTAGGCTTACATAAGGGGATAATTACAGTGTCTTTGAGTGATGCAGGGATTGACGGAGATTCGACTAACTCATTGAACAGCCTGGTCAGCAACTGTTTGGCCTCAATGGGCAAATGATTGAGCATGCTATATGTGATGCCATCCATTCCTGGAGCGGTGTCTTTCTTAGATTTAATGCAAGTTATCAACTCACTCAATGTAAACGGAGAAAGGGGAATAGAATAAGACAAAGGAAGGGAAGATGGACGAAAAGGAGTAGTAGGTTGGGAGCTAATGAGTTGAGCTGGGCATAGTCTATCGAGTATTTGTAAACCACAAGTAGGAGAAGCAACAGAAAGGGGTCGAGGATTATAGCCGAATTTAAATCTCTTGATGTCAGACCAGAGATTTTTGGCGTTTCGTGGAGAAAGATTTTCGCAAAAAGACTTGAAGGAGTTTTTCTTAGTTTGACGAATTTTGTTTTTTACCAAAGCTTGGAAATTTTTTGCCCGTATGAAATTTTCTGGGGTAGGGCTTCTTAGATAATATTTGAATGTTTCCGATCTTCTCTTGACCAGATCTGTCAATTCTTCATTCCACCAAGATTTGCTGTAGGAGGAATGGCGAGGTGGACGTTTTTTTGGGATGGCGACATCAGCAGATTCCAAGATGAGGGTTTGAAAATTTTCCAAAGAGTTTGGGAGTCGAGATATCGAACCATTCGTAATAAGATCCTGGAATTGTGTCCAATTCGCTTTTGTTATACAAAATTTCCTAGTAGAGAAACGAGTGACAGAGGATGTAGGTTGCTGGGGATTGAAATTTATGATGGTCAAGGTAGGGAAATGATCGATACATGGTCACCTGAGCAAAAAACACATTTTGGATTCAATTTGTTGGGGCATGCACCTTCATCGTGATTTCCTCCACAATTTCTGCAGCGTTTGTTGTTACTACGGCAGTTTGGTTTTGTATGACCATATCTGAGGCAATTATGGCATTGAACTACAGGGCCAATATAAAGGTTTACGTTCCTAATGCAACCCCAGAGAGCAATTTTGTCTTGTAAATTTTTTCCTTGAAACGTTAATAGCCAAGTCGTGGAAGGTACGTAAGTAACAGTACCATTTTCAAAGACGCGTCTATTGAGAGGACGGGCATCTAAAATTTTAACGATGGATACAGCACTGTTGAGAATGTCATCTGTAGTTATTTCTGAACCTACATTTCTAATTACTCCTTTGCTAGAAACCATTCTGGAGGGAATGAAAACATCCATATCAGAGTCATTGTGGAAGGGATTATCAACAAGAAAGAGGTTAGCTCTATCTGGATTATCGAATTCGATCGAGATCCTCCTTTTTCCTTTTCCTGAATTCCAACTCATTGGAAGAAAGAAAAAAAAATAAAAAAAAAAAAACTTAAAAAACTTTTTTTATTAAGTGGATCTCAAAACTCAATAAAAAAAAGATACTACCTTATCTTAACAGAACCGTTAACTAGTAAGGAATTGATAATTAATTTGTGTTAATAATAACACAAAAAATAAGAAAGTTATACAAAACCACACACAGCACTTGACTTCGACAACGATTAATCTCCGAATCCGATATTGTCAGTAGTGTTAGTAGAATATTCTTCAGGAGGGCTGATATCCACGCATTTCTCAGCCTTCAATATGTCTTGTGCAAATCAGGGGGATTTAAATCCTTCGCTGGGTAATTTCTTTTACACACTGTTCTCAATTTGAGTTCGAACAAGCGCACAATTTTTTCGCTGCTGTCATTTTATTTAAACCAAACATCAAAGATTATAGAGTTATATTCTATAATCATGTTATACCACAAGAACACAGAATATTTTTCAGGACCAAAAACTACGAAATATTCCGAGAATTGTCATTCTGTAATTTGCTATGTCATTAACAGATTTATTTTTATAAATAGGAATTACTAAAGTCTTTTTGAGGAGATGAGAAAATACTCAAGAACAAAAAGATTCATCACATGGGCAAAATGTGAAGCAATATAAACACCTAACAGTTTCAAGATGCGAGAATAAAAAGAGTCAACTCCACTACACTTCTTATTCTTAAGTAGTCTTATAATGTCTAATACTTCACACTCTAGCACAGGATGGAAAAAAAGTTTGAATTCAATATTTTAGTTGTGATACCGGAGGTAGATGATTGGTTATTGTAAAAAGAATTGAGTTTACTCACAGTTACAGTAGAAACATAATTGACAAAAAACTCTGCAACATCTTTAGATCCGGTGTACAAAACATCATCAACAAGAAGCTCAACAGGTCGATTCACTGCGCTCCCTCGCCCAGTGAGAGTATTGACCAAATTCCAAACAGTTCTATTTTTATTTTCAGAATTTCGTATTAGTTGTGTATTATATCTCAATTTAGTATTCTTAATGAGTAAGTTATAGGACTTTTTCCCTAGCTTTCAAAGATTATAGGTTGATTGACATGTTAGATTCTTATATAGTTAATAGTTTAAAAGGGGTTACAGTCCACTGCGACCTGATGGTCTATTGTGCTCCCTGACAAAGCTTTATAGCTCGCCTTCCAGTCCCAGAGATCTTATGAAATCCAATATCTCGGAAGGCTTCAGTGAGGCTAATTCCTCACTCCTACAGGTATCTTGACTTGCTTTCTGAGGCGACAATGCCCTGTAAGGAAGCCAGTGAGGAGGTGTAGTTGGTTCTTACTGAGATCCAAATATTTTTTGGATCTTGCAGTTTCAAAATTCCGAAAGAACTTTTTGGAGTGATCCAACCCTGGGAGATTCTGCCAGAGTGTTTCTCTTTCAGTTTTTTCCTTCTCCAGAAACTCGTTCTTATATGTACATTTTCCTATACCACAGGAAGGTTCTGGGCCAGTGAGTGGTTTCCGAGCACCCTCTCTGGCAAGTTTATTGGCCTCTTCGTTACCTGTGATGCCCGAATGACCAGGAACCCAGATCAAAGAAACCTTATTTTTCTTTCCTACCTTATTGAGTTTGTTTCGACTGATGGGGTGTACGTTATGCCATTGACCAGATGTAGGGGTGTGAGATCTGTTATAATCTCAAGTGCTCTGGTTGGGCACGTTCTTATAGCCCCCGTGACGCACTCACAGGCAAGCCGCTGTGCTTTATCGAGTATTTTCCTCGTACTTGTCTGACTTGCTTTAGCAAACCAGACTACTGCCCCATATGTGATTACAAGTCTCACAATCATGACGTACATCCATCACAGTATTTTTGGGTTACAACCCCAATTCCTGCCGCATAGACGCTTGCACGCCATAAACATAAGAGCTTTAATAGCTCTACTAGTAGCATTACATATATGCCTATTCCACAGAAACTTACTGTCCAGGGTAATTCCCAGATATTTAACTTCAGACTTCCATTCCTAGTGAACGGAATTACTGTGGTCTTGGTTGGGTTAATATTCAGTCCCACTGACAATCACCATTGCTCAATGATTCCAAGGCCATTCTGCAGTGAATCGCAGAGGGCACAGTCGAATTTGCCGCTAACTATAAGGACTATGTCATCAGCATTGCCCACACAGTCGAAGCCTAACTGCGTGAGCCTGTGTAGTAGTTCATCCACTACAAATTCTCCATAATAGGGGGGATAGCACCTCGAGCAGCTTTGACACCGACGGATTTATCGCCCATCGATGCTTCAGCAATTCTAGTTAATATCTCAAACATCCATTTTACAATGGTTTCGTTCACTCTTCGCCTTTCAAGTGCATCTCTGACAGACAAGTGTCTTGTGTTGTCAAAGGCCCCAGATATATCCAGGAAGGCATAGATGGCGATCTCTTTGTTATTCAGAGTTTTCTGAATAACTTCAGTCAGCTGATACAGGGCGGTTCCCGTTGAACGTCCCGCCCTATGCTGATAACTGTGGAGTGGTGTACTCTCCAGATTCTCCGTTCTCAGGTAGTAGTCAACTACTTCCTCAATCGTTTTGAGTAAGAACGATGTTAAACAAATGGGTCTGAAGGATCGGGGGTCCTTCTTCCCTACGTTTGGAATGAAGGTTACTTTTGCCCTTCTCCATATTTTAGGGCTTTGGCCCATTGCTAAACTGCTTCTTGTGATCTTCAGCAGATGAGGCAGGATCTTTTCCACTCCTTTCTATAGGAGTATCGGAAACATCTACTCCTGGGTATTTATACGGCTGAAAGGTGCTTATTGCCCATATCAGTCGTTGCTCTGTAAATATTTTCCTAGCGTACTCCTTTTTGGAGTTTTTGGTGTGTTCGATTGCTGTTTCTATACTGCTTATGGGTTCACTACCTGGTAAATGTGTCTCGAGAAGAAGAGCTAATCGCCCCTCCTCTCCCTCAGTGTAGGAGCCATCTGGCTTTTTAAGCGACATGATGGGGTTGATTCCCCCTTTTGCCATGACTTTCTGAAGTCTGGCTGCTGTAGGAATGTAAGTGATATTTTCACAAAAGACTTGGAAGTTAAGTCTCTTGGCCTTTCTAATCTCTTTGTTGTAGTGAGTAAGCTTCTCAGTGTACCCCTGCCAATTGTTATTTCGCTTGGCCCTGTTGAAGAGCCGACTTCATCCAGCGGTGTTTTTGGCCCGTCGTCAGCGAAGTATGCGGATGCTATGACAATGTCTTGGCCGATGCCTCCGAATGCAAGGTGTACCAAGATTGGAGTCAGGTCTCGAGACATGAGCTCTGCAACACAAATATAATTAATATTGCTTCTTATCAGCATACAAGCTCGTGGAGATGCTTGCCTCTGATCATAGATCAGTTTACAGTCTTTACATGCCTAACCCATGATTTGGCCTTCTTTGTTGATCCAGGGTTCCTGGATCAGAGCAATGCTGACTTGCATTCTAACAAATAACCTTGCAGTCACGGCTGAAGCGCCCTTCGCGTGATGCAGGTTCACTTGCACCACCTTAGAGAAAATGGAGGTTTTATTATTCAGGGTGAGGGACATTGGTTACCCAGTCCTTATGAGTCCCCCTCCTCCATCTCATCCTCTCCCTCCTCAACTTCCGTATGGGGGTTTTCCCCTACGGCTATTGAGCAGGCATCTGTCACAGATGTCGCAGTCCCGGACAACAGACAGCTCCGCCGAGCCTCTCGGACGGCAGAGGAAGTCTATGCTCGCTCAGGAGCCCCGACAGAGCAACCAGGCCGACCCGAACACGACTCTGCCGCCTCTTCGCCCTTCATCTCGGTCCACGGGACGTAGAGGGGATCTCCACATCCCCCGAACCCTCCACAGGAACCCGAAACGGAAGTCCAGGTAGCACCCCTCTGCCATCAAGACTTCTACTGATTTGGAGTCGATCCCAATCGTGAGGATTGTTCCTTTGCCCTCCTTTCTGGAGCTCAGAACTTTCCATGCCCCAATATTGAGGTGGTCGTTCTGGACTCCTACGAGTAGGATGATCTTCTCCGACTACATTTGGTGGATTCTTGGGAAGAAGACCGTAATGTTTGTGGGCTTGGGGATGTCGTAACTCTTAAGCACCACCAACTCGGGTCCCCTCCAAGATTTCAGTTGCCGAACTGAGTTGACCCAGTCCGGTGATTTCTCAGATCCACAATCCACCAGCATAATACCTTTCTGAAATGGACGCCAGTGAAGTGGATCCCCCGAAACACCTAGAAGGTGTTTCGGAAAAATTCGAACGGCACAACTCAGTACGAATGTATAGTAAAATTGTTCCCAGTCATTTAAAATCAATTTTTCGAAAAGTTCTGGGCTGGCCCATTTTTTGGGTTTTTCAAATATCTCGAGAACCACATGGAATTGAGAAAAAATTTAAACTGCACAAACCTAGCACAATTCAGCACAACAAAAAATTTTTCGAAAACCCAAAAGTGCTGAGCGAACTTCTCACACATACAGATGGAATAGAAGAATAGAATAGAATAACTTTATTCGCTCTGAAATATACACAGTACATAATTACCCGTATAGTGGGCTTAGAGCCCGTCAAAAAAAAAACCTTAATAATAACACATTAGAAACCTAATTATATAACAATTATGTAAAACTTAATTTGAACATGAACATAAGATGAACAGAACAATTAGAAAACTATTTCATCATCCTTGAATTCATGAATAGTATAATAGGCTTTGGAAATTAGAAATTTTTTCATTTTTTGTTTGAGCTTCTTAGTACTATCATTCAATCGATTTTGTAGCGGTATTTTATTGAAAATGGAGATAATCTGGTACTCAACGTTTTTCTGTAAATAGGAGAAATTAATGTTTGGTGGTTTCAAATCAAGTTTACGCCTTGTGTTGTGTTCATGATCCCTTTGAAAATTAAAAAACAAATTTCTGTTATCGAGTACAAAAGAGATCGCTTCCAATATGTATATTGAAGGAAAGGTAAGTATATTGTATTTTATGAAAAATGGTTTACATGACGTAGTTTTCTGCAGTGCAATTATGTTACGTAAACATCTCTTTTGTAGAATAAAAATGCGGTAGGCCTCTACTGAATTTCCCCAGAAAATAACAGCGTATTTCATCCTGGAATACCCATACCCATAGTACACAGAGAGAGCAGTTGCCTCATTAACTAGTTGTGACAGAACTCTGGCAACATAACAACAACCTCCGAGTGATTTTGCGACTGAATCGACATGATTTCTCCAATCTAATCTGGAATCAATATGTACGCCTAGTAATTTTATTTCCCTCTTCGCCTGCAATGAGAAGTTATTCAAGCTAATCGTATTTTGCAATTGTTCCCTATATGAAAACTGTACCATTTGTGTTTTCTCTATGTTCAAAATCAAGCCATTGTCTTCAAACCACTCGTTCAATAGATTTAAATTTCGTAAGACTTCGTTATTTAAATCGTTTTGATTATTTCCACATAGAACCAAAGACGTGTCATCTGCGTACATAGTTATTTCAGTGCTTAGTGTATTTGGTAACTCGTTGGTATAAATCAACGTGGTTCTAAAACCACCAGAGCTGGCGCTAGGGTTCACGGGGCCAAAGCCAAGTGTGCACTATCGTTAGGCTCCTGTGTGAGTGTTCTTCCAGCAGAAATATTAGCAATCGAAAGATGTCTAGATATTAATCTAGAGAGAAACTATCAGAATTGCGACATATCTATTCACTCAGATAGTCAAGCTGCTATTAAGGCTGCGTTCACAAACTGACTGTCATTCAAACATGTGAATAATGGTATCGGTTTATCGGTTAGAGACACCAAAAATTTCTGAAAGATTGTCAAAAAGTTTTCTGGGCTACCTCATCTAGAGGGATGGCAGGGGATATCAGAGCAGTTCTGTGAAGAAATATTGGACAGATTGTCCCCATCTGTCGATATCCCGATGGTATACAACAACCTACAAGAGACATTTACCCTGGACGAGATAGAATATTCGCTGAGGCTGAAGAAAAACTCTACACCTGGTAAAGATGGTATAGACTACCAGATGCTGCACCACCTTCCTCCATTGGCAAGGATCTGTCTACTGCGTCTATATAACAAACTGTTGCAATGTGAAGAACCCCCTTTATGTATGATGACCTCAACCATAGTTCCAATACTCAAGAAGAATTGCCCCGCCAATGTCGCTGCCAGCTATCGACCCATCACAATTACACCATGCATAACTAAAGTGCTCGAGAAAATGGTGAAAGAACGAATTGAAAAAACCATTGAGGAACAGCTCGACAAAGCCCTCACCTTTGGCTTCCGGAGAGGAAAATCAATCACCGATTGCCATACCCTCCTGACGGGCCATATATACCAAACATTCAACAATTAGTCCTAGTGGTCTTTCTCGACATTTCAAATGCGTACGACTGTATCGATCTTGAAATCCTTTGGCAGAATTTGCTTGGTATCGGGGTGCCCCGGAATATCTGTAACCTGATATACCAGCTATATCGACATAGAACGGTTACTATTACAAACTCAGCAGGCGTGGAATACAGGAAGGATGTGGCCAATGGACTGATTCAGGGATCCCCTCTGAGTCCCCATCTTTTTGACTTGTATTCATTATAAATATCTGGTTAAATATCTGGGGGTAACGTTTGATCAGAAGCTTAAGTGGGGAAAACATATAGAAGACATGTGTTCCAAGGCCATGGCCCAAGTCAACATAATCAAAAACTTCTGCAGACCGTCTTGGGGTTCTCACCCCTCCACACTGCTGAACATCTTCAGGGGTCTGGTCAGACCCCACTTGGACTTTGGAGGAATATTGTATGGAAGATGTACCAAGGTGCAGCTACAGAAATTGGATAAGGTGCAGTTTGCTGCCATCCGAGCGGCCCTCGGACTGATGCGATTATCGCCAACAAACATCATACTCGCTGAAAGTGGGGAACTGCCCCTCCATTCGAGAAGACAGTGGCTATCCTTCAAGTATGCTTCCAAAATAAACAGATTCGACAGATATCCTCTACAGCTCGTGATTCGGGAGCCAAGTGAACTTGGTGGGCTCTGGTTCAATGGCACAGTCCCAGGGTGCATAGAAGCCCTTAAAATGGTAACACCAAAAAAAACGCTGATTTGAAGAGCACAATCCCTCCCATACTTCATAACAGATATTAAGATCAGATCCATGAGGGTGGAGGTTTATAAAACAGAGTTAAAAAAGGATTCAATAATTAATATAGGTTTATTCCAGGAGATCCTTTCCGATAGACTCTGTGGATACACAGATATCAACACAGATGCCTCCAAGTCGCGCGAGTCTCACTTGGTCGGGTATGGGGTGTGGATACCAACATAATCAGAAAAGATATGCGGCAGGCTGCCGGATCATTGGTCCGTTTACTCAGCAGAGACCTTTGCAATATGCAGAGCCATCCAAGTGATCATAGACAAGAACATTTTTAAAGCTGTGATCATATCTGATGCCCTGGGGGTGCTAAGTAAGTTGAAGACAGGGAAAATCGATGCCAATATAGATATAATTACAGTGAATGTGGTGTCGTTGCTGGCGTTCTGGTCTGAGGATTGCTCTGATGTGGATCCTGAGCCACTCGTACATTGGACACAATGACACGGCTGACATGTTGGCTAACCGTGGCAGGAGCCTTCCTGGCCAATCACAGTTGAAGGGGGACCCGAGGGAACTTTGTCCGGAGTACAGGAATAAGCTTTGGGATGAGTGGACAGAGGAGTTCAAAAGGATCGGTATGACTAAGGGCAGAATATATGCATCAGTGGTGAGACCAAACTGCTTCCGGGGTAAAACCTGGTTTGAAACACTAAGCTGCCCAAGAAGCAGCATTACCACTATCATCAGGATAAGGTCGGGGCACTGTTCAACACCTGCGCATTTGGCAAGGATAGGTGTCATGGAATCCTCCCTGTGCAGATGTGGTGAGATTGGCGACTTGCCGCACGTTTTCTTCAGTTGTGGCGATAATTCCTATAACGTTAACAAATTGTTTCGGGAATTGCTTGCCCTAGGTTTTCAGGCTCCTCTTAGCTTGAGTGAGGTATTTTATTCAACCAGACCTGAGATAATGAATCTACTGATAGAATTCTTGTATAATTCGCAAATAAGACTAGAACATGGCTTTAAGTTAGAATGCAGAATGATTCAGCAACTAAATTTCCAAAAACCCTTCCTTTCAGAACCAATTACCCTGTATGTAATAACACGTATACTCCAGGAAGAATAAAAAAGACAGAAACGAAAGCCCAACAACTAATTCATTAGAAACAACCTCCCCTCAGCCTGATATAGATTCATTCTAGACTCCTGCGCCCCTGGGAATCAGGCTGTTATTTAGTACCATATACCTCGAGATTGTAGGCATAGCCGACCGGCTGTTCCAGGATTCCCAGCTTCTTTCCATATGGGGGACTGCGTATGAGAGGACGGGAATTAACAAGAGATAGAAGAATGGTATAGGTTATGAATAATACTTTTGTATATACATTTTTTATATATCATTTCAATATTGAATTGTTGCTATAGTGAATAAATAATAGAAGTTTAAGGAAAAAATCTCTAGTCGTACATTTTTAGTCGTGTCTTCGAAGTATAGTCTATTTTTCATGTATTTTAAAAGCAGAGCACAACCGTGTTTTTTGATGATTGTGAGGGAATTGATAAATGTTCGCAGGACGTTGAAATACTTCCAACTTTCTTGCAAGCAGAAAATTAAAAATGGTATAACATGTTTTGTTGCTTTATTGACTCTACGCCAGAAAAAATTAAATACCTACTTCGTAACAAGAAATAGTTTCATCTAATGAAGTTAAAAAATATTGTATAAAAGATAAAGCAAAATATGAATGAACCCTGACAGATCTTAACTCTTGAATATAACAAAATATCAATGTAAATTTATAATCAGGTACAAAAAACAGTTATTGTGGGACTCCTTATGTCTCGATTTATTTGAACTTGAACGGACCATTCTAGGTTCTGCAATACAAGGAGAAAATCTTTTCGAAACTCCATTATCTCCTATTTAGTTTGAGTTTACTTTGAGCTTCGGTAATTCACTGCTAACAATTTTATCAAATTTATTTATCATTAAAGTAATTCTTTCCTATATTTCTTTATTTCACAGAATAGTTGTTTCACGTGGAAAATTTATTGTTTAGTATCTCGTTATTGAAATAGAACGAAACTAGAAATTAATACTCATTCGAATATTATTCTACTTTCAAAAAGTCTGCGGGAGCAAGACAGAATGAAAATCGTACGTCACAGCTGTCAGAGTATGTGTGTACTCTCCCAAATAGCAGATTATGCAGAGCTTACTCAGACGAAGTTTATGAACGCCCACAGAGTATACTCCGAGGAAGGCAAAGTTTGTGAACGCTTTAGAGTAAGGAAAGCTCACTCTGAGTAAGTTTATTAACGCAACCTCGAGCACTGAACTCCTTTGTCATCGACTCAAAGTCGACATGGGAATGCCGGAACAAACTCAATGAGGTTGGCAAGAAAAATAAGGTCTCTTTAATCTGGGTTCCTGGTCATTCGGGAATCACAGATAACGAAGAGGCCAATAAACTTGCCAGATGGGGTGCTCGGAAACCACTCACTGGCCCAGAACCTTTCTGTGGTAAAGGAAAATGTACCTATAAGAAATAGTTTCTGGAGAAGGAGAAAACTGAAAGAGAAACACTCTAGCAGAATCTCCCAGGGTTGGATCACTCCAAAAAGTTCCTTAGGAATTTTGAAACTGCAAGATCCATAAGATATTTGGATCTCAGTAAGAACCAACTACAGGGCATTGTCGCCTCAGAAAGCACTTGCTGAGAATGGGCGTATCAGACACTGACGAGTGTAGATTCTGTGGGGAGGAGGAAGAAACTCCTATTCACCTAGTCACAGAATGCTTTGGCATTGTAAGCCAAAAGAAACAATAGTTTGGTCAAGAGACCTGTAGGAGTGAGGAATTAGCCTCACTGAAGCCTTTCGAGATATTGAATTTCATAAGATCTCTGGGACTGGAAGGCGAGCTGTAGAGCATTGTCCGTGGGCACAATAGACCATAAGGTCGCAGTGGACTGTAACCCCTTTTGAACTATCAACTATCCTCTACCCCTTTCTGAGCACTGGAGGTCTATTTTCTTGTTGCAGAATACCTAGTCAAGATACTGCCCTATCTAACTTGTGTTCCCACAGAATTGGGAAAATAATCTTTTTCCCTTTGAAATCCGTTTATACGGTATGTGGAATATTCGTTGAATATATCCACCTTTCTTCGTCGTCCACTTCGTGGTATATTCAATTTCCTCGATAGATATCTAACAATATCAATTTTAGCGTTGACATCCGCAATCTTACTACTGAAGAAGTCGTGGTCAGTACTCACTCCGCTAAGAACCGAACATGCGCCTTTTATATTCAGTAAAATACGTGATTTTTCACGTTACACGATCAGTGCTAGGATATACTCAATGGAGAGATTTTGGATATTCACAGGATAACCGATCAGGATCTCCGGGTGAGGCAGTTTTGCCTTTTCGCCGATCCTCAGATCAGCTCCTTTCCAGGGTTTTGGCTTTGGCTTTATGCTCCTCAGCCACTCAACAGTGTCTTTGTCGGAGCAAGTGAGACCAAGATGGAACGGTCTATTATGAGGTTGCTTGAATTTGGAACTAACAGCAGCACTCCTTTCCATTTCAACCATCATACCCAATATTTCCAATCTGATGGCCGTGAAATGATCCACTTCTAGAATCACCTCTCGGTATTCTTTGTGCACGATGCCGACCCTGCGCCTAGCAGTTACCTGGCCATAGGTGGACACCATCATTGTAGGAGCCTTAGAGGCTTCTGTGTAAGTTGAGGCTCTTGGAGCCTCCTGTTGTGCCGCTCAGGATCTTTGCCATTAGGCATAATATCCTCGGATCTGTTTTTTTTGGTAGGAAGTCTTTTAAAAGCTTTCGGACTAACCAGTTGGGAGATTTCTTCTCTGTCATTATCTTGCACTATCCCAGCCTTAATGAGGAACTTCATCCTTTTTCTGAGCTATTATTAGAAGAATATGTATGCTTGGTATGATGCATACGAGGTTTTTTCCTAACCAAATATTTTGTAACTAGAGTTCTAGCGAGTGTTTGACATCCTCAACTGTTTTACTAGAACCCCAAGGACAGCGATTCCATCCAGGTAACTTGTTTCGGCCGCCGAGACACCAATAACTATTAAATTCTTTACCAAAATATGCCTCGTTAAGCTCATTCCTGCCCTGGTATGAGGAGATGTCGGTTCGGAGCTTGCCAACTGGTCTCGGACTCATCCAGTGCACAGTTTTCGTTGTAAAGAAGGATTTTCACTTGTTTGAATCCCCGTTCCGTATGTCCACACGTCTTGGTCACGGAACTAGGGTTGTGGGTTGATCTTCAGGGAGGTCTTGGAAGACTCTTTACATTCCCTTATACAAGTTACAGGGGCTCGATTCTTGAAAACGAGGGAGTAGAACACAAAAGAGAAAGTAGGCGTGTCCATCGTTTTTGGTCGAAAACTGTATTCTTGAGATAAATGACAGTAGAACAGCGCATCCCAGGGAGTCTGAGGGAGTAGATCATTCATCTCTTGGTGTTTGTGATAGAACGAACCAGGGAACGCTCGATCTTAGGTTATGTTTATGTATGACAATAAGTCAATCTGAGATAATTGTTTATATATTTTAAATGGTTTTTGAATTTATTGTTATTCAGAATAATCACAATTTGATTCCGGAGTAAGTATTGTTGATTGGTCGATTCTCCCATTTTGTTTATTTATTTATTGCACTTTAGGATACAAACACTAAAGTGAATTACCAACAAAGTATCCACATAGAATTATAGAAAAAATCGAGTTTACTGTACATTTTGTGATATAAACATGGATATGGCGACTGCAATAATATAGGATCAAATTAATGAGGATGTAGATGATGCCGAGATGCAAAACAATATAGGTGTAGATATTCTCCCTAAAAGAAATCCTTTTGATCTTTCAGATCAGAAATTTGTGAAAATGTTCAGAATTACAAAAGAACTTGCATGTCAACTGATTAATATTGAGCATTTCCGTCAACTCACTCCAGTTTTGTTTCATTTTTTCTTTCGTATAAGCTGCCGTTAATCTGCGTATATACATTTCAGGCCTTTCTGAAATATATTCTGTCAGTAATTTTTTTTGTTTGCCATTAATTGGCAGAGATCTTCTTTTCTCCATTGAATTTGCCATTATGGAATTAGTTCACCAAAAACGAACGTATAACCAGAGAAACACAACTTACTTCACCGAACTGAACGAGGAAAAGAAAGCATGCTGGAAATGAACACCTGATTTCAAAATTGTTTTCAGGTTGCTATGGTTACTTCCTGTCAAAAATGAAGGTCTGTGATTGGCCAGCACATTTGGCAACAGCGCACATCGAGGAGTTCTTGTTTCTCTGGTTCACTGACGGTCAAGAATACGGTGTTCTCTTTTTGAAACTAGGGAGTAGAAACTAAGAAGGGAACGATCGCCGGGGAACGTTCCCTTCTATCGCCGTCAAGAATCGAGCCCCAGGTAGAGGACCAATGCCCCTGGCTTTTCCGAGAAAAGGCCTACGAGAGTTCGATATTGGCGAAGTATAAATATTACTCATTGGTCCATCTCATCCGAATATCCAAGGTTGTTACTAACAGTATTCTTTGAATCCAAGGACTCGATGGGTCAATAGGGTCAGAGTCACCACGCCGTTCTTTCATGCGCACATCATTCGAAGCCTTTGCTTGCTAACTCGATCTCCGGCGATTCCTAGGCGCCCTTGGCCTAGAAAATTAGGAAGGATTCGGGTTCGTGTAGTCAGCTTGGTGCTTCGTTCGGAATCGGCATGTCTTCCATTCTTCCTTAGTTGTTTCTTAGTGCCTTAGGATTTTTCTGAAACACACTTAACCTTTGTTATTGGGGTGGCATAGGGAAAAGGGGTCTGGCTTCTCGGTATTTAAGTTCGCAGACCACGACAAGGTCAATCCGTGCTGTAACGTCCCTTGAGATATCCACCCTTGACCTATGTCTTTTACTGGAAAGCCTTTTAGCTTCCAGAACATTTGCTTACGGGATATGAAAATGGTCGCCTGCGAGCCCATTCAACGATCTGCGCATGCGCAAACTCAGAATTCGACACATAGAGGAAAAGTGAGGTTACGTTTTTTACATCTGTAAAATATATTTGACAAATGAATATGACTATTTGAATATATTTGAGGTTAAATTATATTCATTTGTCAGATATATTTTACAGATGTAAAAAACGTAACCCAACATGTTACATAGATCATATTATGATCTATATAACAAGTTAGGTAGCGGTCTCCATTTTTAGTAGCGTACCTGACTTGCGCTCCTTTTCGGTAACGTGTTGTGTGGCTGACAGTTATGGCAGTTTGTTACCGCTATTTTTGCTGAATGCGCCCGATGTCAACAGATTTCTGCTACCGGTATCTATCAGTAGCGCAAACAGTTTTGTTACCGCTCTTTCTGCTGAATTCGCCCAATGGGATAGTGAATAATCATCAGACAAAAAAAAATATCCTGCTGTTGCTCGATGCTTACTCCAAATCTTGCTTTACCAGTTCCTCCATAGTTTGCCATGAACTGGTCGAAAAGCAAAATATTCCTAAATTATAATCAAGAATTATCTCAGGAATTCAATGTCGCAAATACGTCTATCACACTTTTGAGGTTACTCAGCTATGGTCAAGATCAAGAAGTGGCCAGGCCAGAAGCTTTGGACATCGACAAGTTGATAGATATGTTTGCACAAAAATTTAAAAAAGATAAATGAATTTTTGTTGAATAATTTTTGAAATTCTAGATCACATTGATTTGTTTATATCAGAATTTTTATTTTTTAATTTAGAAATTTTTATTATTCAATATATAATGGCAGATGAAAAAACTCAAGGTGGTGAAAACTCGAAATATTTTTAATTTTATCGTAATGAAAATGTTATCAATTTCTTAATGTGGGATCCGCAAGGGGGGCGTGAGTCCTCTGTGCGCTCATATGTATCCGACACTGATTGTGTCAAAGTCATATGGGTCCATAGAGATATTATACTATCATGATACTAAAACTACAAGGTAAACCCACGCGCATATCAATCTTCTATCTCTCTCAGATCTGTGACGTCACGAAGAGACCCATTACATATTTTTCGGGCGTTGATGGGTTTGTTCATTGAAAAAGTTCAATTCATTAGGTACCTTTACATTAACGATCTTTCCTGCGCGACTGGAACGTCCCGTGACAATCGCGCGCGAATGCATGATAGTGTAAGGGAAACCTTTCGCTCGAGATTAGACGCGTGAAAATCGCACACTCTTTCGCTAGCGATTACCCGCGCCATTATTTCATCTCGATAAGCGCGATTGGCACGTGACGTTCCAGTCACGCAGGAAAGATCGTTAGTCCATGGGGGCGTTCCACTTGACGATCACAACGCTCACGCTCACGACCGCTCTTTTCCCCATTCCACTTGCTTGCTAGCGCTATTATGTAACTCAAGTGGAACGGATTATTGGGCGTTTTGGGCTGTCATGAAAGAAATGACAAGATTGAAAAAAGTAGGAGTCATTCTAAACAATAAATTTAATTAAAGTGTACAACAGTTAGAAATATTATAATTAATATATATCTAAACTGTATTCTGAACGTCCATTTTCACTTTCACGCATCTATTGAGATAGGTCGTCACAGAACATCGAAATATGTGGGTCGATTTGAGCTTGGAGTGAGCGATGATTTTGCCGCGCTCACAAAGACCGCGGTCGTTAAGTGGAACGGCTAAAGGAGCATTTTGATCGTTGTGATCGCCAAGTGGAACGGCCCCTACATGTAGTTGATACAGTTTACACGCGCCACTCCAGACCGCGCGAAAGCGCGAGTGATTTTGCGAGCGATGAATCGCGCGTGAAAGATCGTTAATGTAAAGGTGCCTATTGTGAAGTAAAAGCTTTTTGGTGAATTTCGATTGTGCGTTAAAATGTTTTTTCTTGGATTGTGCTGGTTTTTGGTTAGTCTACCTATATTACAAATTGACCATATTCGTTAGCTATCGGTTGCAGCTTTTTTAAGTGTTTCTGGGTTGGCGACATTGTAAGATTAATCATAATGACATTCATCGTAGTTGTCAATTGTCATTATTTATTTACTTTTTTCAAAATTTGAATTTTGAAATGTTTCTAATCATCTATATTAAACGGACATTTTTCAAAATATTTCATCAATCTAGTTAGGTTTCTCCCTGTATATACTACAATCATTTAAAACAGATATCAATAATTTTTATTGATAAAACAAATACATACATTTTTTAATAAAATGGATACTAGAAGGCTGTAAGTAAATCTTGTGTTTATTCAACATGTCCAAGAGTACAATATTAGGTTCATGTTTTTTCGATTTTAGCAACCACAATGTTGGAGGAGGCTGGAGCACTGTCAAGTCGTAGCTCTACCGAAGATTCCAAATTAAAATTTCATAGGTTTGTTTGAGTTTCATAGGTTCCCTAAAAATAAAATACTTGCTAAGAAATGGTAACCTTCTTTAGGAATGGAGCAAGATGCTCATTCATTAATTTCTAGAGGAAGGGAATATGCGGTTTACATTTCACATTCCAAAATGAAATGAAGAGAACTAACGTTCCTACATGATCCCTGAGGAAACCTATGATTTCTAGTAAGCACTAAATTTTCATTTACATCTGTCCACTCATTAACATTATTTTTATTAGCAGGTCAAACAGAAAGACATTTCGAAGATGATAATATAAATGTTTGTAATGGCCGATGTGAATCTTTGAAAAAAATCATCTGAACGATAATATACCCATGAGTATCATAATTTTCATTTTATAGGATCCATTGATCATTTGTTATTAAGAATTATGAACTAGATGAGTTGAAGAAACAAGTCACCAAGGACATTATTAGTGAGTTTACGCCCAACTTGTAAAACACTGCTTACAATTTAATTTTTGCTCCTGGAATTCAACTTTTATTATATTCATACAAATCCTTGGAGCAAATAATCCTTGCTTATGCAGACTATAGGAACAATTTTTATTTTTGTAGGTTTGAGAATTCATGTTGAGATTGGAGAAGTGAAAATATCCATTATACTGAAATCTACGATTCCCATCAGTACCATGGAAAGTTTGATGCCCAATTTCTTCAAAGCACCCCTTCTAGATAGAAGTATATAAGCAATATAGAAGTTTTCAATTTCAATAATTGTTTATAAGTAATTATATAAGTGTTCCATTTCAATAATTGTTTTCATTCCAAAATTCAAAATGTCCCCCACGAACATGCAAATAATTTCATTAATTCAAGTTTGGTTGTATGGAAATGATTTCAGAGATATTTGTAGTACTAATATAGGGATCAATAGGACGTTTATATCCAATAGATCTTTTTCATGTAGTACTAACTAATATAACCTAATTTGTTCACAACACTATTTAATTTATTGGAAATCCAAGGAATTTTTTAATAAAGATGAAAAACAAAATAACAATTGAACTATAATGAACAACAGTATACAAAGAAACTGCTAAAATTCTTCGATAAAAAAAAATAATTCTGCCTGTAATGTTACTATTTTGAAAAATCCACATCCTGTGTTTCATATTCCATCGTAACCACATTTATATTATCATCTTCGAAATGCTTTCGCTTTGACCTGCTAAAAAACATAATGTTAATGACTGGATAGATGTAAATGAAAATTTAGAGCTTACTAGAAATCATAGGTTTTCTCAGGAATCATGTAGGAACGTTAGTTCTCTTCATTTCATTTTGGAATGTGAAAAGTAAACCGCAGCATCTTGCTCCATTCCTAGAGAATGTTACAATTTCTTAGCAAGTATTTTATTTTTAGGGAACCTATGAAACTCAAACAAACCTATGAAATTTTAATTTGGAATATTCGGTAGAACTACGACTTGACAGTGCTCCAGCCTCCTCCAACATTGTGGTTGCTAAAATCGAAAAAACATGAACCAAATATTGTACTCTTGGACATTTTGAATATACGCAAGATATACTTACAGCCTTCTAGTATCCATTTTATTAAAAATTGTATGTATATGTATTTGTTTTATCAATAAAAATTATTGATATCTGTTTTAAATGATTGTAGTATATACAGGGAGAAACCTAACTAGATTGATGAAATATTTTGAAAAATGTCCGTTTAATATAGATGATTAGAAACATTTCAAAATTCAAATTTTGAAAAAAGTAAATAAATAATGACAATTGACAACTACGATGAATGTCATTATGATTAATCTCACAATGTCGCCAACCCAAAAACACTTAAAAAAGCTGCAACCGATAGCTAACGAATATGGTCAATTATGGTTTGTTGTGTTGTGGCAGGTACCTCTAGAAACAATAAAATATAACACAAATATATATTTTCAAACCATCTATTATGCATAAGGTCAACAATAATCATATCAGCAATAAGACCTCCCAGATTTGAAAAAGTATATTTTGCCCTTGAACAGTTCTAGATTTATTATAGTACATATTACTTCTTTTCGAAATTGATTCCTCACATAACCCTTGGTGAAACATGATTGAATAATAAAAGAAGATAAAAACACTTGACTGACAACAAAAACACTCTGTCAAGTGTTTTTATCTTCTTTTATTATTACTTCTTTTCGTCCAACTGATTCAAAATGCATTTTACCTCATAACATAACAATAATATTCGACAAAATTGATTTGGTGGTCGAAGCTATCTCTCAGAGTTTGTTGAATTTTATCATGAATATTTGAGTGTCACTTTTGCAATTGGGTACAAGTTAGATTTCTTTTAGATCTGATATAATAGTTTAGGCATTATTCTGAATATAAACGTTAAATTCAAGCGATAATTTGGCAGATATTATTTGTCCATCTGAGAAATATCGTTTGAAAATGAGCGCTTTTTCTCAAATAGGTCTCATCGTGACGTCATGCGCGAAAAGGTTCAAAACTCGTTCGTCAAATGATCTTATCTGGGTTGTTGTAGTATCATGGTATACTATCTCTATGTATGGGCCCTATCATTCATCATCCTAATATGTCCAGGGCCTTCAAGCTCCAAGAGGTTAAAGACGCCCCTGAAGATTTCACTGATTTTAACGTCAAACCATAGACAATCAGTGATCATAGATATAGTACGTTTATGTCAGTTTTTTAGGTTAGGTTAATCTAAGTAGTCTTTACATGAAAAAACGGAAAAAAAACGGACAGAAAGGAAACAAGAAGGCAAGAAACAGAATCTTCAGCAGAACACTTGTAGTTTAAAGTGTTAAGTCATGTGGATTATTACCATAATAGTTTCACCCATTTTTTCTCAATAGCTTAATATGACTTCTATCAGCAGAATTTTACAAACAGAAGTATTTCAATCTAACGAGGAAAGACTTATTACTTGCTGTAATGTTGGAAAATATTTGAAAAAAAAAGAAATCATCCTTTCTTTGTATTGTCAGCAGTACTAATGCTCCGATACAAATATCAATAGTTCAAATTAAACAAACTGATAAGTTAATTTTCAAACGAAAGAGAACTTGGGCCTTGGCTGAACTAAAATCAATAGATGGTCATAATGATTCACCGGAAACTCAGGAGTTTGATATGTATTTCGATAAAGTTTATAGGTGGACAGCATCAAATATTAAGGAAAGGCATTCTTTTATATATAATTTGTGGAGACAAGCTAAAAAACATATCACAAAAGAATTTCCTACGTTCAAAAATGTGCCTTTGGCTTGGATTGCAGATTATGCAATGACCCCTGAGAATAAGTTTGAGAATTCTGATTTAATGGAAATAGAGAACGTGAATGATGATGATTTTCAGGCAATAACAGAAAAAGAGCAAGAGGATCTGATGAAGTATGAGTTATATTATATGACAGGACTAAAATTCGTCTGGGAAGAAAAAGAAATACTTTTTTTATTGTTTTTTTTCTTTTTAGCCTTATGCAAGAGTGTAAGTTCAGTATTGGAAATGCAGAGGCATTCATGGATGTTCTTAAGAAGGAGCTATCGATGTTAGATGAGAAAAATGTACAGTGTGTACTTGCCTCTGAAAAGCAAGTGGATGAATTGATGAAGAATTTGAGCGAAGCAATTGAAGAAGCGGAACGATTAGAATTTCTTCTAGATTCATATGATGAAATTATTTATCATGTAAAAGAAACTATGGAGAAAATGGAAAAGAAAAATACGATGATTTCTATCGCCAATAGAAATAATAAGTTACTCTTAGAGGAATTGGAGAAGATTGTGGTAAGATAATCGCAGTTTTTTATCATAATTGCAAAACCAAATAATTTTTTGACCACATTATGAATAGAGTATAAATTCTTGATTGCAATAAATTTTTCGTCGCAAAATACCTAGATACATTTGACATAATATCAATTTCTATGTTCATAAAATATATATATTATAATAATAATAATAACAGTGCTTTATTGCAAGTGCAATTGGCCGTCGACCTGAGGTCCTTCAGCCTTTTACAATTCAATATTACATTTTGCATTATAAGGTCGAATATAAAAATACAATTCATCAAATTCTATATGAAAAAAAAAACAAAACAAAAAAATTTCTATAAGTTTCTGAGTTTATTTAGTAGAGACTGTGTTGGGTGCTTTCTGAATATTTTCCTATTTCTGTCGTCATGGAATTGCTCTAGTACATCATCAAGATCCTTAAGTTTGTTGAAGAATTTCCTATTCAATCTATCCAATCTGTTTTTTATTGGCTCTATATTGGTTTCAGAGTATAGCAGGAGGTTTGGGGGATTATGTAGAACATTATTTGGATGCCTCATTCTAGTGATAGTTCTGAGTGCTGTAGTCTCGGCCACTTCAAGATTTCTTATTGCAGGTGTTTTGCAATTAGCATATATGGGATGGGCATATTCTAGCAGGGGGCGACAGATGCTTTTGTATGTTTTAGTGGCATTTTTAATGTTAATTCCTTGCTTCCTATATGCTAGTTTGGAGAAATGTTTAGTCCTGGATATTGTTTTTTTGTAGTTTTTGTTTGGAGATTGAAGTTCAGTTTGTTATCGATGTGTACACCTAAATATTTGATTGAAGGGGATGGTTTAATGAATGCTCTATTAATGTTGATGTTAGGTGAACTAGGAGTTATTCGATGATGGAAGATGATGTACTGTGATTTGTGGGGATTTGCTTTCATTCTCCATTTTTGAAACCAACCACAAACGTCTGGAGATTTTCTAAACATGATGAAAGTGTTTTATTATGTGCAATCAGAGTTGTGTTGTCAGCAAACTGTAATAGATAGTGGTCTTTTGTGGTGTCAATTCCTATGTCGTAGCAGAAGAAGTTAAATAGCAATGTTGAAAGTGGGGAACCCTGAGGAGTGCCTTGTTGTGGACAAAATAATGCGAGGTTGCTGAATTGATTTTTACTGCCAGCTGTGGGTTCTCAAGGAATTGTCTACAAAGGTTTATTAAATTGTATGGAATCTTGATTTTGTTTAGTTTGTAGAGTAAGCCTCTGTGCCAAATGCAGTCGAAAGCCTTCTGAACATCCAAACTCAGGACAGCGGTTTTCTGGTTATTCAGTGATGCATTTTGGGCATTTGAAACTAGGATTGAGAGTGGATGTGATGTTGACTTCCTACTTTTGAATCCAAATTGAAAATTCGGGATATATTGGTCCATATAATTGGAAAGTAGGCTTTTTATTATTTTTTCATAAAGTTTTCCTAATACAGGCAATAATGTAATAGGTCTGTAGTTCTCAACTCTGCTTGTGTTTAAATTAGGTTTAGGGATATTTAATATAAGGCCAATTTTCCATATTTCCGGAAAAATGCAGTTATTCAAGCAGTGCTCGTATATTTTTATCAGGTGTTTGTGTACTTCGTCATCAAGTTTCTTCACAACTATCCACGGAATATTGTCATCAGCTGAGGAACTATTCTTATTTTTATGTAGAATCTGGGAATATTCTGTCTCATCAATTGTTATGCTGTCACTAGATTTTTTATTTCGATTTTGGAAAAAATCGTTGTACCAAGTATTGATCTTCTCCAGATTATCTTTGTCGAAATTATTGTTTTCATAAAACTGAAATATATTGTTATAGTATTCCGCAAATTTAGTGGCCTTTTCTAGATCTGTATGGTATTCTTTCTGGTTGTCCAATATTGTGGGAACATGTTGGTGGTGTTTATATTTAGTCAGTTTATTGACTTCTTGATAAAATTTTCTTCCTTTGGAATCATTTATCTTATTGCATGCCTCAATCCACTTGCTTTCTCTGTATTGTTGGATCATTCGTTGTATGTTTTTATTGTAATTGTTTAGATTTCGCTTAAATATTGGATCCCTGTTCTGACAATATTCCCTATACAGGGTGTACCAAGTTCGACAGCCTATTAGGCGTTTCTGGAGAACTAGACTTATTGGAAATCTGAAAATTGGGTTTATTATATTGTTTGACATTATCTACCGAGCTAAAATATTCTTGGAGCCTGACCTCTTTCAGTTTTACGGGGAGCGAAAAAAAAAATTTCAAATTTTTTGTTTCTGTTTTTTTGTTCCCGAATTTGATAGAGTATATAATTCTGAATACATTCGTACCCAAATCGTTGCATTCTTCGAAATACTTTTCAAAATATCGAGAAAGACCTGAAGAAAAAGGCAGCAAAGAGTATTCGCTAATATGTTTGTTATTCCTAATCTGGATACCTTGAGCACAAACCGTTTTCACATTTTTGAAGTCGAAGACTGTGGAAATATTGTACATTTTTAAAATTTTGAAAATTTCATCACGGGGTGTTCCAAATATTGGGTCAAAAATTGAAATCAAGATTGGCCCATAACTTTCGTTTTTCAAATTAGAACCCTATTTTTTTTATGATTACGTTGGATTGTACAAAGAGAAATGATGATAATTTTCTAACATGTTAATGCTCCTAAAATTGATAATTCTTGAGTTATTTATGATTTTCTGATTTAATGTCGTACGTTGCGTCAAATTCATTAAATCTGTTTCATATCAACTATGACCTTGGTCATAGAAGATGAATCATTCCAATAACTCACTAGTGACACACCTTTTTTTTAAATTCATTTATCATTGTTGTTATGAAACAGATTTTATGCATTTGACGCAACGTACGACATGGAATCAGAAAATACTAAATAACTCAAGAATTATTAATTTTAGGAGTATCAACATGATAGAACATTATCATCATTTTTCTTCGCAGAATCCAACGCAATCATAAAAAAGTAGGGTTCTAATTTGAAAAACGAAAGTTATAGGTCAATCTTGATCCCAATTTTTGACTGAACGTTTGGAACACCCTGTGACGAGTTTTTCAAAATTGCAAATATGTAAAATATTTCCACTGTTTCCGACTACGAAAACTTGAAAACAGTTTGTGCTTAAGATATCTAGATTAGAAATAGCATTTTGTTTAATTTTTTTTTTATATTTCGGACAGTATTCTGACGAATGCAACGATTTGAGTATTTAAGTGCGTGTCACTAGTGAGTTATTGGAATAATTTATCTTCTATAGTCATAGTCATAGTTGATATGAAACAGATTCAACGAATTTGACGCTACGTACGACATAAAACCAGAATATCCTGAATAACTTATCAATTTGAAAAGCATTAACATGTGAGAACATTATTATAATTTCTCTTCGTACAATCCAACGCAATCATAAAAAAATAGGGTTCTAATTTGGAAAACGAAAATTATGGGCCAATCTTGATCCCAATTTTTGACCCAACATTTGGAACACCCCGTGATGAAATTTTCAAAATTTTAAAAATGTACAATATTTCCACAGTCTTCGACTTCAAAAATGTGAAAACGGTTTGTGCTCAAGGTATCCAGATTAGGAATAACAAACATATTAGCGAATACTCTTTGCTCCCTTTTTCTTCAGGTCTTTCTCGATATTTTGAAAAGTATTTCGAAGAATGCAACGATTTGGGTACGAATGTATTCAGAATTATATACTCTATCAAATTCGGAAACAAAAAAACAGAAACAAAAAATTTGAAATTTTTTTTTTCGCTCCCCGTAAAACTGAAAGAGGTCAGGCTCCAAGAATATTTTAGCTCGGTAGATAATGTCAAACAATATAATAAACCCAATTTTCAGATTTCCAATAAGTCTAGTTCTCCAGAAACGCCTAATAGGCGGTCGAACTTGGTACACCCTGTATATTTTCCTTTTGTACTTGATCATTTACATAATGAATGGAGGTAGCTCATGTAAATAAGGGTGTCTAATACTTTTTGGAGTATGCTTTCTTATTGTCTCCGACATAAACTTGTTGAAGTTTTGTATGTGCTGTTCATTAATGGCAGTATTTCCATTTTCTTCCATATATAGTCCTAGGTCGTTATTAATTTTCTCCATATAACTTAGTTTGTAGTTGTATAATATTCTATTATGTACCTCAATAGGCTCTCTGTTTAAGTCAAATTCCACTATCATTGCAAGGTGATCAGAACCAAGGTCAGGTGTTAGTTCGATTTTATTTAAGTTGTTTTTCATATTATTTGTGTACAACATCAAATCTGGTGTGCTATCTATGATTCCTTCCATTAAGAACGTTGATGGTGTTTCAGCTTTAATAAATTGGCTATGAGATAAGAAGCCCTTGATCTGTTTTAACTTTTTTGGAGTTGTAGCATTGAAGTCTCCTATAATAATTGCATATTTACAGAGTGCTGCCTTTGTAAATACTGCTTCTTCAATTTTAGATGTTGGATGAAAATATACCAAGAATATGTGTAGTTTGTCGTTTTTAAATGGAATAGAAAAGTGGGATACCTCATTCTTCGGGTTGTTGATGGCTGGTGGATTATTTTTAGTGCATTTTAAAGATGGATGACATTGTATTATACTTCCGCCTCTTGTGTTTCGGTCGATATGGCCAATTTTGTGCAAGGTAGTCCAATTTTTATAACCAATATTGTGCTCTTTGTTTATTTTCGCCTCCACAAACATAGCACAAGTAATATCATTTTCTTCGATGAAGTGGTTGATGAGGTGTTTTTTTGGCATGTAACTATTTATGTTGTTGTACAGAATCTTAATTATCGACATGAATTTGTCTATTATTTTTGATTATGTATAGGTTCGGTTGGTGATGGATCATCTGGATCCTCAAAGTCGAAGATTAGGACATAAAATCTGTTACCAGAAAATACAACTGTTGTGTCTACGTTGAATTCAGATATGAATCTTTTCTTAAGTTTGAGGATGAGTTCATTTCTGTCTATGTTTTTGGGGTTATTTATTTTTCGACTGAATACATTAATTATGTGATCGTGTACTGTAATGGGTGCATGAATCCTGCTTGTTTTCTTTGATAAATCCTCTATATCTCTAGTCTTCTTGTTGAGCGTTTTTATTTTTATGTTGGGGATACCTTCGATGGGTTTCTTAGGATGGTTTGGGCATTTAACTGACCATGCCATATGATCTTCCTTTCCACAGGCTACACATTTTGGAGTATTGGTAGTTTTGCATTGTAACATTTTGTGTGGTCCTTGACATTTTGGGCATATAGGTGGGCTTCCGCAGTTTTCAGTAGTATGGTCAAATTTCAACCACCTGTTGCAAGGTATAGGAGTTGGTTCTGGGGGGGAGCTTGGATACACCAAATAATGTCGATTCATATAGAAGAGTCCGTTGTTAAGGAGATATTCGAATGCTTCAACTTCTCCGGTGATAATTCTTATGTATCTAGTCGGTTGGGAATATGCTCTTGATATAATTCTTTTGCAATATCGGAGCTTGATATTATTGGCTGTTAGATGTTGGCTCATGTCTTCTTCATTTATGCTTAGTTCAACTGCTGAAATTACCACTGAGTATGTTTGTTGTGGTTCTCTTTTTTCACTTGTTGGCTTTTGGGTGGAAGTTTCCTTGAACTGGATAATTTTCTTTTCAATTTTAAGTTCATTAAGAGCATTTTCTAATCTTTATTTTTCAGTATTGGATTTCAGAATAAAACCTAATTTAGTTTTAAGTATGATATCCTTCGAGTTGGGAAATTTTGAACCCCAAATGTTAGACATTTGAATTCTTTCCATTTGCTTGTCTTCAGTATTTATATAGAATAGATTTGTATATTCCATATTTTTGATGTCATTCATTTTTGCAGAGTAGTTTTTATGATTTGTTTTTGTATTGCTGTTTATTTTATCTTGTGGAATGTTTGGTTTTTGTTGATTATTATTTTTTGTTGAATTATTGTTTGCAGATGTTGGCGGTCTCGCGATAATCTCGTCAGTTTCCATTTTTTCTGTGTTGTTTTGATTTGTGGTTTTAGTGTTTCTTGTTAGTTGTGGTTGTGTGAAAATATTATCTGGGGATT
Organism: Hippodamia convergens; assembly: GCA_038502775.1. Classification (NCBI taxonomy): domain Eukaryota; kingdom Metazoa; phylum Arthropoda; class Insecta; order Coleoptera; family Coccinellidae; genus Hippodamia; species Hippodamia convergens. The sequence continues at coordinate 61,201,236 of CM076609.1, read as the reverse complement.
TATTTTCATTTTTCTTTTTAGATGTTGAGGTGTTTCTACTCGATTTCTTTTTTTTTTTCGTTTTTTATTGTCTTCCTTTACATGATCTTCTCCCCCTGAAGTAGATTGACCTGCCGATGTGGCGCTGACCTGCGACATCTCAGTCTGGTAGAAGGCCTCAAAATCTGAGGCGTCCGTCGTAATATTTTTAGAAATTTTAATTCAATCGATTTCAATGTTTTGAATGTAAAGAAATTCGATTCTTAATGCAATCAGAAATCAACGTGTGAAAACAATTTCGGAGATTAGATAGCGCACATGTGATCACCATGGAGGATAAACACAGACTGGGTATATATTATATTTTTTATATAAATATATATAGATAGATAGATAGATAACAGTATTTTATTGCGGAGCAAATGGCCATCGACCTTGGGTCCTTCAGCCTTGTCATTTAACAACATTATTTTTACATTTTAATTATTACAAAAAAAAAAAAAAAAACTAATAAATTTGTTTTAAATTCTAAATAAATTATATAGAGTCTGTCTTGGGTGTTTTCTTGAGGAACTGTGGTTTAATTCATCTTGATAGAGGGCTAATACATCTTCTTGTCTTCTGAGTTTCTCTACGAATCTGTTCAATAGGGTTTTTAGTCTTGTTCTTATTGGCTCAATGTTGGTGCTTGAGTAGAGTAAGTCGTTTGGCGGATTGTACAGTACATTATTTGGGTGTCTCATTCTTGTGATGGTTCTTAGTGCTTTTGTTTCTGCTACTTCTATGTTTCTCACTGCAGGTCTTTTACAATTGTTGAATATTGGATGTGCATATTCTATTAGTGGGCGACAAATTGTTTTGTAAATTTTTGCTGCTGTAATAGTGCTGATACCTTGCTTCCTATAAGTAAGTTTGCTGAAGTGTTTTGCTCTAGAAATAGCCTTCTTTTTCAGGTTCTTAGTGTGCAGATTAAAGTTCAATTTGTTATCGATTTGAACTCCCAAGTATTTTATTGAAGCTGCTGGTTGGATACTTTTGCCTTCGAGTTGTAGAGTAGGTGACGTTGTTGAAATTCTATGGTCAAATATAATAAACTGCGATTTCTCAATATTTATTTTCATTCTCCATTTTTTGAACCAATTCTGTATGTATTCCAGTAGATCTTGCAGTTTCTTTACGCACTTAGCCACTGTTTTTGCATGTGTAATCAGAATTGTATCATCTGCAAACTGTAGAATGTATAGATCATTGGAGGTTTCTAATATTATGTCATGACAAAATATGTTGAAGAGCAGAGTTGACAGTGGGGATCCTTGTGGTGTTCCTTGTTCAGGACAAAAATAGTCAGAAGTGCTTGTGCCGACTTTTACCTCCAATTTTCTGTTTTCTAAGAATTGCTTACACAACTTGATCAGATCGGTGGGGACTCCTAGCTTGTACAGTTTATACAACAATGCTTTGTGCCATATGCTGTCGAATGCCTTTTCGATGTCTAAACTTATAGCTGAAGTTTTGTATGATTTTAGAGTTGCATTTTGGGCATTTGATACCAGGATGGTGAGTGGGTGAATTGTTGATCTTTCTTTTCTGAAACCAAACTGAAAATTTGGAATGTGTTGTTCTATATGGGGTGTCAGCATTGTTTTTATTACTTTTTCGTATAATTTTCCCAGCACAGGTAGTAGTGTGATGGGCCTGTAGTTTCCTACTCGTTGCTTGTTTGAGTTGGACTTCGGGATGTTAATGATCTGTCCTGTTTTCCATATTGCTGGAAAAATACCTTCATTGATGCAGAATTCAAAAATTTTGATGATGTGTAGGTGAATTTTTTCGTCTAGTCTTTTCAGTATAATCCATGGTATGTTGTCTTTTCCTGGGGAGCTGTTTTTACTATTGTGCAGCTGTTGGTAGTAATCTGCATGCTCTAATGTTGTTCTTTCTCTAGGGTGGATTTGGTTGCTGAAATACTTCTTGTACCATTCGTCGATCATAGTCTTCTCATTTTTATCATAATTGTCATCTTCACCGAACTTATACCTTCTTACATAGTGTTCTGCAAATAGTTGTGCTTTTTCCTGATCTGTTATATACTCCTTGTTGTTTTCTATTAGGTTAGGGATATTCGGAAATTGTTTGTACTTCGATAATTTTTTAACTTCATTATAAAAATTTTTACCTTTCAACTCATTTATTTTGTAACAAGCTGCAATCCAATTGTTTTCTCTGTACTGTTGTATCATGCGTTGTATGTTTTTATTGTAGTTATTTAGTTCTTTTTTGAAATGGGGGTTTGGGTTTTTGCAATATTCTCTATAAATTTTTCTTTTATGTTTAATGAGTTTGATAATGTAAGGTGGTAGTTCATGTAGAAATATATGTCTTTTCTTAACTGGTGTATGTTTTCTTATGGTTTCCGACAGTTTTCTATTGAAATCTTCAATATATTGCTCGCTAAATGGGGTATTCTCATTATTTTCTATGAACAACTCTAACTCCTTGTTAATTTTAAGAATGTTTGAAAGTTTGTAATTATATACAGTGGAACTTCCCTATAACGAATACGCTAAATCCACAAAAAAATTTCGTTATACAGAAATTTCGTTATGCAGAAATTTTTTTTTATTTTGTCAAGTGTCAAAAAAGCAATGTTCACTTGCATTTTTTTATTTGAATACATTATACATAATTAACTCAAGCACTTCCTTCTAGACATTTTCACACTACTATCTTCATTAACGAGCGAAACTGAAAACTGAACAATCTGTATAGCCAGGGGTGCATCTACACTACAACTGTTTCAGAAGGAACTCTCCGTCCGCCGTAAAGGTTTAGTTTATGATCGGGATTTATTACCTACGTCCGACAGAATTACGGAAAAAACCATCCCTAAGTATACTCTGGGAAAAACCTTCTTACCAATACGCACTTAGAGAGTGACTTTCTCAGAATAATTCGTTATAGAGAGAATTCACTTCGTTTTAGAGGGTGTTTTTAACAGGGTATTTGGATTCAAGGTGCAATGACAGATACGAAATTCGTTATACAGAGAAATTCGTTGTAGAGACGTTCGCTGTAGGGAAGTTCCACTGTATTATTTTTTCTGTTTGTTCATGTGGCTCGAGTTGCATATCGATATCTACCACCATACCAAGGTGATCTGGTGCTAAGTCAGGAATTAATTCTACTTTCACGATATTTGATTTGATATTCTCCGTGTACAACAGTAAATCGGGTGTGCTGTCTTGATTATTGCTCATGATGAATGTTGGTCCCGTTTCAGCCTTGGAAAACTTGCTATTTTTCACAAATTCATTGATTTGGTCGAGTTTTTTTTTTGTCGTTGCATTGAAATCACCAATTATGATTGAGTACTTGTACAGTGATGCTTTGGTAAAAACTGTTTCCTCTAATGTGCTGTTTGGATGAAAGTATACCAGGAAAATATGAAGTTTTTCATTTTGGAATGGAGTTGTAAAATGTGTTACCTCGTTCATTTGGTTTCTAATTGCTGGTGGGTTGTCTCTTCTGGCGTGCAAAGATGGGTGGCACTGTATTATGCTTCCTCCTCTTGTGTTCTGTTTTTTATGACCTATTTTTGTGAAGGTAGTCCAGTCATTATAATTAACGTTGTGTGTTTCATCTATTTTGGACTCTACAAATAATGAGCATGAAATATTGTTTTGTTCTATGAAGTTGTTGATAAGGTGTTTTCTCGGCATATAGCTGTTAATATTGTTGTAGAGGATCCTAATTGTCGATTTGAATTTGTCTGCTACCATTGTTGTTTACTGGTTCAGTGGGTGAAGGTTCTTCGGGATCATCCATGTCAAACATTAAGATGTAGAAACGATTTCCAGAAAAAACAATTGTTGTGTCGATGTTATATTGATTAATGAATCTTCTTTTCAGTTTTGCGATCAATTCATTTCTGTCCTTGTTTTTAGGCTTGTTCAATTTCCTGCAATATGTATTTATAATGTCATCATGAACTGAGATGGGAGCATGGATTCTGTTGGTTTTCTTGGACAATTCTTCAATTTCCCTTGTTTTTTTATTAAGTGGTTTGATGTTAGTGTTGGGGATGCCTTCAATGGGTTTCTTCGGATGTTTTGGGCATTTGGTAGACCAGGCTAAATGATCTTCAGCTCCGCATGCTAAGCATTTTGGCTTGTTATTACTTGCAGTTTGTCATTCTGTGTGAACCTTGACATTTGGAGCATTTTGGTGTTTCTGTACAATTATCTGTTGTGTGGTTAAATTGGAAGCATTTTCCACAGGGTATAGGGGTTGGTTCTGGAGGGTGACTCGGGTAGACTAAATAGTGGCGGTTCAAATAGAAAAGTCCATTATTCAGCAGACTTTCGAATGCTTCCATTTCGCCGGTAATAATTCTGATGTACTTTGTAGGTTTGTTGAAAGTTTTTGATATAATCCTTCTGCAATATCTATGTTTTATATTTGTCTGAGTTAGGTGTTGGCTTATGTCTTCTTCTTTAATATTTGTTTCCACCGATGCTATTACCACAGAGTAAGTTTGTTGCGGCTCGTTTCTTTCCTTGGGTGTTCTCTGATTTAATGTTTCTTTATATTTAATTATTTTCCCTTCTTCTATGAGTTCTTTCAGACCTTTCTCAATCGTTGATTTTTCACAATTCGATTTTAAGATGAAGCCTAATTTAGTTTTCAGAATGACATCTCTGGAGTTTGGGAATTTGTTGTTCCATATTTTTGCCATTTGAATTCTGTCCACGTCGGTATTTTGGGTGTTTTATATATATATATATATATATATATATATATATATATATATATATATATTCTTAATGCAATCAGAAATCAACGTGTGAAAACAATTTCGGAGATTAGATAGCGCACATGTGATCACCATGGAGGATAAACACAGACTGGGTATATATTATAGATTTATTGGACATAACCCTCTGAAACTGAAATGAACCGTAGACAGCTGTTTCGGGCTTTCGGCCCTCATCAGTACGGTGAGAAGTTGGTATTCGAAAACGCATAACGGAGTCAACACAAGGGAGCCAGCCGCACATTTGCGATTTCAGTTGGAAGACCCTGCATTCCAGGGCAACATCCAACGTCACCACGGAGGCAACTTTAGCCACCTGCGTGACATCCGAGTCCAGGAGGGTTATGTCCAATAAATCTTATCCATGTATTTTACCGATCCCTCAATATTCATATCTTTCTCATATATATATATATATATATATATATATATATATCCTCCTATCATTATGGCTCCATTTAACATGCAACCACCATTCATTATGGCTTCAGTCGAATTACGGTTTCAGTATATGTGAAGCCATAATGTAATTCACATTTTCCGCTCATTGAGGCTACCGATTTGACTCTGGTTTATGTCAGTCGGGGCCCTGAGTAATACGGAAGAACTTTGAACACAAAAATCTGATTCAGTTGCAAAGATGCCATCATTATTACGCAATGAAAATTAATTCTTGTGACGCTCTAATGGTTGGAAAATGGTGATTATTATATATTTCAGTTTGAGACTTTACCACCGGTGCCGTGACTGTAGTATACATTTTGTGTATATTGTGAACTAGACCTTGTACTTTACGGACTCAGAGATGTGGCAACACCACCCTAGCGTTTTTATGCAGCTAATAGAGAATTCTCATTCAGCTGATGACTCGCTAATATGTCTTGTGGAGGCAGAATTTTTATTGCGCTTCGGCGTAACTCATCTAGTGGCGTTTCAAATTTCGTATTAACGTGAATGTCACATATGGATAGTGATATTCTAATCGGTTGTAAAAATTTACACTATTTTTTATTAGTCAAATGCATATTTTGAGTGTATACTAAAGAATAAGTAACATTTATTTTTGAATACAACTTGATCTATTGAACTTATAACCGTTTCGAATATAGAAGAAGTGATTATGGAAATTGTATTGCTTCAAAAAAGTTTATAGATATAATTAGTGTTCGAAATGCAACCTTGGTGCATTGCAATCGGGTGATTGACCAAAATATAATGGCTTTCGGAAATTGTTGTTTCGATCATTCGAAAAAAATCAGGAAAATCTTCACTCTGTGACGGTCTTCTCACTCCTGATGAAAGTCTTTACTTCTCTATTTTTTTTTTCGTGTTCTTTAACCCTGAATAATGATTCTTTATACCATAGCCCAAAATTCAGAGCCAGCGAATCCACCATGAAAGAAAATGACACTACCACGCTTCGCCTAGACTCTAGTATTCTCACTGAAAAAAAGTACTTTGGGAAGTGAATTTAGTAATTGGGGCATTGAATGAGGATTCCGAAACGGTATGACTGTTGCTAGATTATTATTCCTCAAATAGTGGACAATTAAATTTTCTGCGAAGAAAAACCACCTTCTTCAAGGTTGATTCTGTTTTGAGTGAGGTAGTGAGAATCATTTCACGATGAGAAAACGAGACAAATGATAATGCTATCAAATAAGATCCCAAGAAATTATGCAAATTGAAAGCAGCTGAATTTGTCAATAATGGAATATTCACCGATTCGATATCACGTCATTATCTGATGAAGTGTTATACAGGGTGTCCCGGGACGAATGCAACAAACGGATACCATGAATTTATGTCATCAAGATGGACTCATATCAAGTGGTTTTAATCGCCTGCGTGCCATCGTTTGGGGTATACAGGGTGATTATTGAAATTTCCAAGTTCGATAACTTCTGAACTACTCGATTGAATGATTTCAAATTTCGAAGTTTAATCACACTTACTATCGCCTTTTTTCAATATTTATTGTGAAAACCCACCGAAGACCAACACACCGGTTGGTTCTGGCTGGGTCGGTTCGTCGTTAAATTCACTAATACTTCTTTTTTCCAAACTTTTATTCACCTAAACGCACATACAAACGTTTGCTCTTGCAGATTTTTTCTGACACTTCATTCGCTCTCTTTGATATTTTAAAATTACTCAATTCTCAGAACATAGAATAGACTAGATATTTTTAGTGTCCGCTAGATGGAGTCACAACATGCTCCCACTCGAGAAATTAATTTAAACAATAAAAGTAATTTCTCGCATTCAAATTCATAATCCAATAATACAATTCCTATTCTAAGAGTCTTTGGGGAACTTTTATTTTTCGTCCACTTCGCGAAATTCTTATCGGATCGGTTTCGGGTACTCTGCTTACAGGCACTCCCGCACTACCCGAATCGCACTGTCCTGGATCTTCGTTGTTTGCAGGTGAATTCTTGCAAGCATCTTCCGCTGCTTCTACTCCAACTCCTTCCTGGGCTGGGGCAGCTTCTCCGTCGCATTCTAAAATAAAAAGGCGTTGCACCGGTCGAAGCACCGCGGCACGTTTTTACTCGATCTAGTCTTATGAGTTTGTCTTTACCACGGATCACCTCGACTACACGACCGAGGGGCCAATCCAACCGTTTGCTGTGGTCGTTCCCGACGAGCACTACCTGACCCAGCTTTATAGACGTATTTGTTCTTTTGTCACTAAGTAATTTTAATTGTCCTAGATACTCCAACCGGAATCTTTTACGCAAATCGTCTCTTAGTTTTTGTCTATTCCGGATGCTTCGCGATAAACACTGCCTTTCGATGACGTCACAATCAGGTAAAAAAGTTTCTACTTGCTCCCTTAAAAACATGGCAGGAGTCAACGCCGATACGTCTTCGGAATCGCACGACACGTATGTAAGGGGTCTGGCGTTAACCGTCGCCTCACAATCGCAAATTATAGTCAATAGCTCCTCATAATTGAGACATGCAGACCCTAAGACCCTTCTGAGTAAACCTTTCACTACGCCAATGAGTCTCTCGAAAAATCCTCCCCACCAAGAGGCTGAAGGGGGGTTGAAGCGCCAATCAATTCTCTGTATGGCCGCTTCTCGCGTTATTTTTTCCCAATCCAAACTTCCGAAAAAATTATCTGTACCACGGAAATTTGTTCCATTATCACTGTAGATGACTTTTGGTCTACCTCTCCTAGCGACAAAACGCCGAAAAACTTGTAAAAATCCCTTTGTGGAAAGGATCGATGCCAGTTCCAAATGTACCGCCCTGTACACTGCACATGTAAAAAGACACACCCACACCTTCTCACCTGTCTTTAAATATAATGGTCCCGCGAAGTCAACCCCAGTCACTTCGAAACACATTGCGTCTCGAACTCTGTCGACAGGTAGGGGCGGTGCTTCTACCACAAGTGGTCTTGCATTGAACCTTCTGCAAACTACACAGCTTCTCACAATGGTCTTGATGGCACGGCGACCTCCAATCACCCAGTGATTTTCCCGGAGTAATGACATGAGTCCTTGAACACCTACATGGCATGACCTTTTATGTGTGTGTAGTATGAGACTTCGGATCACAGGATGTTTAGCAGGTAGGATAACTGGAAATCTGAAGTTTTTGGTATCATGTCTATTTGCTACACTTGTCTTCAATCGTAATAGACCATCTTCATCATAGAACGACTTCAAGTACCTCATCTCTCCTGGACTAGAAAAACTAGTTTTTTGCGTCAATTTGAAAACGAATTTTTCGGCAAAGTTCATTTCCTGGACTGAAATATCTCCAATTCTTCGCGGTTTTGAACAATTAATATTGTTGACAAATCGGAAGATCCATGCCACCATCCTTACCGTCTTTGGGTAATCACTGAAATGATCAAGGTGAAAATCAACATCATATACCTCTTTATCTAGCAATGCTTTCACTGTCTTTCTCTTTTCTCTAAGAATTTCCCCCTCATCGATGGTCATTTGTTTCGTAACAGGCCAGTCATTTTTCTGCCAATATAACCAGTCAGGACCCTCCCACCATTTTGACTTCAGTAAATGAATAGGAGAACATCCACGTGAGGGTAGATCAGCTGGGTTTCTGTTTCCTGGTATATGACGCCAGCTGCCAGAGTGTGTCAATCGTCTTATTTCCTCAACTCTATTATGAACAAATGTACCCCACTCTTCATTTCTTTGAATCCATGATAGGACTGTTGTGGAGTCGCTCCAAAAATAAGTTTCATAATGTTGTGACAAATTCTCAGCCACTTGTGAAAACAGTCTGGATCCTATAGTTGCAGCAAGCAATTCCAAACGGGGAATTGTTAACGTCTTACTGGCCTTTTCTATTGGTGCTACCCTCGATTTGGCTGCCATTAAGTAAACCGATACTTTGTCGACCTTCTGGATCCTACAGAAAATTGCAGTTGCGTATGCATATTTCGACGCATCAACAAAGATGTGAAGGCTCACATCCTCAGGATTCATTCCGCCAATGTTTGTCCACCGTGGCAATTCGATGAGTAACAAGCTCGGAATTTCCTGGACCCATTCCTTGAACAGAATGGCCATATCATCATCATCATCCAATGTAGTATCCCAATTTATATTTCTTGACCACAATTCTTGCAACCATAATTTCGGTCGAAGTGTAGCAGGGCTGGTGAATCCAATCGGATCGAATACTTTCTGAGCCACTGACAACAACTTCCTTTTTGTGACAAGCATATCCTCGGTTCCTATGTTTAACAAGTCCTTATTGAGTGTTAAAACGTCTTTCGTTGGATACCATCGAAGCCCAAGTACGGGTACTCCATTCGTCTGAGAAGCTCCACTTCCAGAAAACTCCCACCCTCGGAGATCGAAGCCTGCCTCGGCCATCACTCGTACTGATTGTGTGATAAAATGGTTCAAGACTTCCTCATCTGGCACACTGGTTACACAGTTATCTACATAAAAGCTTCTTTTGAGTCTCTGTATGTTTTCCCTTGAAAAGCAGTTCCCACTCTCAGAAGACGTGTTTAGATATTTCGACAAATGATATTCTATTGTGGCTCCAAGCAAGAAAGGGCTGCAGTTAACTCCAAACACAACTCTGTTATGTTGGTACACGATTTCTTTTCCCTGTTCGTCAACCCACAGAAATTTCAGGTAATGACGGTCTCTAGTGTTGACACTTATCTGCAAAAATGCCTTTTTTATGTCGGATATCACGCCAAACTTATTCTCACGAAATCTGGTAAGAAGTGAAGGTATCAGTTCAATTAAGTTCTGCCCCTTCTCCAAACACTGGTTAAGAGAAGGATTATTTTTGTCACGTGCTGATGCGTCGAATACTGGTCGAACTGCAGTCGTTGATCCCTCTTTAACAACTGGTCTATGAGGAAGGAAATGACCTCGTTCATCATCTGCACTAACCTTCTTGATAATACCTGCAGATTCCCATTCTTTGAATACTTCATCATACCTAGAAGTAAGCTGGTCCTTCGCTAATTTCTTCAAAACACCTGTAAGTCGTTTTCTAGCAATTTGAAGGTTGCTGGGAAGCACAGGATGGTCCTCCAGCCATGGTAACCTCACTTCATATCTTCCATCTTCATCAATCTTGACAGTCTCCTCGAACATTTTTCTAGCTGCAAATGCAAGTTCTTCTTTAGACTTTATCTCCTTCGGATCGGATATACCCAAAATATCCAACTGCCAAAGTTCAGTTATCGTGGGGTTAGACAGCATGGAAACTGTCGTCAGCATACTAAAAGTATTTGAAGTTGGTACCTTGCCTTCTACTGTCCAGCCAAAATGTGTTTCGTATGCCACCAGTCCACTCTTCAGCTTGTGCCTCTTTCCAGTATAGAATAACCCAGCCACATCTGCTCCAATTAACATTTCTATCGGACCTGAATCACCTACATCAGAGACATCAATATCAGCGAGCTTCAGTTCCTGTATCCAAGGACCATAAAATACTGTCGACACATCGTTACAAATACACAGTTGATCTAGAACCTCGAATGTGAGGCTATAGTTGCCTCTACTGATGGTAACGTCATAGCAAAAGTGAGTATTTTCAACTTGTGTACCTCCAAAAAGGCAGTGTGTCATTTTCTCCGTCCTTTTCGGTTTCAAATTGAGCGCAGCAGCTGTGGACTTCAGAATGTAACTCCTTTGAGACCCTGAATCGAATAATCCTCTCACGGATCTAACACCTTTGTTCCCCTTCAACGAAATTCGCAGAGTCTGAAGAAAGACATAATTACTGAAACTTTGATTAGTCAGGATTTGATCGTTTTTCCGCTCAACTTTTTCATCTGATAATTTTCCCTCCTGATGCTTATGAGGAATGTCTTGGCACATGAGAGGTACATGCGAATATCCACAAACAATACATTTCAAACGCATTCTACATCTACGTGATACATGACCGATTTTCAAACATTTGAAGCACGCTTTTTTCTCTAAAAGAATACGTTTTCGTTCATCTAAACTCATTTTCTGCGCCTTAAAACAAGAGTTACTTTCATGGCTTCCAATACAAAAAGTACATTTTTGGACATCTCCATGTAGAAGTACAGCTGCGGTCTTTTTCGTTTCGAAACTCCGCACATTTTTCTTCTCAGAATTCGTTTGTTTCCTCATATTCCCTGCCAAACCGAATCCTTCGCTCGCCAAATCAACTCGCAGTTCATTTTCAACTTCCGTACGCAAGAAACGCATTAAGTTTTTCAAACGAACTTCCAGAGAAGATTCGTCATACTGTGAAATATTTAAATTCGAATTTGACCCTGAAACTTGCGTGTTCTGGCTTGTATTGAATGTAGATCGTTGCCAAATTCTCAGAAGGTCTTGAGGTAGGCACGACTCAATCAGAGGAAATAATAGAGCAGCGTATTTATCACTCGTTATCCCGAGAGTATCTAGGGCGCGTAATTGTGTTTCTATCCGATCGTATAACTGAGTTAGGTCATATTTACCCTGTAAAAGCACGTTATTGAGGACCAATTTTAGCAATTCACGCACATAAACTTCGATCTGCAAATCTTCCCGGCCGAATCTGGACTTCAAACAATCAATTATTTTTTCGTAATTTTCGCCTATACAAGGAAAGCTTTCTACAATTTTACGCGCGCGACTGCCATCAACGGTAGCTTGAATTAAATACTCGATTTTGTCACAAGCGTTAATGTCTGCATCTTCGTGAATCTTGCTGAATTGTGACCAAAAACCGAGCCACTCGCGGATATTACCATCGTACATTTTAAATTGTATGGTAGGTAGTTGGAACTTGTGTTTACCTTTAGATGGGCAATCTTCTAACTCACCCCTTGTTCCATCCCTCGAACGAGCATCTACCGAATTAAGTGGTTGATCCAACAACTTCTCCACTTGAAACTTCATCTCGTAGAATCTTTTGCTGTAACCATCATTCTGGTCCATCTCGGCGAGAAGTTCCTCTTCTGCAGCGTCCGCTTCCAACAGATGATTATAGACGGAACATTCCACTGCATGCATCTCCTCATATTTCCTTTTGAATAACTCCCACAGCACAGCCAATTGGTTGAGTTGCACCGGCACTGCTTTCAGCGAATTTTCTAATTCACCTGCCGATTTTGTGAAACTACACCTGAGCACCTTGCGTGTTTTCCTCTTGACTTCAATTGTGTCAGCCATTTCAAAAAGATTCACACAAAAATCCACAAAGTCCGTACTATATTGCGATGTGAAAATCCAAGTCCTGTCACGGTCGCCAGAAAATGTGAAAACCCACCGAAGACCAACACACCGGTTGGTTCTGGCTGGGTCGGTTCGTCGTTAAATTCACTAATACTTCTTTTTTCCAAACTTTTATTCACCTAAACGCACATACAAACGTTTGCTCTTGCAGATTTTTTTCTGACACTTCATTCGCTCTCTTTGATATTTTAAAATTACTCAATTCTCAGAACATAGAATAGACTAGATATTTCTAGTGTCCGCTAGATGGAGTCACAACATTTATACAACCGAATAAGTCAGATTCAGTCCGTTTTTGTTTTTCGAATTTGGGAAAAATTCAAGGAGGGCAGTCGTAAAGAACGGCAAAACTATAAAATTTGAGATAATTTCTAATTTCATCAAGAAGTTCCAAATTTCTAGGAGAGAATGTGTATTGAACACCCTGTGCCAAGCAGAAATTTTGATTTTTTATTAGTAAGTGATTATTTCTTTGTGGCACGGAAACGAAACATAGTGTCCACGTACAAGGTGATCCAATATTCACGAAAATGGGCGAAAATAAGAAAAGGTTGAAATTTTCTAAGTCTAGATGTGATTTATTCGGTTCCAGAAATATTGAAGGAAGGCGATAGTGAAGGGTGAAAAAACATCAAAACTTGAAATCATTTGTTCGATCAGTTCAAGAGATATTAAACAGTGAAATTTCACTCATAAGTTAAACACCACCCTGTTTACACCAAACGAATGCACTCAGGCAATTCAAACCTCTTGATACGAGTCCAGCATGATGACATTAATTCATGGTATCCGTTAGTCACATTCTTCCTGGGACACCCTATATCATGTTATGTAACACATGATCAGATAAGATCGTGATATCAATTATCTGTTCAATCACTCAGAGATACTCTCTAACTGTCACTCGTGCAAGTTAAGCATGCTCAGTTTATCTTCTTTTATGAATGTAGGCTCATTTGTTCAAAAAAGTTTCTCTAAGAATGGAGAATTCTCTGATGCTTTTGTAGCATTTTTCGATAAGAGCTACACGAGTTTGACGGTCTCACAAGTAGCAACATTTGTACTAGCTGTAAGTGCGTCTGATTTACTAGCTACACGTCTGTCTCGCTCCCACATCGTGAAATGACTTACCCAATTTTAATTAAATTAGAATAAACCTCAATTAAGTTCCTGGGCACATCAGACTAATTTTCAAATAACTAAAGCCTTGGTTTCCTCGAAAGCGGTACCGTCAAATTCCGACCGAATTATTTCAAGTTTCCTTGCATTGTACTTTTTTAAATGTGTAGGTTTTTATTCGAGCTGAGAACATCGTTTCAAATTAAAGGCCATATTATAAAGAATCGTTATTCAGTATAACATTACACAAATAAGTTAACTGAAGACTATTAGCATCAGGAAAAAAAGTAATGAAAAATTCGGAATGAGAGTAATGGTTCTTCATCTATAATTATTTGATTGAATCTTCATAATGTGGACCTCAGATTTTGTATGTGAACGTTAGGAGAATACACTAGAGAAGCAATGAGCAAGTTTTAGTTATAATTTTTTTTCTAGTATATGAAGAAATTGTCTTTCTTTACACAGCTTTGAGTGAGCATATACGGTTACTGTTCATATATTTCAGGGAGTGACTGTAGATGGCAATATGAAACTTATTACCAACTCAGGCCTAAGATGGACCATAACTTTCCAAACTTATTGGACGTTCAGTACATGTATGTTTTCGAATGAAATAAATCGTTTAGTGATAATAGGGGAGATTTGAATGAAAAAAACTTGGAATTTTTGATTAGATCATCCAGTTTTAAATCGGAATCAAAGAAAAGGACTATGACTAAATAGCGCCTTTGCGGTGCATTTCAGGACCCAACTATATATGAAGTTAATTGTATTTCTTGACATCTTTTCATCGAGTTCTTAGAGTTGTTCAGAATAGAAACACCGTTTAACTTAAATTTGGATACCCTATTGTTAATTTGGAAGTGATTAACTCCCGTTATGAATTCGGAATGATCAGTTGGTCATAGGTTTCAGAAAATTTGGTTTTGTTCAGACTACTTCATCATTAACGTCTAAGTAATATCTGTGAACATTTGTCTCGGAATAAAAAAAAATTCATATCCTCCTCTTTTTTGTTTTATGACAAAGGGAAAAAAGGATTAAAAAAAAAATGGGTGTTTTTTCTCTCTCCAAAAATTACGAGCTTCTTGTAAAAAGGAAGAAAAATACGTTCAATTTTTTTTTTTCAAATTGGCCAATTTTCAAAGATCAATTGTTTTATTTCCGAATGAATCGAAATTTACATTAATATTTATCGACATACTTTCTGCTAATTCATCCTTCTCATTTTCATCATCATTATTCTCATCTATAAAATAAATGTATTGTTACTATTAAGATCATCATTATAAGTCGACAATGCTCATTCAAGTTCTATTTCCAGTTGATTGATGAAACTTGAAAAGCATTAATATCAGCAGGAAATTCGATGGACTCCACAGAAATGAATTCCATGAAAAATTACTTCGCAATGGACAAGGTGTTTTTTTAGTTCACTTCATGAGAATGGTTCTCGAACAAAAAATAAAATACATTATTTTCAAAATACATGATATTTTGAAATACATTTCGGATATCTGATTTCCTCGAAAATGGTCGATTAGAAAACGATTTAGAACAATCTTTCAATGAAATTATGATGAGTGATTAGTAGTATGGTCGAAACCTTTATTGGCGGAATTACGCAATTCAATAGAGATTTCATGAGTGATGAATTGATACACAATAAATGCTTCCTTTGCGAAGTCGCGGAAAAATCAAATGATTGAAACTCATTTTAAAAAATAAAAATATTAAATGGCCTTAAAATTTCGATTAGGAATGTTGGGTGAGCTAATTAGAAATAATTTCTCCACTTCACCTGAATGAAATATAAAAATTAAAAAAACCAGATGGCATAAAATTTTCGATTAAAAAAGTTGGTTGCGGTGGCTGATTGCAAACGCCGCTCAAAGTTTCAAATCAAATAAGCGCTTAATTTGCTTTTATTCTGAGTAGGTTGTGAAATTTCAAAAAAAACAAACAAAAATATGTTTCAAGATATTCAATTCAAACACCCAGTATGTTGAGAACCATGCATTTCAGTATCCTGAGAATAAGTCGAGGTCTTCTCGAATGAGTACAATTTTGTTCAAAACAAGGAAAGCCGAATAAGTTGGATACCTGCAGAAGAAAATTTGAAATTATATGGGTACGATTGAATATTTTATTTTATTTGTGCTCTTTCGTGCAAATAACATCATTTGGGAGCCTCAGGAAGAATTTCTTCGAACGATTTCAATACTGCATAGGATCGCGCTTCTAACAACATAATACAGAACTTCACGTGGATATCCAATTCAAACTGAGAACTGTGAAATCATTGCCATAATAATCTTATCTGATCTGACAACGCTGTAAGGGAATCGAACGCATATTATGTGAGTCCGTAATATTATCTTCTTATACAAAAATTGTATATTTGAAGCCACAATGGTAGGAACTTATAATGAAGCCATAATATACGCTAAACATCAAAAATTTGTATATTTATTTTCTCATCGTATGGTATTCATCGTGAAGAGGGTGCTTAATTTGCCGTTTCTGTTGAATATACACGAATCAGAACTGACATAGATCTTCCCGTTCTATGTGACGCCACAATGGTTGGTATAAACCATAATGTTCGGAGATGTAAATATATATATATATATATATATATATATATATATATATATATATATAGGGGAAATGGTTATTTTGGGTTCTTGGCAATTATTGGTTGGGCAATTATCAACAATCAAGTGTCTTTACATCTATATTTCGAACCTTTAGTGGTTCTTCTTCAGGATGGTCTGACGAGATTATTGTTTAAATTAACAAAGAGAGCATCGGAACAAATATCTTACATTCGATTGATTGTTACGAAGAAAATTGTTTACAATATGATGTAAAGACACTCGATTGCTGATAATTGCCCAACCAATAATTGCCAAAAACCCAAAATAACCATTTCCCCTGTTTTCTCCGGCAAACAATCGTATTTCCAATATATATATATATATATATATTTTATATATATATATATATATATATATATATATATATATATATATATATATATATAATATAATGTTTCGTGGGATAGCAACACTTAGTAGGTGGTGAATCAAGAAAACTCTTTTTTAGTACTTTCACTCGAGCTTTCGGAATACTTTATTCCATCTTCAGGAGCTACAAAGAATTGAAAAAAGGGGGGATGAGCTAACAATCACAAAAAGGTGAAATATCAAAAAGTTTTTTTACCTTGGTCTAAAGGTAAATATATTTATATATCAATAGGATATATATATATATATATATATATATATATATATATATCCTATATCCCCAGAGGAATAAATCCAGCAGTGGTGGTAATAGTCCATGGGTGGAATTGTTTATTTAATGTGGAGAAGACTTTTTCTTTGCATACATTGAATCCAGCAGAGTCAAATCTAGTGATCTTGCAGACTATCTTATCATGTTCATGAATTATCAATTATTATTGAAGCCAACATCAAGATTACACAAAATATCGTTTTTTGCATCAAATCAAATTTAAAATACAAACTGTGAAACATTGTTGAAAAAGTAATTTCGAGTAGAAATCAAATATATATATATATATATATATATATATACATATATATATATATATTTATATATACAGCAAACCGCCTTTGGAGAGCCATACATTGCCAATTTACCATCATTTCGACGTCCGCTTGCAATCTGACGTCCGATATACGGACGTCGGATTGTCTTGAGAAATTTTCAGTGTTTTTCGACGTCATGGAACGTCCTGAGTCGTTATGCCAAATTTCGCCGATGACGTCAGATACTCTCATCTTGTACAAAACCGTATATTTCAGTTCAACCAAGGCACGATAGAGGCGCTGACTACCACTAGTTGCGTATATGATATATACGTTCTTTCTATTTCACATTAAGAGCATAAGACGACATGAGATTTGGCAACATAGTCTCATAATAATTTTTATTCGGTGCGATTACTAGACGTCTCTTATACTTGTTTATATGAAAAAACTCTGTTTCATTTGCATGACCTCGGTTTTCGCTTCCCCCATTTGTGAATACAGATATCTTCGTCTGATGAACGTCAAGAAGGAAAGCATATTATTAGGGTGTATTTACTGGCTTGCTTGGCGGCGATCTTCATAAAGCCTACAGTTGTGGAATATTATAAACCTTTTTTTCATTGAACTTTCCGGTTTGCCATACAAATTTTTTTTAGGGAATATTTTGGATAATGATCGAAAATGGGGAATCCTATGTGGGGAGACATTCATCGCTGAAATACGGATGAAGCGCTTCAGACGTCGATAAGAACAAAAAACACTACTATTGATCATCTCAATTCCACGTATTTTTTGACATAATCAACATATTCATTCTTGATTTCCCATAAAAAATACTTTTTTATCGTGCAGTGTTAAAAATGGGAAAAATTTCATGAAGATTTTGATAACTCATGATTTTTGCTAGGGAATATGGCTCACGAACTTTTCTATCTACCAAATATTTTATGTAATACGGTCGAAACGTTTCGGATCGCTTTTGTACACTACCACTGGAACACGAGGATTATTAGTCTCAAATTTTTCACTTCGATGTTTTCAACTTCAAACTTCAATTATATACATAAGCGAGAAAAAGGGGCGTAGAACTGTGTTGGATGGAACCAATGTTTGAAAACACTGGTATTTGTCTCACAATTAAAATCTCAGCCTTGATTAATATATCATCTGTCATAAATTATAAAAGAATCCATTATTCTCATATACCTACATTTTCAAGAAGAAGAAGGTACATATTATTATTTTATTCAATTAATTCTTAGAAAAGAAATTCAGAGACGATGAAGGAGCCAATGACAATCCAATGAATACACAGTGTGATTCCGGAGGAGATCGTCAGACTTTAGATGAAGTTTGAGAGAGTCATTTTGATTAAATTTCCAATTGACATTCTACTGAGAGTTTGATTTTGCTTAGAAATTTCTCGAAAATACTTCCGATTAGATCTTCTCTCATTGTGTTTAAGCAATAGGGCTCTCAGTAAAGTGCCAAAAACACAGCTGAATAATGGCTACTTGAAGTAGAATCTCAAAAGGGAAAGGCTGATAGGTACTATGTTTAATATTTCGGAATAAATTTTTGAATTCGATAAAAATCTCAAAAAATCACGAATTTCAATATCGACAATTTTTTATATGCCAATAATTTGACAAATGAATATCAAGTGGACCGAAAATAAACAGATCGTCACTTTTTTTTCAAGTGAAATGACCCCAGAAGTCAGGTTTTGGGAGGGCCATTTTTCTTGGATGAACTTTTATATGTCCATTATCAGACGTCAAACCTAGTCGGAAGCGATTACGAATGAATTTATTCCGAGACGATATCAGAAGCATATTCTTTAATGAATATTCACGAAAAATATACATTTTTCAAATACGCTCATGCTGAAAATATAAACATAAAATTCTTGTGTTCTCTCTTTGTTATATATTCCCAACAATTCCTTGAAAACGGAATCAACTGCATGGAAGCGGATTTTAGCGTGAATTGAGAAGGTCACCAAATTAGGTGAAGTTATCTAATTTGTTCAGGTTTCGATATGATTTGCTTTAGATTCACTTGTTTTTCTCCCATGAACTTATATATAATGGAGAACGGCATTATTCATCAAAATATAATCGATCAGATTATCAGGGTTGATTAATTGGGGATAATGAAATTTTCAGTTTGAACATATTTTTTTAACAGTGAATTTGTTGTTATTCAATCCTATGCTTGAGTGCAGATATTTCCAGAAATGTCGTCATGTGATCCCTTTTCAAGCTGAAGCTAATGTCGAATACAAATATGTATGGATATTAATTTTGCAGATGTATAGAAATAATTGAAAATGTATCACGTACCTATTGAATAAATTCATCATCTGATCGAAGGGCGATTAATTGGAAGATTTCAATGTTCCGTTGGAGTAATGGGTAATTTTTAATAATGAGTCTAGAGCAAAAGCAGTTATGAAGAATTGAGAAATATAATATTGAAGTTATTGCAGAGGCAAGTTGCTTGTCAATATAAGGAATTTTCATCTACTACTGTTTGAAAGATACGAAAAAATGATGTTCACAAAAGTAAAAGCAATCAACACTCAATCTCTAGAATGACCGATGAATATATTGGAAAATGTATAAGAAACATGAACAAACAAAATCGTAGGTACTGTGAAAAGGACTTATTTTACCGAAGTATATTTCTGTGAAAGAATACAATTTTCAGTTTGAAGAAAGTTGAAAGAAATTTATCAGTTATAGGTTTTCCTCTTATCGGATGTCTCATTTATTGAAAGTATACATCGATAATGTTTTTTCAAGGAATCTCCTATTTTGTATTTATTGTTTTCAAAAATTAATCAACTCCATTGAGTTCACTCATTAGTGACCTCAACGAATCTGTGGGCTTTATTTAATCAACTTGAAAGTTTTTGATCCATCCACCAAAATCTCGTGAAACCCACAATTTCAAAATTCGATATCTGATAAATTCAGAATGGATTCGTTATTATAATTTTCGACCAATTAAATATTTTCATAGAAGCATTTTCGGTAACATTTCGATGATAAAAATATTTGCTGGAAATGTAAAATAAGTAAGTAACCTGATTTTTAAGACAAAATTAGTCTAATCATTCCGGAACCCCCTGAGTCACCCATGGTAAATAAAAAAATAAACAATGAAGGAAAGATAATGCAGAGAAACTTTTCCTCAATATAGAATATCATTCTATGAAACAACGTAGGAAAATACTCAGGGCCAGTATAATAAACTCATCCACCGAAAATTGAAATTTCACCTCAGCTTGAGAACCGGTTTTTGTATACTCAAACTTTTCAGCCTTCAAACTGAGGATGAATTTCAATTCTCGGTTGACACGTTTTTAATACTGGCCATGAATAATCTTCCACCATTTCGCAAATTATTCTGCGAAGCAGAATAGGACAATACTCAGGTTTAGTCCTATGTTTTATTATACCTATGCAGATGATTCCAACTTTACTGCTTTTGGAAATACTATAGAAAACGTGATATCCACCGCTCAATTACAACTGAAGAAGGTAAATCAATGGTGTGAAGCAAATAAAATCAAATTAAATATAGACAAAACAGAGGCAATGTTTTACCGAATAAGGAAATCAAATCTCACACCTCCCAGGGCAATAATTATGAGAAACAATGAGATAGTTGCACACTCGTCTACAAAATTAATGAGAATCTATATTGATGACGAAATGAAGTGGGAAACCCACTGCGGCACCCTTAGTAAACGTCTGCACTCGGTGATATACTCACTAAACGTTTTGAAGTATCACTTGAATGCGCCAGTTCTCAAGGTAATATATTCAGCAAACTATCATATGGTATAATTTTTCGGGGTGGCAGTTCTTCATCACACAGAATATTTCTAGATCAAAAATGAGCAAATCGAACAATCTATGTTTTCAAGGAGCATAGTTTAATGACGATGACTGGATTGTATATTTATAAATGTTAAATGTTTGTTCGTCAACATAAAGAACTTTTCATAGATTTTGAGAATCGCAAGAAAACAAGAAGATTGGATAGATATTCATTGCCCAAATGTCGTCTCACTTTATCGCAGCATCAAGTAGAGTTTATGTCTTTGAAACAGTCCACCATCACAGTGCCCAGAATAAAAAAATCTTCAAAAATAGAACTCGAAAACTGATTTTGCAATGCGAACTCTATAATATTCAAGTATTTTTTGACTACTGCTGCTATATAAATAACTAAATATTGTGTTTCTTCCTTTTTTTTTGTATGACGATTATTATTGCACATAATCAATAACTGTGATGAAATGAATAAATATTATTATTATATTATTATTATTATTATCATTATTATAAACATGTCAACCGAAAATTGAGATTTATCCTCTACTTGAGGATTAAGCTCACAGAACTGGTTTTCAAGCTGAAATTGAATTCCAATTCTCGGTCGACACGTTTACAATATCGGCCCTAAGACTGGTTCCTGAAATATAGATCCGAAGTGATTGAGAGGAGTGGAGATCTAATCTGTATCAACTATTTTTTGAGATGAACTGAAGAACACACTAGCTTAGGCAGCGATTACGCAAAAAAATTCTATCGAAATATTCTATGATTGCACATCATTCGATTGAGATATCCAACAGTATTCACATATCAATAATATTTTTATTTATTTTATTTTTTTTATTTATTTCCTCAATTGTTTGCTTCACACAGACTAGAGCTTTTGAAATGGGTACTCGATTATAAACTTGCTAATTTCTTCATGAATACATTTCACGAATGTGAATAAATGTAGATAGTTAATGAAATTTTATGTATTCACACCATGAAACGTATTAAAAAAATTCAAAATTGAAATTATTATTTTTGACTATAATATTATATGTATGTCCAAACCTTATAACTTTTAGAAATTCGTACATATTTCATTATAACTAGAAGTATGCAGCTATCTCTATACCTTGTTTTTCTTTTCTTCTCAAACTGTCGAATAATAATTAAACCTGAGGAAATCATGATTATTATTGAAAATTTTATGAATACTGATACAGACAAATACTTCGAAAGATCTGGTATCATTGAAATCGACCTAATCGAGGGATCCGTCTTTTTGACGTCCTTGCTATTGAGATTGATTTTGATGAGCCGATTTTTGTATGTCCATATCCCAGTCAACCAGTAAAGTAACAGTGAGTCGCAGGGAATACCAAAAAATATCACATCGAAGAACAACTTTGAGACTTATCAAAGATGTACTAAGGATTAAACATTGAATGAATTCCTAAGAACTCAATAATCGCAATGACTTCTTTAAAAGAAAACCTCACAGTATCTTTCGAGATTGTTTCACAGCAACCAGTATCATTGCAGCCGAGATACGGAAATTTCATGTTAATAGGTAGTTCGATTTTCGTCTTAGGTTCTAGAAAATTGCAATACCTATTTATTCGTATATTCGTGCAAAATGTTTTAATTTTTTTTTTGAAAATCATAGGTTGTATCAAGGGCATAATAATAATAATAATAATAATAATAATAATAATTCATTGCTAACATTGATTATAACACGAGCGTTCTAGAAAATTCGGCGTCAAGTAGGCTATGGATTTTCGAAGGTTTAATTTTCGGCTTCAGTCTCGGAATTTTGACAAAGCCAAACGGTAGTTTACGGAATACTCAAATATGAACTTGCTAATTTCTTCCTGAGTACAATTCATGAACTTGAAAAAATATAGTCAAAGTGACCTCTACCACACCCCAAATAATATTTCAACAAAAAAAGGGGAAATGGTGTACAGACAACGAATGAAACAAATTGACTTATCTAAGAGGTCCGCCTACTTTCTCCTGTATACATATAATTAGTACAAACTCAGCTATTTTGATGGCCAGTCCATCAGGTTTAAATTTTCATGAGCAGATTTTTCGACTTCCATATACATATACCTAGATGGATATCATGATGAAACTATTGTTATAGTGATAGCTCATTGTCATTCGAACCGAGAAGGCTAACATTTTTAGGAGCTTTGGATTCAACTTTTCTCGGTAAATAAATAGATTTTTTTTTGGATATGAGAAGGAGTGGCATATATTAATAATTATTTTCAATGAAATAAAAATTGTGAATATATTTGAGTGTCCAGCAAGAAATCGAGTATTATTCCTTGTTAGGTAGGACAATGTATCATACCGAATAAAATTCAAACCTCCATTTTGACTATTTTCGATTGATTTCAAAGCAATCAAATTTGGCCTATGTCGTGTTGAAATTGTACTGGCCATAATCATTCCTTAATATCGAATCTACAATATTTACGCATCGTTTTTTTCGTCTGATTTATCCATTTCATTCCCGAATATGCCTCATAACAAAATTACAAAGTTCACAAGATCACTGCCGTTGAATTCAAATTTGAATCAAAACAAACACAAGCCGCTTGTGAATTCAATCCTTTCGTCCCTCTTGAGATCAAAATATATTCGAAGCGAAGTCAGAAGTCGACCCGATTGACCATAGCAGGGGAGTCAAGCCTCCAATGTCATTCTAAAGGTTGAGATATTCTCTACTAGAGACTAGGATCTGGGATATTCTGAACTACGGAATACCCAGCCTTTCGAATCTTCTCTCGTGCACGTACAGTGAAATAGAATAGCGCCAAGGTAGTCAGGTGTTGTTCGAGATTTTCACGTTTTCGATGAGGATGAATAAACTGAATATTACATTTTCCCATTGACCAAACATTCTTAATTTAAAATTTGAATTTAATTTCTAAAAATTATGATGGTCCACTTGAGTCCGAAATATTCGTATTTTATAGAAATTTGGCTCTAAGCTGTATGATGAGGCTAAGCCCCCCTTGCCCACTCTGACGAGTCGCCCTTGATATGTAATAGTTCGATTTTTTCAGAAAGCTCTGCAAGTCGAAAAATTGAAAATATCTGCTTCCTGATTTATCATAATTCCAAAATTACACTGTGAAGTCTAAGATTGAACACTATCCATCTATCTGCACACCTGTTCTTTTCTTAAAAATTTTCAATAATAATTATTATTTAAAGGTTCGTAGAAAAAAAGTAACAAGTGTACAGGTAAGGAAGGACAGATTGATAATATTATACAGTGAACTCTCGATAAATCGAACATCGATAAGTCGAATTCTGAGATAAATCGAAAAGTTCTTCTGTTACCCAGTGTAATTTCACCTCAATGAGTAAAACATTGTTCTTGATTCTTGAAGGTCTAGAAGATGAGTCTAACTGCTGGAAGGGTTGTCTACAGAACCACCATCTCCATAAATTGTACTCCCGACCACCATCGCCTTTATGGGTCGAACTTTTTGATCTAATCACTCGTGATTCATAATCGAGCCATGGTTCGATCAATCCTCGGAATAGTTGACATCACTTGTAGAATAACAGATTGAATTACCAAACTTTACTTGCTTGCTAATGCAAATAACTTAATTTTTCTTGAAGATGTACCGCTATCACTCGTTTTGAAATTTCAACGAATCGCGGTGGCTCCAATTAATTTAATGGTACAAACAAAGTTTTATGAAACCGACCCTAGGGGTCGGTTTCACAAAAATTTAATTGTGCGATTAAAAAACCTTACGTAAATTCGAACCAATCGAATCACCCGTTTTGAAATTTCAACGAATCGCGGTGGCTCCAATTAATTTAACGGTACAAACGAAGTTTTGTGAAACCGACCCTGAATTACCAAACTTTACTTGCTTGCTAATGCAAATAACTTAATTTTTCTTGAAGATGTACCGCTGACAGTACGATTACGAATTATTTTTCCTAATGACGCTTAGCATGAACATATCCGTACAATAAACATGAAAATGAATAAAAAAATTAACAAAATTCAAGATAATGCTCAAATTATCTCTCTCAATTTCTAGTACATGCATGCAGTCACGGCTTACTTCTGCAATTGTTACCAGCGTTCTTTAGAGTCTGTGGTACATCTTCTGATTGCTATTGAAAAAAAATTAACGTATTCAGCAAGCAGCTAACAATTAGTATATGGCAATTTTATATGTGATCTATCAAATCATATCAACTGTTTCAAGAACTGTCAAAAGTGATCGAAACAATGCCCGCTTAGGAATCATCTGTGAAATAGGATATCTGACTTTGAAAAAGTCTGTTACCTGTTCGGTTTTCTGGCCATATTTGGCCAGAATTATGGGCGTATAAACCTTTTTGCTGACAAAGGAGATGGTTAACAAAACAACGAAGATTTTCCTTTTCATTTATACACTGAGTTCATAATACTCTTTTTTAGTAGGTTTCAAGTCTTTCATCAAGATTTTATGAGGGAAGCAGTTGCAGCCATTTGTAACCCTTTATATTTCGGATTATCTGAATTTTTAGTGAACAATTTTTCTCAAGAAATGATGCCCATCTCCTCAGTTTTGAAAAACATATTTATCGATATTTTCTTATAGGAAAACACAAAAATGAAACAGCACAAATAATAAATTCAACAAAACTTAAATAATCTTCCAAACAATATGGCTCTAGATCTATTAGAAGTTTCTTGGTTCTAATTTTGAACTTTCTGTAACTATTGATTATTTTGAGATTATGAGATAATCAATTGAAAAGCTTTACACACATAAGAGATGGATTTTTTTTCATATAGAGACAATCGATGATATGGAATGTTAATATCAGCTGTTCAAGTTCTATAAGTAGTATTGGTATTATATAAGTACATTAGGCACTCATGAATGTAAAATCCATAAACCGCCAGAAACCCCTGCACGAATCTCTAAATTTCATGCCTAGCATTAATCTAGTATTATTTCTGACTGATTAATATCGACTTTAGTGCTGGACTCACTCCCCAAAAAATTATTCCGTATCTGATAAGAGATATATTATCCTTTTCTTATCATCTTGAATGTATTTATTCATTATTCTCATGGCATAACATACTTTGTTCAATTTATTCAGAAGGTCCTCTATATGATTTGACCATTGCAGAAACTCATCTTAAACGACCCCCAGAAAACTGGTAAACTTCGAAGTTCTTACTTTATCCTCACCAGAATTCATCATCATTGGCTGGTCATCTTTTGATCCGTAAGATCGAAAAACCACTACATCAGTGTTATTTTCATTCAGAATGAATTTTTTCCGCGATAGCCATTCTTGGATTCCTCTCATTTCAGCTGTAGATCATTAATATCACATTTCGCTATTAAGAAATTCGAATCATTCACAAAATTGGTCGACTCTGCATCTTCAATCGAATCTGCAACCTCACATATATCATTAATCATTATCAAAAATAATAATACTCCGAGGATGCTTTCCTGTGGTGAACTAAATTTATTCATGAGCCAAGTTGAGAAAGATGTTCGGCCATCTATAGCTAGGTACTCTCACATACTGCTAACGATCAATGATTTTTCGAGATAATATGAAAAAATAGACCTTTTTGAGTGATAGCTTATTTTACATTTGAAATATTCAATTTCATGTATGATATTACAAATCCGAAAATATTTCATTTGATGGTATTTTTTTAATTTGAGCGAATATTTCCCTCCTGTCATAAACTTCATGTTGATAGAATGCAATTATCGAAAATTACAGCGATAATTGCATTGTATAGAGCGAAAGATCCCTGCGATAATTGCACTGCTGGTATCCATAGCAATTTCGGAGAAATATTCCCCCGAATTACACTCGTGCATCAAAATGACCTGATAATTCTGCATTCCAGCGTGTTGTCTTTGAAAAACTGCATTCGGTCATTTTCATTTTTGGAGAAAAAGCCCGACACCGAAGGTGGAGGGCTCTTTCTCCAAAAATGAAAATGAACTCATGCAGTTTTTTGACAACACGCTGTCATGCAAAATTATCGGTAATTTTGATGCACTTGTGCAAATACTTCCGATAATTTACTCGTTACTCTTTTGAAAAAAACTGATTTGAATGACATTTGATATTGAAGAGATATTGGAAAAAAACATAGGGACTCTCACTCCGCGCGACAGCCCTCATGTACCAGCTATGAGCGCCAGCTCCGGAAGGTTAAGTCTGCGTAATATGAAAGGAATTAACATGTGTTCATGATTGAATAAACTCACTGAATGCATTTGAGAGAATAGGTGCAGACGTTAAATGGCAACGCTGTTGGTCGTCTAAAAAACGTGGGGTATACATAATATATACGTTCGGTCGTCAACTCGTACGAACATGAACGGACGTGAGATAGCACTGAAGTGACTGGAAAAAAAATTGGTGAATAAGAAAAACTAAGTACGACACTAGAACCTACAACAACTCGTTTCATCATATACATCATTAGATTTGCGAGAACCCCGTTATTTCTGATGGACCCCAAAAGCCTGGATTTATACGGGACGTCTATCAGCACTAGGATGTATATATATATATATATATATATATATATATATATATATATATATATATATAAACTATCTGGAGTACTGTTGTGATTATTTTCCATCAGGTGGAATCCTTATTTGTACAAAGTCAGAGTTTTTGGTGAAGCTGTTTAGTTGTTTTTCTTTTTGATTGTTCATGTTAAAATCTCCTTACATTATTGCTTACTCAAATTGAGAGGCCTTCATCAGCAGATTTTCTTCGATATAGTTACTTGAGTGATGCATGTATCTAGAAATACATGTAATTTTTCTTTTGTAAACGGTATTGTGAAGTGTATAACTTCATTCCAGGATTACTGAGATGTGGTGGCTTCGAATTTCCTATTGAGATGTCTTTTTCAGCCTGAATCATGCCACCTCCTCTTGTCTTTTCATTTAAAATATTGCCATGTCTGATTATCATATCCCAGTTCCTATATTTCATGCAAGTTTCTCCGAGTGATGGAAACGCCCAATTCTTTTCGCGACCGTGAAGCTAAGTGTTTTTAAGAAAAAGAATAAAACGGGAAAGAAACAAAAATTCTTCGCCTTTATGGCGGCCACCCAGAAAACAATTTTTGAAACATAGATGAATTTATATGTTCGATGTTCGTGTCATGTCGTAGTGAGTGGATGCTCGGAAGTTACAATTTAAAATAACTCTAGTTATCGCTCTTAAGATTTATTTCTGGCCTTCTGGGTGTTTCTTGAAAGGTAAGATTAGCCAATTGCTCAATTGCATCATTTTCCTCACTAAATAACTTTTATCGTGAGCTAATATCATTGTTGTTTTTTCTTAATTTCCCTGTTCATTCGTTGAATATTGTTGTTTACTCCTGCGTTTACGCATCGCGCAGGGAACCTGTTTCCCCACTATATAATATACTTCGGCAGCGCTGCGCTCTTGGTACCGAGCGCTGCGTGAATTGTGAGTTCAGTAATTTCTCATAACTGGAGGAGTCTATTAGTTGTCTGCACAAACACATAAGCGTTGTTCTCACCGCGTCAATTTCCCCTTTCCATTTTCACATTCCATTCCTCGTGTGTGACCTAGTCTTTCCGTGGCCATCCTTCTGTTAGCAAGTCTCTATTACAGGCCCAATAGAGTGAAGCGTTTATCCTTTACCCATCCCCCGTTGTTAATTCTGCTCGTATTTTGAAGATCTGTAAATTATGCCAATTTGTAAGTTGTGCGGCAGTTCGGGAACGCCGACTCAGAAATTCTTGAATTGTGCGTCATGCGCAAAACACTTCCATGCAGATTGTCTGAAGCTCTCACCCTCTGATTCCAATGCCTTGTATGATAATTGGTCATGCCAATACTGTGTGAAGGACGGTCGCGTCCTCCGGAGTAGGACTGCCTCCGGTTCAACGTCTGTTGAAGTCCGGGGTAGCTCAGCTCCTATCTCCGCATTTACATCTAACCAATTTGATATTCTCATGAACATATTGAGTAAGATTTCTGACGATGTTTCGGAGATAAAGTCTACCCAGCATACACTCAAGGAGGAAATATCTCAATGTCGCTCAATTCTTGAAAAACACAGTTTGTCTATCGATGAGCATTCGACCGCCATCAGTCGTCATGAAACCACTCTGTCTGATCATCAATCTGATATTCTACTTTGCCAATCAGATGTGAAATCTGTTATCCAAAGTCAATCCAAGTTTGAAGACAGCATACGTTCACTTGAAGTGAAGATCGACCAGATCAATACCAACGTTGATTTTTCAAATCGTTCACAACCTCAGGTGCTTCCTGATCAAGTCAAAATACTCGAATGTGTGCGCCGCGCTCACAATATTTTGGTTAGAGGTGTCCCTGAGAGTTCCAAGGAGGGGGTAATCTGTTGGATTATGTAAAACACAATGCGAGTTCATCTATGATTAATAATATCCGGGTGGGAAGAAGAGATCCTTTGAAACCGAGGCCTATCAAGGTATCCTTCACTAACCCGATGGTGGTGTCCAAAATTCTTCGTAACAAAAAAAAGTGGCCCGCGAATCGACTTTCAGTTGTTATTCAATTTCCGATGATGAGACACCGCAATAGGTTTCGGAGTTAAGTTGCCTGAGAAAAGAGTTAGCTTCCAGAAGAGGTGCTGGGGAGGAGGGTATAGATATAAAATATATCAATGGCGCACCCAAAATAATCATGATTAATAAAAACAGCCAAAAAAACTAAAAAGTGGTCCACTCGAATGGAGCGTCACCTATTCGAACGTACAGTCATTGTATTCAAAGTTACTCGAGGCAACTTTGTATGCTGCCAACTCCAAACCAACTTTTCTTCTCATCACCGAATCATGGCTTCACCCAGGTATCCTTGACAGCATGGTGGCAATCCCGGGATATTCTCTATTCAGGAGTGACAGTGTGACAACCATTGGTCATGGGGGGGTATGTGCCTATATCCTCGATAGTGTGATTCGTGATTTTGCTGTTGACGCTTCATCTGTTCATCTACCCGGTATTGACAACATTGTCTTGAACGTTTCACATAATAAAAGGGAGGTTTTAACGATTTTGTGTGTTTATAGACCTCGACCCAGCCCAAGTGATTCTCAGTTGTGTAGCCTTTTAAAGGATCTAACCAATAAAAAGAAGAACCTATTTGTTGTCGGTGATTTCAACATGCCGGACGTTCGATGGCCCTTGTCCAGTAGCAGGGACTATAACTCTCCTTCGGGTTTATACGTCGACACTATCAGAGAGAATAATCTTTTGCAGCTAGTAAGTGAACCTACTCGATTCAGGAGCGGTCAGACCCCGTCCTTGCTGGACCTTATTCTGGTAAATGATCCAAATCTTGTTGCTTACCATGAAGTTTTGCCACCTTTTGGAAAGTCAGACCATGTCACTCTTTCTTGCAAGATCCAACTCAACATCACTGAACCAAAGAAAGTAACTAAGCGTGTGAAAGTTATTGATTACGAACAACTCAACGCCAATTTGGAGAATGTTGACTGGGTGTCAATTCTTCATTCGAGCATGGATGTTGAAGTTATGTGGTCTACCTTCGTTGATAGGCTTTCGGTTGAGTGTGAGTCCTGCACTTCCTATCGCTCTCTGACCACAATTCCATCCAAACCGTGGATCAACAAACGCATGCTGAGGATGCTGCGCAATAAGAAATCCATGTGGCAGCGCTATTTGCGCAGCCGTAGGGACGAAAATTACGTGGCACATAGAATCTATTCCAATAGAATCAAAGTTTTGCTGGAAGGTGCAAAATCAAGTTTTGAGTCTGACCTGGCGTCTTCGAGGGACCGCAAAAAGTTCTTCAGGTACGTCAGGTCCAATCTCAACACTAAGGTGACCATCCCGATGGTTAGGAATCGACAAGTGCTGCTGAGTCTGCAGAGTCTTTATCTGAAACTTTTGCAGCTAACTTCATCAAGGAACATGACAACCTTCCTAGGACAAATTTTGCCGGCACTCAAGGTCAGCTCTCTTCGGTTTCCTCCCGAACTTGTTGAAAAGCATTTGTCCTCACTGGATATTGCAAGTGCACCTGGAGGCGATGGGATTTCTGCTCGATTGCTCAAACATTGCGCTACATCATTATCTCTCCCGCTGTCCCTGATTTTTGAGCGATCGTTCGCCACGCACTCGTTGCCGGGATGCTGGAAAGAGGCTCTGGTTACTCCGGTTTTTCCAAAAAGGTGACAAGCACGACCCGAACAATTACAGACCAATTAGTCTCATCCCTATAATTTCTAAAATCTGCGAGAAAATAATTCATGAAAAGATTCTTCATTTCGCCCTCTCTAACCGTATTATCCCTGATAATCAGCATGGATTTCTGCCGGGCCGTTCCGTGATCACCAATCTGTTGTCGTGTGTTAACGATTGGAGTACGATGCTGGATAGTCAAGTTCCTGTAGATATCCTTTACTTGGATTTTTCTAAGG
This sequence comes from Hippodamia convergens, assembly GCA_038502775.1. Taxonomy (NCBI): domain Eukaryota; kingdom Metazoa; phylum Arthropoda; class Insecta; order Coleoptera; family Coccinellidae; genus Hippodamia; species Hippodamia convergens. The sequence continues at coordinate 61,169,707 of CM076609.1, read as the reverse complement.
CCTTCGATCGAGTACCCCACAAACGTTTGCTCCTCAAACTCGAAAATCTTGGAATTTGTGGTGATCTGCTCCTGTGGATCAGAGCTTTTCTCTCCAACAGAACATTTCAAGTTCGTGTCGGAGATTCTCTGTCCTCTGAAAGAGATGTGGTTAGTGGAGTTCCGCAGGGTTCTGTTTTGGGCCCGCTCCTCTTCCTACTGTTCACATCAGACCTTTCTACTGGGCTGAAGTCGACTTGCTCCTTGTTTGCCGACGGCGCAAAAATTTACGGTAACCCGTTAACCGGGGCGCATCATTTGCAGGATGACCTCGACTCTATTCTGAGATGGTGCTGTGCTTGGATGATTCCCCTGAACATAGAAAAATGTAAAGTGCTCCACATGGGTAGAAATAATCCAAAACGAATCTACCATTTAAACCAAGACATTATTCAACCGGTTTCTTCCCACTGTGATCTCGGAGTTACTATGACTGAGGACTTGTCTTGGTCTGAACATGTTGTGGCTGTTACCAACAAGGCCAAAAGAATGCTGTACATGGTCCAGAAGACCTTTGGACGCTGTGATCCTCAGACCAGCAGCTTTCTATATTCCACTTATGTGCGTCCTATTCTCGAATACGCTGGACCAGTGTGGGCACCAGTCCTATCCCGTGATAAGAACCTCCTCGAATCAGTCCAGCGAAGGGCCACAAGGATGCCTTACGGAGTGATAAGGCCTACTTATGGGGAAAGATTGGATTTGATGGGCCTGCCAACTTTCGAAGCTCGACGCTTAAGAGGAGACTTAATTATATCCTATAGGGCTTTACATCATCTGTTTGATGTGGATCTATCGGTTCTCTTCACTCTCAATCCTATCACTCATTTAAGAGGACACAATTTAAAATTGGCGAAAGAGAAGTTCAAGTCTGCCAGTAGAGAACACTTCTTAACCAACAGGATTTTCGGCTCTTGGAACGTACTACCAACCTACGTGGTTAACGCTCCTTCGGTAAACGCGTTTAAGAATTCTTTGGACAGACGGCTCGCTAGCAACGCCCAGTGACAGTTCTTTGTGCTGTGCTTAACGACTGTGACAGTTCATTTTTTCCTTATTCTCATATGTTGTAAGTTTATTGAGTTTATAGATTTTATCTCAACTCTACTCCATTTTATAATAATAATAATATTAATAATAATAATAGTAATCATCGAAATTAATACTTTTTTCAATTTTATTGAAGTTTTTTATGAAGATTTTGTCCCTGAGGTGTATGGGATACTGATGATGCCAAACAAGGCTGAAACCGGTATATCTCTTAGTGACAAAATCTAATATCATTTCTCCAACCTCATGATGAAGATCTCTGAGCCTGGGAATTGAAAATTGTATTCATTTCGATTTTTACTATTTTGAATTAATCTATGTTTCAAAAACAATTCATCACCAGTGACACGCCTATCATGAAGACTCTTCATATTCAACACTGCCATTGCCTCCTCATATACATGGTTGATTGAAGCTTGAAAAGTCAGAACCTAAAAAATTTATTCTGAAACCTCTCCAAACTCAAGCAACTATTCCCATAATAGGGAGCCCAGACCATAGAGCAGTATTCCAAAAAAAGACACCACCAGAGACATATACACTGTGACATGTACACCCAATGTCTTTTTAGGGCTGTATTCATAGTCAACCCTCAAGATAAGGGTCCAAGGATTACTTTGGTAAGAGATTCTCAGAACTCATCCTCAGGGGCCATTTCATAAAACGAACTCCAACGTTTCTTACCTGAGTGAAGGATACGTCTGGCAACATCTGCAAATGCGCATATAATTTAAGGGATTTTTTTCCACATACTGCATCTCGAGACATCATCTTTCGTACATACCTCTTCAAACTCCTGTGATCTTGTGTGTTCAATGAAAATAAGAACTTCTAGAGGATTTATTTCATATTTCGAATATATTTTGATGTAAACATCCAAATCAATATCAACATAACCAAAAAAAAAATCCGGAACAACAATGAAGAGTCAGTCAGAATGCTTTGAAATAACCGTATATTCATCTCAAGGGAACTCCCGACTTCCTTCGAGTTGAGTAGGGTAAAAATCACACTCAACTCAGTGAGTATGGGTTATGACATGGCGTCAGCTACTTGAGGTCGATCTCACACTCACATTCATCCTCAAGGGTGAACTATGAATACGGCATTTAGACGGGAGCAGACGCCACCCAATCGAACCTGTTGAGTTGTATTAAATAAAAAGCTTGTTAACCGAGACACCATAATCTCTGAAAAACCAAAGAGCCTTAATTTATACAACAGTAGGAAGATATTAACTTTATCGAACGCCTTGCAAAAATCTGTCTAAATCACATCCGTCTGCCGCCCACATTCCATTGCTCGCATCAGATTTTCCTCAAGCACTAATAAATTAGTCAACGTAAAATTACCATGGTTGAAACCATGTTGTGCGTTGATCAACAGTTCCTTACAATTAAAGAAGATCTGGTCATAAACTAGGCTGTCCAGAAGTTTCGGAGTATCCGAATGAATGGACACACTTCTGTAATTTATAATTTTATTCCTATCGCCAGACTTAAATATTGGTATAATGAAGCTATGCTACCACTGCTTTGGAGATCCTGCTGAATCAAGCAATCTTTTAAATAGAGGACAAAAGGAGGGTAGGAGAGAACACAAAGTTCTTCAAAAAATAATGAGGTATGCCGTCTGGGTCAGATCTAATAACAGGTGGCAAGTGAACTATCTTACCAACGATTGACTCCACTGACAACTTAGGATCAGGAATTGATGTGTTCCCACCCACTTGGCCACAAGATGAATTTCCTAAAGTTCCATCCTCATTGTAATATACAGACGCGAAGTACTGGGCAAAGCCCCTCGGCAACTCCCACAGAACCCACAAACCCATGTCATCCTGTCACATCGAGTAGTTGGGAATCTTATCTGATACTCGCCTACCATCAAAATTCTCCCAGAAGCTTCTAGGATTAATAAAAAGTTAACGGTCTTATCTCGATACATGATCTCGATGACATATCAAGGGTGCTCAGGAAATGGAGTATAAGTCATTAAATGGCCAGAATGAGGTATGTCCAAATACTTCACCCTAAGAATGAACTTTTTTTTTTTTTTTTTTGGTTTATTACTTGGCTTTAGACCGGTGGTCATGCAGCCAGTCACAAGTTCATATACAGAATTGTACAGTCAATATTAACTAGCTTACAAATGATTACGAGGAAATAGAATATTTACACATGTATATATATATATATATATAAATATAGAGAAAAAAAAATTAAGAAATTAAGAAATAATAATGAACTCCACCTTCTGTTAAAAAGAAAATGAGTCATTTGCAATATTACAAGGAGAATATAACTAAGTTCAAAATAGTAAATTATAACAGTCCCACAAAAAAAGCAAATGAACTTGAACTACTAAAAACTACCAATTTTGAGTTATACTCCTTTTCCCAAGCACCCTAGATATATTCATTAGGGCTCTGCACTCAGATCTCAACTTTGCAAAGGCATTATAGTTCCAGTTCGAAGTAGTCTGGTTCAATTTATACTCCCTGTGGGCCATTTTATTCTGATAAATTAACGATCTTAGTTCCGACGAGAATCATCTGGGAAAATTTGAGGTTTTGAACCTAATTAGAGGGACAAATAAGGATAGGGCCAGGGCCGTATCTAGGTACTTTAGCGCCTGTTGCAAAATATTAAACAGCGCCCCCCATTTTCGTAGATTTATTCTGAACAATTATATTTTCTTATGGTATTTTTTTGTAATGTAAGTCATATATTTTCGTTAATGTTTTCAAATAATACACTAATAGACAATATTATAGATATTCACCCATATTTATCGAAACCATTGAAATACACATTTGATATACATTATATATCATGAAATTTCTCAATTTAGACCCGAAAATACTGCAAATGTAAAGTGAGTATTTTTTCGGATAGTGGACTGGAAAATAAAAATCGATAATCGCAATAATGTAAGTACGTAATTTCTTCCAAATCCTGTTTTTCTTGCTTTCACTTCGGCAAACATATCCACTAATGCAGAGTTATCTAAGGTAGTTGTCACTTCTTTTTTCGATGGCGAGGATATTTGATTAAGAATTGAGAAACGAAGAATACGAAGTTTCTTTTTGCTAAAGGAACGTTCACAAGTAGCTGTTGTCACTGGGAAACTCAAAAATATTCTCAATCAAATATACCATTCAATATTTTCAATAGTTCCAATTCAATAAAGTTGTCTAAACTTAGTTTACTTTGAAATTTAAATTTTCAATTTCCATTGAAAATTCATCTGCATTTGAATCAAAAGGATACTTTATTGCAAGATCTGCAGCACTTTTCTACAAATCGTCAACAATCATAGTTTGAATAACCCTTCCATTGAAAAAACTGAAGTCGTTCAAAGCAACAAATCTTTTTTCCTTTTTTTTAATATTTTTATTGCAAATGAAACAGAGAAGAGGCCGTAGCCTATAAATCTCATACAAAGAGAAAAGAAATAACACTTCAAACAGAGAAGAGGCCGTAGCCTATAAATCTCATACAAAGAGAAAAGAAATAACACTTCAAATGATAATATAACAGAAAAAAAAGAAACGAAAATTCAGCATAATAAACACGTAAAACTACAATTTGTCTAATTGGTTTTTAAAAGAGTTTTCACAGTCAGCGCACACAACACTGACTGGTAGTGAGTTCCACACGCGATTCGGCAGAAAAAGCTGTCTCGCACGAGTTCGGAACACTTCATGGTAGAGTTTGAATTGATGGCCACGAAGGTGATTTTTATTCAGTGTAAATATATGTCTAGATTGCCACCAATAAAATCATGCAAAATCCGATAGGTCACTGTAAGATCACCACGTATCCTACGATCACTAAACAAGTCTAAGTTGAAAATTTCAAGTCTATCTTCATAAGAAGGGCGAATTATTCCGAAGGGGATCCTCGTCGCAGCCCGCTGCACCCTCTCCAGGCGCTGCTGGTCAGATATCAGATTGGGGAACCATGCAGGACCCGCGTATTCCAGTATTGGTCGAACGTAGGTGGTGTAAAGCTGCCTGCATGTATCGACTGAGTATCTAGGAAGTACAATATTTTGTTGCACTTAGAGGATATGCTACTAACATGAGCTGATCAGGACAGATCCTCAGTGATCAACAGCCCGAGATCAATATGTTGCGCAGCAGACTCCAGGCATTCGCCATCAATCAGATACTGATTCCGTGGATTCAGTCTCCCAAGGTGAACAACCCTACACTTGTCCACATTCAAAGGAAGAAGCCACCTCTGGCACCAATGACTAACTTGGATCAAGTCATTCTGAAGAACCTAAGGGAAACGAGCATCATAAAAGAGCTTGATGTCATCAGCATATTGGAAGCAGAAGGATAAGAACAATCGCGGCAGGTCAGATATATACGCCAAAAATAGAATGGGACCCAAATCTGAACCCTGCGGTGCTCCACCGACAACAGGTTTGAAGTCAGAAAAAGAGTCACCAACCCTAACCAAAAAATATCTCCCAACTACAAACGAATGCAGCCATCTCAGAACGCTCCCCCTTACACCTAGATGTTAGAGCTTGAAAAGTAAACGCCGAAAAGGAACACGATCGAAGGCTCGAGAGAGATCCAGATAGATGATGTCCACAGGTATTCCACCGTCGATGGACTTGGTCCAATGCTGGAGACATTCCAGAAGACATGTGACCGTCCCGGTAGAAAAACCATGCCGTTGATTAGGAATAACATCTTTAGCGATCAGAAACTGTAGCAATCTATCACACACAACCTTCTCAGCAATCTTTGAAATTAAGGGAAGTAGACTGATAGGACGGTAATTGTGGGGACACAGCTTGTCCCCTTTCTTGACAACTGGAGTAATCCTAGATTTCTTCCAAGCAGATGGTAGCTTACATGTTTGGAAAGATAACCTGATGATCATGGTTATAGGAATTGATAGATTTGTGGAGCACCTCTTCAGTATACGTGCTGATATATTATCCAAACCAGGTGCAGTAGACATGTCTAACCGAGATATGATCCTCAAAATCTCCTCTGCCTGGACATCAATGCTATCCAGCGAACTGACAGTACGCGGTGCAGAAATCGGCGGCATAGGATCACACGGTTCATCAGAGAAGGAATTAGAGAATGCATCGGAAAAAACACCAGCACACTCCGAAAAATCGGAACACAGGTCACCTGTTGCATTTCTTACTAAAGGGACCTTAGAATTCAGAGAGTCCCGAATATGCTTGCAGAATTTCTTTCTGTTGAAGGTTGAGCTAAGGAGTCGTAAAACGACTTTCTGGCATCTCTTATTTTCAGACTTAGAGCATTTGAGTAGCGGCGATGGATGTTGTAACTCTGTTTTAACCTGTCTCGAAGATAACACCGCCATAGCTTCTTTTTCCGACGCAGCATAGAGAGAATCTCTTCACTCAACCAAGGCTTGGACGCAACAGAGCTAACGAATTTAGTTCTAGTACATTGTGACACCGACTCTTCGAGGCAAGTACAAAAACATTCCCAGGCACCGTTCACATCCAAATCACCCAACAAATGGTTCCAGTCAATGGAGGACAGATGACGATTGAGAGAATCAAAATCAGTTATTGAGATGGGTTCTCTTGAAGTTTTGTTGCCAGCGGAAGAGGTGAACTGCAGGGTGGAAATAACCATCCTGTGATCAGACCGATCGAGGGGATCCAAATATTTTATGTCAGGCACCAAATCCGGATCACTTGTCAGCAGCAAATCGAGTGTGGAAGGGGTCTGACCATGAACAATCCGTGTAGGCTCTCAGTGTTGCCAATGGCAATTCACGGAAAAATCCGAAACTCTGACAAAAAATCCGAAAAAATCCGCTCGTTCATCGAACAATTGAATAATTCAGAAAAGAAAAAACACACTTTTTTATTCTGAATATTCCCATAAACTATTTTTTTAATGTGAGAATCTCTAGTGTCCTCTAGTAGTAATGAGCATCAAAACTTGATCTATTTCAGTGTTTTGTAATTTGATGGGGATTGAACAGTTATGATTTGAGATTTGAAGGATTTTTATTAATTTTATTACATAAAAAATACTATTTGAAAGATCCCCATCGATTCAGCTTGAATTGTTTTTTTTAATTTCCGGTCGAAGGTCACAAATTTTAGTGAACCACAAGAAAGTTTGCAGATCGTAAAATTCTCTACAAAAGAATATTCTAATCGTAAAAAAGTCGCATTTCAAATTAAAAAACGCACTTATTTTCGCACAACTCCTGAAGTGGTGTACTTGGCGATTTTTTAAATGGTTTCCCCAGTTCCTAGTAGAAATATTCTACAATATCATATAATAAATAGATAACAGTACTTTATTGCGGAGCAAATGGCCATCGACCTTGAGTCCTTCAGCCTTATAATAAATATTATTTCGATTAATGGAATATAACGTGAAATCTAGTTGCCGAAACCTCAACTACTGATTTAAATTATTCAATCATCTAGTGGAAAAAACCTCAACTATTGCTTCATTTCATTCAGTGATCTAGTGGCCAAGGCTTCAATAATTGACTTGAATTATTCAATTTCCTCAGAAAACCTTTGAAACTGCATAATATGAAAAAAATTGAAAAAAATCCGCATGAGCCAATAAAATCCGCAATTCGGATAAAAATCCGCGGATTGGCAACACTGAGGCTCTTCAACGATCTGGTGGAGGCCAGTGCCATCAAGCAAGTTAAGAAAACGCCCAGCCACGGAATTTGGGGAGGGGAAGGAACTTACTGGCCATTGTAGTTCTCTGAAATTAAAATCTCCAGCTATGAAGACATTAGAGTAGTTCTCCGATACTGAACGAATATGGTTCAGGAGTAATTCGTCTGACGGGGATGGATGGGGTCTATAGACACAGCCAACACATATAGAAAAGGTGGGCGAGGACATCCTCACGAATAAATTGTCAACATGCGGAACGTCATAAGAGAATGTCTCAGTAGTGAAAGACTTGGAAATGACATCGAAAAACCTTGATATTGAACAATGTTATTATTATTTCATCAAGCACTTGTATGTATTAGTCCAATTCTTAATTTGCATAAAAAAGACAAGCTTCATTACTGGCTAGTTTTCCTGGATTTTAGGTTTCTTTCGTTTTCTTGACTCGTGTAATTTTGCTTCAATCCCAATTTTATTTGAGATTTTATCTGCTTCAGTTTTTGAAAGTTCCATCAATGCAATCCATCAGGCGATTGGACCAAGTGGACTGATTCTGGCAGTTCGGTGGATGTTGTCTACCTTGACTTTGCTCGAGCTTTCGATCGAGAACCCCACCGCTGTCTGCTGAAGAAACTTGAGTTTTTGGGAGTGAGAGGTCTTCCGCTTTCTTGGATTCGATCGTTCTTATCCCATCGAACCTTTCGAGTTAGAGTTGGTGATTGTCTGTCCTCGTCCAATGTGAAGGTCCTTAGTGGTGTTCCACAGGGTTTAATACTGGGTCCCCTTCTGTTCCTACTGTACACTTCCGATATCCCCCGTCTTTTTCTTTCCGATTATGCAATGTTCGCGGATGACATGAAACTCTATAATTGCCCTTTAGTCAATATAGGACAACTTCAAAAAGACCTCAATAGGCTTTTTAATCGGTGTGAGGAAGGGTTGCTACCACTGAATATTGAAAAGTGTTGCGTTTTTCATATTGGCAGAAAGAACCCTAGAATTCCCTACTACATCGACCAGTTTAAACTAGGTACTGTGTCTCATCATTGTGACTTGGGTATTACTCTCACTGATAATTTGAGCTGGTGTATCCACATTTCAAATGTTGCGTCTAGGGCGAGACGGTTCACCTATCAACTCTCGAAATCTTTCGATGAATGTGATTTAGCCACAGGCAGGACTCTATATACAACATACAAGCGTCCTATTCTGGAGTATGGTGGCCCTGTCGGTGGGCTAATGTAAAGGGTGATCAAGATCTCTTAGAGTCTGTACAACTGTGGAACACCCGTCTTTCATTTGGCAGAACTCGCCCGGATTAATAGACAAGGCTGAAGTTGTTCGAATTGCCTTCTATTTCTGAACATAGAACATTAATTCTTCGGTATTGATATGGCCCACCTCTTTCCACTCAACCGGAACCGATCCTTGAAGGAACACAAATACAAGCACGCCAAGGAGAACTTCAGGACAACACCAAGGAGCAACTTTCTCGCCAGCAGGGTGTTTGAGACGTGGAATCGACTTCCTACTGAGATTGTGTCATCACCATCCGTAAATTCCTTTAAGAACTCTCTGGACAGATGGGCTGACCAACAACAACAATGATTGATTCCAGTTCATTCAATGCAGCGCTCTTCTCAGTTACAATTATATATTTTTTTGTTTTTGAGTTCATAGGTTAACCTTTACTCTAATAATAATAATAATAATAATGTGAAAAAGTTTTCTCTATACGCTTTTAATTCTTTTAATAGTCCATGTATCATTCGTGAGCCTTCAGAAATATCAAGTTGCTTTTCTTGCAAAGATTGATTGATCCTATTTATTTTACCTAAGAGAATATACCAGAAGGTATATGATAAATTCATAAGTTGTTATCGTATTCAACAAGAATGATTCTTTGAGAATTTCAATAATTTTGTGTAGGTAGGTATTTTATTTTTTATTCATTTTTAGAAAAAAAAAATATTATTTCTGATTGCATAAATAATTGAATGCACAATCAATCCATAATATTAGTTTTCTATTTTATTGAAGTTGGTCTTTATTGAAATGAAAATTATGAAAAGGATCATGTAACACAAACTGTTATGCCAATTTTGCTAGATGATTTATATATAAAAATAAAAAAAATTTCATGGAAATCTTTTTTCAATTTACTTAAAATACTACAAATCGCTTTGATGGAATTAAAAATATATTTAAAACAATTAGGTTTATGGTTTAAATCTCGAAAACACACCAAGCACTCAACGTCTTAAAGTCTGAAATATCCCTTTTTGCTCCAATAGAAATGTGGGAATATTAAGGATGTCTAGTAATTATATATTTTTTCCCTTCTTGGGGTTCAAAGTTCCTATTATTTAATTGAAAATGAGAACAATTGCTGGAATATCAGGAAATTAGATCAAAGCAGCTGCGCTTCAAACAAAAACAGATGGTACTGTTTCTCGTAGAGATACCTACAAGCTTGATTAAGCGCAAAAAAACTCGTGAAAATAGGGGTAAGCACACATGCCGAAGAGCGACAGTATTTATTATTTTATGACCTGAATGCGGCTCCCTGGAATATTTTGGTTATTTTTACAATGTACAATCCAATTTTTACTGAGCCCTATTTATAAACTTGAATAATCATTAAAAAAACACGTGCTTACAATAAATCAAATGTACAAATTGTCCCCCATTGACTTACATAAAATTATACTGGCGTACTTCCTCAACATTTTCAGAGTTAGTTACAAAAATTTGAGCTAGTAAAATGATTTTTGGCGAAAATGGTTCATCAAAATCACGTTGTACATACACTGTTGTAAAGACGCTTCCAAGAACTTCCAAATGAAGTATCACTTAACCGCTGTCTCCTATTCAATTTTAAGGGGTTTAGGACCACCCTTTCAGGGGTAGCTCGTTCAAGCCTTAAATATACATGTCTCCCAAACAAAATCATTTAACGTGTTTTGTGGGAATTTTTTTAATCTCTATGGGATATATATTCCATGGAGGTCTGATCATTTTCTAGGTTTCTGAAATTTTATTTTGTGTTTATTTTTGCATTGACTGTATCTCTTTTTCATTTTTATTTTGATTCTGAAAATAAAGGGCTATTATTATTATTATTATACGGGGTGGAACACCTTGTATATTTCGTTGATAAATTCCCAATATACCAATGAATCCAATAATGAAAGAATGAAGAATGTGACAAACAACATGATTAGAACAAATATTCTATGGCCAACTACCATAACAAATTATATCTGTAAATATAAGATTTAGGTGCGGATAACCTCGTTACTTTTTTCCTAATTATTTGTCTGATTCCTCTGCCCTTTGACGTCTGTCTTAAAAAATTTTATGTTATATTACACGATATCAATATTGGCCTATATCGGATGTCCCAGTCAGAGTAACTGGAAATGGCTCTCATTTTTTTCATTGAAATAGCACCTGTATATTTTTTGCAATTTTTGATTTCTACTAAAAATACATACCATTACAACGATGTATCAGACCTTGTATTTTACTTTTGATTCATTGGAGAAAACGACAATTTGTAGGGTATAGCCTATTATATGGAAAATCTGGCCATGCGGCTTTTTCAATTTGAACTTGAGGGTTGATTTGACATTCAATAAAAATATTTAACCCCAATTTTTAGTTGTTTATCTTGAACAGATTCCGAATTTTTCGAATAAACCTGTTTTTAAAAATAAAAAATTAATTGATAGTGATTTTTTTCAGTCGTATGAGTGATGAGGAAAACATTTCATTATGAATCTCGGTTGAAAATCCATTTTTTTTTAAATTTTCGAAATTAATAGAAGGAATCTCGTGATCACATTCTTTCAAAAACCCCACAAAGGAAGGAATCCAGCAGTGTTAGGTCTGGGGCTCTTGTAGGCTATTTTGTCGTGTTCATGAATTATCATCATTGAGTAAAAATCAGCCCCAAATTCCTGGTTGAAATTAGAAATTGGTTCATCGCTGCACTCATAAAACTAAATAAGACAAAAGACTTTATTAACAGGAAATGCTCTGAGACCAACAGTTTCTTCTAATAATTGTGCTAAAAAAAGAATTTCATTAGTAGCATGAGTAAGTGCAAAGAATTCAGCTTCTGCTGAACTTTGTGCCAATGTCGATTGGAGTTTCGAGCACCACAAAACAGGATTACCAAATGCATAAATCACAAAGCCTGTAGTTGACTTCTGACTGTTCTTATCACCTGCAAAATCTGCATCACAATAACATGATAAAATTGGAGAGCCTACAGTATATTTTAGACCTAACTGACTTGTACCTTTCAAATATCTGAAAACTCTTTTTACTAATGTCCAATGATACTGTTGTGGATTAGCTTGGAATCGAGCCAAGTAACCTACAGCAAAAGATATATCAGGTCTTGTAAATAAACATAAATACAACATAGAGCCTATGGCTTTCTTGTACGGAAAATCTGCTTCATTAGTAACTTCTGGAACTTTATGATTTCCTTGAGGAACTAATGGACTGAATTTGAGTTTTCCATTCGAAATTCCTTTAACATTTCCTGGGTTTGATGAAGAAACAACTGATTTTCTGATCTAGTGATTTCCAAACCAAGGAACTTAGTTGGAAAGCCAAACTGTTTGACATTAAAACGTGACTTCAACAAATTCACATTTTCTTGAATAAGTTTTCCACAACTACCCGTAATTAATAGATCGTCAACATATACTAAAATCAAAATGATCTTACCATCTTCTTCTTTCTTATATAAACATGGTTCACGTAAATTTGATTCAAAATTAGAATCCTTCAGAAATTTATCAAGTGTCATAAACCAACATTTTGGTGCTATAGATAATCCATAGAGAGCTTTTCGTAACTTCAATATTACCTTTGTTTTGTCAAGCAGTTCTTACTTCAACACTATGTTCTTGATAGATCTCTTAATCATAGGGCTTATAACTTGTGATCGATATGAATGTTGAACAGGAGGATAATTTGTAGTATGAGAATTTTTTTTACGACTTTAAGAATGGAGACTATTTGGGTGTGAATGACTATTTGTATGGAATCGATTGGGATCATCTTTCAAATTCTTCTTGCATAGACATATAATAAATATGGCTCTGGTCTGGCCTTATTTGTCCGTCCGAGGAGATTCAAAACCTCAAATTTTCCCAGATGGTTCCCGTCGGAACTAAGATCGTTAATTTATCAGAAGAAAATGGCCCTCAGGGAGTATAAATTGAACCAGACTACAGTAGAATCCGTTTATTATGACGCCGGCTATACTGACCAATCGCCTATAATGACGCAAATGGAGTGTTAAGTTTGGATTCATTCAAAACCCCCTACAATAGGGTCCGGATATAATGACTTCGCTTATAATGACATGTCGCTCACAATGACATGATTTCAGATACAACAACATGATTTTTCGAGAATTTTTCCGGTTATAGTGACCGCTAAATCGTTTTCTGAAGTCACCCTACTGTTTTTAATGCGATGAGGTTTGATACGATACGAGACATACGCGTGCCGACATGCTTTTTAGTATAATCCAGATCCTCGAAGATATTATTGGTGTTTTGTGGACAAAATGACATCCATTGAAGCCATTTCTAAGTTGTACAATGGTGTAAGAAGCTATTATTTCAAGTCGAAAAAAACAAACGCAAACTAAAATTTCAGATTATTTTTCTATATAATGAAAAAGTTCTTTATATTCAGTTTTTTTTTGTAAGAGAAGCTATTTTTTTATTTTTTCAATAAAGCAAAATCTGAATTTCTCATTTTTTTCTTAAACTGAATCTAAGAAAAATACCATCAATTTTGCTGAAATTTCGCTTTATGTGACTTCCGGTTATTACGACGTATTTTTCATTTCCCCTCGATGTCATTATAAGCGGATTCTACTGTACTCTGAACTGGAACTATAATGCCTTTGCAAAGTTGAGATGTGAGTGCAGAGCCCTAATATCACCGAGATCATGTATCGAGATTAGCCCGTGAACTTTTTACTAATCCTAGGAGCTTCTGGAAGAATTTTGATGGAAGACAGTATCGGATAAGATTAATAACTCGATGTGTCATGACTACCGTCCATTTGTGGGTTCTGTGGGAGTTGCTGAGGGCATTGCCCAGTACTTTGAGTCTGAATATAACAATGAGGATGGACTTTTAGGAAAGCCATCCTGTGGCCAAGTGGGTGGGAACACATCAATTCCTGATCCTAAGTTGTCAGTGGAGTAAATCGTTGTAAGATAGTTCACTTGCTACCTGTTGTTAGTTCTGACCCAGATGGCATACCTTATTATTTTTTACAGAACTGTGTGTGCTCTCCTACCTTCTTTTTGTCCTCTGTTTAAAAGATCGCTTGATTCAGCAGAATTTCCAAAGCAGTGAAAGCATAGCTTTATTATACTAGTATTTAAGTCTGGCGATAGGAATAAAATTATGAATTACAGAAGTGTGTCCATTCATTCGGCTGTTCCGAAACTTCTGGACAGTCTAGTTTATGACCAGATCTTCTTTAATAGTAAGGAACTGTTGATCAACGAACAACATGGTTGTAACTATGGTGATTTTACGTTTGACTAATGTTTCAGGACAATCTGATGGGCAATAGAATGTGGGCGGCAGACGGATGTGATTTACACAGATTTTTGCAAGGCGTTCGATAAAGTTAATATCTTTTTACTGTTGTATAAATTAAGACTTTTTGGTTTTTCAGAGATTATGGTGTTATTGTTTTAGGAGCTTTTTATTTAATAGAACTCAACAGGTTCGATTGGGTGGCGTCTGCTCCCATCTAATAAGACATCGGGTGTACTTCAGGGTGGTCACTGCACGCCTCTGCTTTTCCTCAATTTTCATTAATGATATTGTGGAAATTTTCTGTAATAGTAAATGTTTGTTGTTTGCTGATGATTCAAAGTTCTTCTGAGTGGTCGCTTCAGAAGAGGATATGTTGTTGTTCCAGGAAGATTTCAAATCAATCAAATCAAAAAGAGTTTATTCAATATTTTTCTACATATTTATGGCACCGGAGTGCGCATTTGTGTCTATTATCTATGTACAATTCCCACTCTGAAGTATCCACTATAAGTGTCAAATATTTTTGAATATAATTCTTGGAACAATGCAATATTTACAATAATGGGGTATCTGTTTTGTAGAATATTTTGAGTTTTTTTAGGAAAAATTAGTTAAAAAACCTGAATGAGGCCAGGAAGATTTAAATAGGTTGTGTAGGTGGTGCATCGTTAACGGATTGTCCTTGAATGTGGAGAAGTTCAGTTATATTAGCTTTTACAGGGGAAATAAGAAAGTGTCTTCTTCTTACTATTTAATTTACTAATTTAATTTAGTGCAGTCGCAAGCGGCTCTAATATAGTTTGAAAAATTCTAAAGGAATGTTCACACTGAGTGGTAGTTTTCGTAATCTTTCATTGCTTCTTTTATTATTATTTTTCATTGATAGCAAAACCATTTTCAGACTCGACTAAATCTGTCCCAAAAACATCAAAAAATATTGGAAGAGTCTGATTTCACTACTCCTGATGGAATGAAAAGCGCAATTGAAGCCGGAAATGCTTTGAAAGATGCAATGAACTCTGATATAGATAAGGCCTTGCTCCAGATGAGTGCAGTTCAAGAACAAAGACGACGTTTCGAAAAGTACAAGGAAATGTTTGCTAGAAGTATCTCAAGGCAACTCAATAACCTATTCATCCATTATGGAAACTATAAAGGAAAATTGGATGGTATATCGATGCCATTACACAGCAACATCCATAGTGATTTGAGTTCTTATATAGAATTAATGCATTGGTTGAAAGTTATGGACCAGAAATCATATAGACAGTTGAAGAATGTTTATACAGAATCATTTGGGAAATTATATGAGCTGAATTTAAAAAGTTTGTTTGAAAGTGCCCGAGATAAAATAGGAGGTACATAAGCCATTTCTAGTACTCAGGATTTTTTCATATTTTTTTCTTAATTTTACATGCATCTTTGAAAAATGTGATCAATTTATTGATTGTTTCAAGATATTTAACAGATCTATTCATAACAAATGTATTCATATTGAAAATGTATCTGACATATACTAGTAAATGAAAA
Organism: Hippodamia convergens; assembly: GCA_038502775.1. Classification (NCBI taxonomy): domain Eukaryota; kingdom Metazoa; phylum Arthropoda; class Insecta; order Coleoptera; family Coccinellidae; genus Hippodamia; species Hippodamia convergens. Next base: position 61,153,832 of record CM076609.1, on the reverse strand, counting down.
GTGTTCAAAAATAAACAGGGTAATTTAAATTTGTTTCAGTTCCACCAACTTTGGCTTCTCCAACATCGTTATTAGGGCAAGATAAGGATACTTGGACATTGGAAATTTCAACAAGTGACAGAGCAAAATATGATGATATATTAGATCAAGTGTTAACACAGTTGGAACCAGTATGTCTCCATGAGCAAACATTTTGCATAAATTTTTTTCAGGTAATTAAATATTTTGTTCTGAATATATTTGATAAATGAGATTTTCAGTTGGATGTTCTCAGTCCAAGTTCCAAAAATACTCTCACAACATTGGATGGAACTGAAATGCAGCAAGCAATAATGCCACAAAGGAAAGTTGATAAACAAATAAATGAAGATGTTCGGAATATGATGACCAATTTATTTTCCTGTTTGAAAAATGAATTGGATAACTTGATTGATCATATAAAGAAACAAGACAGTTTGTGAGTTAAATTCTTGGTGCAAAATACATTTGGAATTTGAATATTTTGTTTTTTCGATTGCAGTTACTGTATGTATGTTCTGGTGAGGTTGAATGACCATGTAATGACAGCTAAAAGTTCCTTTTTGAGCAATACTATTGGTTCCCTACTTATAGAAATAAAAAGGTCACTTGATCAATTTATGCATAACCAAATAGAATCAATCATTGAATATAAACCTCCAAGAAGAGCTAAATGTGGTATATTAGCCTATGTTTCAAATTTGGAGGAGTTCGCAACACACGCAAACTCTTTGCTGAGGAGTGACAGAAGAGCCGATTTGGAAAAATGGTATACCAGATTGGTTGATACAATGATTGAATACATAGCAATACATGCGAACGAACATAACAAGACACCACCTCAAGTCATTAAGATGGGTAAGAGATTAATTTTTCTGGAATCTTTATGCACAAAATCATTATTTCTATGACATTTGATAACTACTGTTGTCCTCATTCTCGAGTCATTTATTTATTTATTCATAGCAGGAACATAAACAGATGAACTAATATTAAAACTGATTTAGAAGGTGGGCAAAATTGGTGATACCTGAACTACAACTATTTAAACCAAAGATGGAGGAAAATTACGGTTGTCTTTTTCAGGGAAACTGATAATGCCATCAACTGCATTCCTCTCTATCTTATTTTGTTTTCTAGTTATAGGCCAAAATTGAAATTTGGGCGATTTAAACTTTGGTCATTATCTCCATTCTGTTTGTGCTAGGATGTTGAAATGAAAACAGTCTAGGGATACTTTTTTCATAGCAGCCCAGTAGCGTACCATGTTTTTCCTAAGAGGTTTCCTTGCTGAGCTATAAAATAAAGTTTAGTTTTTTCTTATGGAAACAATAGTTTGAAATTACTTAGAAAGAATCATCTTTTTCTTCCGTTCCGTAAATGTAAAACACATTATACAGAGTTGGCCACATAAAACAGTTCAGCCCCACATTTTTGTAAGTATGCTCTAGAAAATGATTCGACAGGTTAATCTTTTAATTCCAAATAGAAATTGTTCAGTATATTCATGAATAAAATTGCAAGACCTTTGCAATGATGTGTCACCTCAACCCAATAGAGATGTGAGAATCTTGATGGGGCTGCCTCCCCGTATGATCGTAGACCCCTGACCTCAAAGTCAAAAGTCGTCGAAAGATGAAATCGTCTAAGCATTCTCTAGAGCTTACTGAAAGAAATATTGGTCAGTAACTACTGTTTCACGTGGGCCACCCTGTATAATGTGATATATTTTTTTAAACGAAAAAACTATTGTTTCCATAAGAAAAAACACAACAATATTTTAAAGCTCAGCAAGGAAACTTCTTGGGAAAATCATAGTACACTACTGGATTGCCTTGAAAAAAGTGTCTCTATAATGTTTCATTTCAACATTCTAGCACAAATAGAAACGGAGAATATGGGGAAAATGACCAAAGTTGAAATCGCCCAAATTTCAATTATGGCCTATAACTCGAAAACAAAAGAAGATAGAGGAACGCAGTTTATAACATTAACAGTTTCCTTAAAAAAGTCCACTGTAAAGTGCCATTCATTGTCCTCTATCTTTTTCGGTTATAAAGTTCTAGTTCAGGTATCACCGATTTTGCCCACCTTGTACACAAGTAGTGAATAGAGTTTACAGAAGTACATAGTATGAAAAAAAAAGTGAATTCTGAAAAAATAGTGTTCAGAATTAGAACATTTCTATATTATAATTCTCCCAGATCGATGCTCAAAGTGTAGTCATAGTAACACACTGACTTTTCAAGAGAAGAAATTATTACGCAGTGACAAGCGTGAGACATTGTAATATTCAAATACAGTCCACTACTCAAAGAAGTGTTTGTTTATCCACAAGTACTGTGCAGCGGTACACAAGGGCAAATAAACTCATTCAATAACAAGATACATCAAAAACATATTTGGTCCAGATCGAACCGGATGTGAATGAAGTTTGATACGACATTTGGCAAGAAAGCAGAGCATTGAAAAGTATCTCCAGCCAGAAAGTAAAGAGCAACGAGAAGAGCTTCTATGTGAAGTTGTGAAGAAACATTGAGGTTTCCACGATGAGTTCGTGAATTTTGACGAATATGCAGAAATTCTTCTATTTGAGATCATCTTTGAGAGACGAATCTCTAAGGCTAATTCAATGTTACCAGGTCACAAACGAAAATTATCTGATCGCGTATGATCTTTTAGTAGAACGATATCAGAGAAACAGAAGAATTGTTGATAGTCACATCAATGCTCTACTGTAGATTCCGTGCGTCACAAATGAATCGGCTCAAATGCTTCGCGTAATAACTGATGGGTTTTATCGGCACGTTAACATTCTAAAGAAAATGAATTTACTAGTAAAAAAATGGGATGCATTTCTTGTGTGTTTGATAACAAGTAAACTTGACAATACAACACAACGGGATTGGGAATACCCATTGAATGATGAAAACAAAATTCCAGAATTCGAAGAAATGTTAAAATTCTTGAACAAAAAGTGTTGTAGTTTGGAAACCACAAGAAAAACGACTCAAAGGGCTATTCAGAAACTTATGAAAGGGGACAAACAACACACTTTCGTCGCGAAAAATCAAAGTTTAAAGTGCAACTTTTGCGAAAAGGGTCATTTAATATTCAATTGCTCTGAATTTTTGAAGTTGTCAACATCGGAGAAATATGAAGCGGCAAAATCAAAACATTTATGTTTCAATTGTTTGAGAAGAGGTCATAACAGTTCAGAATGTAGGTCTTCACATTGCAAAAAATGCAATAGAAAGCACAGTACGCTTCTACACCTTAATGTTGAACCTTTCAAAAATTGTTCAGAAATTCCTCAAGCAATTGAATCGTCGCCAATTTCATGTAACCAAGACAATAACATAATAGCTCATTCCTCAATTTCAATGAGAGCACAAGTATCTAAGCCCTTAGTTCTTTTATCTACTGCAAAACTGATTATTCTCGACGCAGACAGAAATCCTCATATTTGTAAAGCATTATTGGATACAGGTAGTCAGAGCAACATTATATCCAGTAGACTAGCGACAATTTTGAAACTTCAATTAGAGAATTTTGTACTGCCTCTCGTAGGAGTGAATTCACAAGTTACGAAAATTACCCATAGAACCCGAGCAAGTCATTTCGTGCCATAGTGAATTCACCGAAAACATATCATTTCTCGTATTGCCTAACATTACTGAAAGACTCCCATCGACAACATTCGACAGGAAACATATTTCCATTCTATCAAATATTCAATTCAGGAAATTGATCTATTGCTAGGCGTTAACATCTTTTATGAATTGCTTCGTCCTAAACAGATCAAACTGAATGATTCCTTGCTTCTACAAGAGCACATTAGGCTGGATATTGGCGGGAACACTAGCTTTGAGTTTTTCAAATAATCCAGTTAGATGTCACTTATCGGTGAATGAGATATCAAATGACGACTTAAACAATGAGTTGAGAAAATTTTGGGAACTTGAAGAACTCCCAAAAGAGAAATGTATATCGGACAAAAAACAATCTACCGAAGATTTCTTCACAAAAACAACAAAACGAGACGAAAATGGTCGATTCATCGTCAGGTTACCATTTTTGAAACAAATACTCGATTATGGCGATGCATGTACCGTAGCAGAAACAGATATAAATCACTCGAAATTGAGTTTTCTGAAGATGATGAATTGAAGCAAAGCTACAGTGAATTTATGCAAGAATATATCAGCACCCGAGAGGTAAAGTGTGTTAAGTCACAATATGATAATTAGACAAAAGAGAGATTTTTCAGTTCGATTATTGTTTCAAAGAATGTTTTCTGCTATTATTTGGAGACTTGATATACCTAGGGAGTCAAAAATGTGTTCCACTAGCTAGAATTTACTAATGTGACTCCAATATTGTAGGTAGTTGGTGCCTGAAAAAATGTAACTTAACACACTTTACCTCTGAGGTGCTGATATTAATTTGGGACACATAACATCGAGCGGTATTTTTAGAAAAGAATTGATCTCACAACCCTATTTTTTATTACCGCACCATTCAGTAATAAAACATGAGAGCACAACAACTAAGTCAAAATCAAATATCGGAATATCTCTTAACGATAATCTCAATCCTGGCTATGTAATGCAGGATAATTTGTTCGACATAGTTATGCGTCTGAGATTATATAAATAGGTTCTGAGTAGAGATATCAAAATGATGTTCAGGCAAATATGGGTACACCCTGAAGATCGGAAATTCCAGCAAATAGTATGGAAACCTTCTGGACAAACAAAAGTACAATTATATTAATTAGATCCAGTAACATATGGTACAACTAGTGCTCCTTTCTTAGCTCAAAGATGTTTGAAGTAATTGGCTTTAGAAAACCAGGCAAATTTTCCGCGTACATGTGGAATCATTTTGAATAGCTTTTATATGGATGATCTTTTGGTGAGCCTGAAAACAAAACAAGAGGTACTTGAGGTATATGAGGAATTGACGAATATTTTAAAACAAGGTGGCTTCGAATTGAGAAAATGGGCTTCAAATGATATATCAGTCTTGAATACGATTTTGGAGAATTCGGAAATAAAAGAAAAAGCAGTAGAGTTCCGTGAAACAACAAACCTCAAGACGTTAGGCATTTCATGGCTTTCAAATTCTTACTCATACATTTTCTTACTCATGGGAAACAAATTTCAAGGTGACGAACAAAAAAAATGTATTAAGTACCATTTCAAAACTATTTGACCCATTGGGTTTTATCGGCCCAGTAGTCGTTAAGTCGAAGGTATTCCTGCAAAAACTGTGGCAATTCAATCTCACATGGGATGAGCCCCTGTCGTTGGAATTGTCATCAATATGGTTCAGTTATGTAAGAGAATTAGAAGGTAGAAATCAATATTCTTAAAAAAGGTGATAGCCTACCAAATAATAGTAAGCTATTGAAACTACATCCTTTCTTAGATAAGAATAATCTGTTGCGCGTAGGTGGAAGATTGAAACATTCTCGCGTTGACTTCGCGCAAAGGCATCCTATTATTCTACCGAAGGCAAACAGATTAACAAATCTTATAATTGAGCATGAGCACAAAAAGCACCTGCACTTAGGTGTGAAAAATTTATTATCGGTGATCAGACTTGCTTATTGGCCGATAGACGGGAAAAACCAAGTAAAAGCAGTTTTAAGAAAGTGTATATGCTGCTTTAGAAATAACCCAAAACCTACTGAATTCATTATGGGAGACCTACCTAGCGCTCGCGTGATTCCCAGTAGACCGTTTTCGAAATGCGGTATGGATTTTGCTGGTCCAATTTTAATCAAAGAAAAAATCACGGGAAACACTAAAATGATCAAAACGTATATTTGTCTGTTTTGCTACACGAGCCTGTCATATTGAATTAGTTAGCGACATCAGTACACCAAGTTTCCTTAATGCACTGAAGAGATTCATATCGAGGAGAGGCAAACCTTCAGAAATATCATCTGACAATGGCACAAATTTCGTAGGTGCCAATAATCATTTTTTAGAACTTTACAATCTTATTAATGATGATGAACATAATCAAGCAGTTCACAATTTTTTAAGTAAGGATAGAATTAAATGGAATTTCATACCATCACTCTCACCTCATAATAATAATAATAATAATAATAATAATATTTATTGATTCCGAAAAATTACAGAATAAAAACGGAACAGGTCAAAAAAAGCAATGGTAACAACATCTTTAAACAAGTACATGATTTTTCTTACAATAATCTCTGAATTCATTCAGAGTGTAAGGTTCACATTTTATTATGAAAGCATTCAGTATTTTTTTAAATTTTGACAGGCTGGAAATATTTCTGAAGGTGGTAGGAAGGACATTAAAAAGATTCACCGACATACATTCTACAGATCTCTCTCTCAGTGTTGTAACATGAGGTGGAACATGATAAGCGTTGACTTTTCGTGTTTTGTTGTTATTCCTGAATTTATCAAAGTAGTGAATATTCTTGAAAAAAAAAATGAGCAATTTGTATATATACAATCCATAGGCCGTTAAAATATTATTTTTCCTAAATAACTCTCTACAGGATTCCCTATAGCCAAGATGTAGCATGGTTCTTAAGGCTTTCTTCTGAATGGTGAATATATCTTTCATAAATGAAGAACTTCCCCAAAAAATTATTCCATAGGAGAGAAGGGAGTGAAAGTTGGCGTAATAAACTAGTTTAAGATATTTTAAGTCTAGGTTATTTCTGAGCATGAAGAGAGTATAACATGCGGTGTTAAGTCTCCGGCTGAGTATATCTGTGTGAGCCCCCCATTTCAAATGGTGGTCTAGAGTAATTCCCAGGAATCTAACATTATCACTTACTACAATCTTATCATTACAAATGTTTAGTGACGTTGGATAAGTCAACTTAGATCTATCAGTTTGAAAAAATACACATTGAGTCTTATTGACATTCAATACAAGATCGTGATCACACAACCATTCCCCGACAATACTCAGCAGATTTGCTGCCTCACTCACAGAAGTAGAGATATTCTGCGACCTTATCAGATAGTTAATATCATCAGCGAATTTTCTCAAAGAAATCTGAGAACCGTCAAACTTCGGAGTGCCATACACTCCTCCCCAACTAGGGATTCCTGCTATACCTCGATGCGCTCCCGGCAAGAAATTTACGTAGACCAAGAAGAGAAGTGGTCCCATAATACTCCCCTGAGGCACGCCAAGTGGAACTGGCCTCAAATCAGATACATAATATTGGCCATTTGTTTCCACAGCAACCCTCTGACTTCTAGATGATAGGTAGCTCTCCACGAGATTTAATTGGTTACCACGAACCCCACAATCTTCGAGAACTTCCAGTAATCTTCTATGGTTGACACAGTCAAAAGCCTTCGAGAGGTCAAGAAACAGGCTCAATGGTATTTCATCCTGTTCTAGGGAAATAGAGACTTCATTAATCAATTCAAACAGAGCTGTCTCTATATTTCTATTTTTCAAAAAACCATGTTGACAGTCTGATAGAACATTGAACTTGGTGAAGAACTTGATCAAGCGATTGCACAAAATTTTTTCAAAGATCTTGGAAAAGGAGGTTAAGATGCTGACTGGTCGATAGTTACCCAGATCATCTTCATTTCCCTTTTTAAAAATTGGTTTCACAATGGACATTTTCAGTTGATCAGGAAATATACCCTCCTTGAATGATCTGTTGATAATATAACAGAGTGGTTCAAGTATAGTGTCAAGAGAGAGCTTGATGATTCTAATTGAAATTTCATCATAGCCACATGAGGTCTTGTCTTTAAGTGATTTAACAACTGACTTAATCTCATCACAAGTGACATCAAACATATAGAATGACTTATCTAGTCGATTTCTGGCATTATGGGAAGAAGACTGTGGCAACTGAGCAATTAACTCAGTTGGAATATCGGCAAAGTAGTTATTGAATGCATTAGGGAGTAGAGATGGATCTGTATGGCTTGGCAGTACCCTTTCAGTAATTTGACGTTTGGTAAGGCCATTGATAACATTCCAAGATGATTTGGATACATTATCAGATTTACGGATGAGATCATTGTAATAATTTTTCTTGGCTTCAGTGAGCGAGTAATCATACTTCTTTTTAATATTTGAGTACATGGATTGGTATTCAGGTTTTGCGAATTTAATTATGTGTAGTCTATCTAAAAGGTCCTTGAGATATTTTAATTCAGCAGTTAGTTTAAACTTATTAACTTTTGGTGACAAACGAATGCTAACTTTTGGGAAACAAAGTTCGAAAGTCTCAGAGTAACGATGGTGAAAAGTATTCCAAAGGAAATTGGGATCACCCGAATTTGTGAATATATCATCCCATGTTATTAGAGATAGTTCGTGCAAGAAGGATTCAGTGGATTCATCATTAATTTTTCTCGTCGTAACAGTTGCAGCTTTTTGTCTATTATTAATGCACAATCTAGTTGTATACTTCAAGGCAGAGTGATCAGAAATATGATACTCTATCACTCGAGATTGACCAATAAGTGATGAAATAGCATTATCAAGACAAGAACCTGAACATGGACGTGTCACCTCATTATTTGATAGTGTTAAATTGAAACTGTACAATAGTGAAAGGAAATTTCTTGTATCAGGTGAATCTGAGAGAATATCAATGTTGAAATCCCCTACAATAATGAAAGATGATTTCTCCATTATACATCGTTGAAGAATATTTGAGAATACTTCTAGAAATTTGTCTACATCTGCTAGTGGCCAGGTGTTAGGCCTATAGATACAAACAATCAATAGTTTACAATTATCGAGACAAAGTTGTGCAGCACAACATTCAATTACATTTGAAATACTAAGCAAATTATACTCTAACCTCTCCTTAGCCTTAAGTACACTCTTAACAAATATTGCTGTTCCCCCATGTTTTCCTTTTGCTCGACAGAAAGAGGTTACAAGCCTATAACCACTCAGATAATGAACCTGCAGTTCCTCTTTGCACTTCCAGTGTTCAGTGATAGCTAGAAAGTCTGGATTCTCTTCACAAACCATTAGCTGCAATCTATTCATAGCTGACCCTAGTGACTGGACATTTTGAAGAATCACATCGAGGCACTGTTCATACTCGGTATTAGTCCTGGTGGCTTTTCTCTTTGTTTGTTCTGGAAAAAATTTTTGTTGAAAGAAAATTCTCTTAATATCACACCTTGAGGCCAAAAGGATTCATTGAATACTTGTTCATAAGCTGCATCGTTTGGAAGTCCAATGCTAAATGCGGAATTTTGACCAATTGTATTCAATTTCTTGATCAAAATTTGCTCAGATTCATTTACTTCTTTCAGGAAAGAGGCAATTTTTTCTTCGGTTACGTCCTTGCCAGCTATACGGCCCACGTAGATCCAACGCCTTCGAATAGCCCCTTGTATAGGACTATCTGGTTCTGAAGTTCTCGTACCGTGGCAAATTTTTTGGGATCTCACACGTTTTGAATCTTTTTTTCTCGTAACAGTAATCCATTCTTTCGTTTTGTTTTCTTCAGAAATAGGTGTCGGTATTTGATTTAAATTAATTCCTATCTCTTCAGGAGTTGTAGTTATCGTTGAGGTTGTTTTGATTCGGTTGACCATAACCTCTGACGGTTTTGCTTTTGTTGACTGCGAGTCCTGTGACATTGAGTTTTGAGTGACAGTGACATGCGTAGATTTCTGAATCATAGAACTGGATGTAATTTCCTTTGGTGAGTTCGCATCAAGTATATTCTTATCTTGTTTATTGTTTTTCGTTGATTTTTTGTTCTCCGATTTACTGGACTTGACAAGGACTTCAAGGTTTTGGATTTTCTCATGAAGTAATTTATTATTTTCTTGCAGAATTAAATTCTTACTTTGTGATTCTTGTAGGAGAGACTTGAGATATGTTAATTCAATTTTCAGGATCTTGTTCTCAGTTTTGAGATTTTCCTCCACTGGTAACTTCTCATCCCCATATGGGGGGGATTATGGGAGGCGGCTGTAAAGTCTGCGAAATATCATCTCAAAAGAACAATAGGCAATCATTCATTGACGTACGAAGAAATGCACACTATTCTGGTTCAAATCGAAGCTTGTTTGAAATCCCGTCCTTTAACTCCTTTATCCTATGATCCTAACGATCTCTTACCCCTCACTCCTTCACACTTTTAGATTGGCGACTCATTGGTTACCCCTCCTCAAGAAGATGTGCGAGAGGTAAAATGTAACCATTTGTCAAGATATCACCTCGTACAACAGATGATGAAACATTTTTGGGAGCGTTGGTCTAGGGAATACCAACCACAGCTTCAGCATCGCAACAAATGGCGAAGGCACGTCGGCCTACAGCTTCAAGTAGGCAGCTTAGTAGTACTAATGGAAGCGAACCATCCACAACTTCGTTGGCCAATGGCAAGAATTACAGAACTTCATCCTGGAGCAGATGGAATAGTTCGCGTAGTAACTGTACGAGTGAGCAATGGAACCTTATTTAAACGTTCGATAGCGAAGGTTTGTGTGCTACCCATTACAGACTCGATCACAGACGATTGTGAAACTAATAATTGAAATGTTATGTAATTTGTATTTGTGTTCATTTGAAGGACTGTATATCATTTATATTCATGTTGAAAGCTGAGATCTTTCAAGGGAGGCGGCATGTTTAGAATTAGAACATTTCTATATTATAATTCTCCCAGACCGATGCCCAAAGTGTAGTCATAGTAACACACTGTCTTTTCAAGAGAAGAAATTATTACGCAGTGACAAGCGTGAGACATTGTAATATTCAAATACAGTCCACTACTCAAAGAAGTGTTTGTTTATCCACAAGTACTGTGCAGCGGTACACAAGGGCAAATAAACTCATTCAATAACAAGATACATCAAAAACAAATATTTATATTTATATTTTATATTTTCTTACTTATTCAAATGTGGTGAGAAAGGTCTGAAAAGATAAGAAAGAAAAAATACAGTGAAATAAAAAGCATATGATAGAGTTTAACCATTTTTGACATTTTTGTGGCTCTGACCAATGGCAACAGTTGTGAAACAGTTGCAAGAATTTTCGCTGAACGTGTTTGATCAGTGATCGAATTTCAACATGACTTTGAAATGCTAAGCACAACACGTTGTGAGAACTGTCAAAGCAAAGATTTTAGAGGTTAGATATTTTCAAAGTGTAAACATTGAAGAACGAAAATGCCAAAATGAGCTCCCATGAATTGATTATCAATATCCAGGTGTTCGATTACTCTTATTCGATTTAATTATTACTTACTTTTTGTAATGCTTTAGAAATGTTCAATTTTTCGAGTCCTTGCTGGCCCCGGGCATGTAGGGGCCCTGCAATATTCTCCCAAAATAATTTTCGTTTTTTTTTTTGACAGACAACTCCTGGTACGTCCAGATTATCATTCGTGGAGTATTGTACAAAGTATTCAGTTTATCATATATCATTAGAAGACCTAGTAAAATCATACCGTCGTCGCTCTCTAATCAGTTTAGGATCTGTTAGAGCTCAGTGATCGGATTTGCATCTGCTCTTTTCGCTGAAAGCAGCCCATGTCATCCACTGAAAATTTTAATCAACCAAGCTTTCTAACAATGGGGGAAGTCTTAGAGCTATTAGTACCAACAATTCCAGCTGCCTGAATCTTATCAATGGAGTATAAAAGTTGATTCGCGATAAGGGTGACGACGATTCCAATTGATTATCAAATAATTTATTTGTAAACAGTACTTTACTCTTAATTCTACAAGTCTGCTAACTAACCATGTTGAAGTTTTTTAACCTTATCTCATAATTTTCATAATTTCTATTCAATAGTAGACCTCACCTTAAACACAGAAATTGTAGAAAAGTCTTGAACATTTGAACTTACTGAACACATATTATTATTATCCTGAACAGGGGTCGTCGTGACTTCATTCAGCCTTCCGGGAACTTCGACCGCAAGGATCTTTTGTTCTTTACCCAACTCGTTCATTTATACACACAATCGAGCCAGCATGACCCGAGGTCGCGGAATTTGTTGTTCTCAATGTACTAATAAAATCAATCGCTACGACGATTCTATAAATTGTGCAAATTGTGACAATAGTTATCAAATAAAATGTGTTAACTTATCAGTTGAAAATTTCAATAAATCACGTGAAAATTGTGTCGAAAAATGGAAATGTGAAAACTGCCGTCAGATGGGAGATAACGCTTCGAATTTCATCAGTCGTGAAACACAGGCCGCTGAATTCCTACAACCAACGGTAGACTTTCTAATTTTGAAGAAAGAAATCGTCGCTGATATAAGTGCTATTTTCCTTAAAGAGATCAAGGAATTAAAAAGTATCATAACAAACCAAAATAAACAGATAACTATACATGGGAATCTTATCACCGCACCACATGACAGCAATACATCAAGTAGTCGACCGGCTCGGAACATCCCCGATGATTCATCCTTATTTTCGGCTCCGATATCACTGAAAATTACACCTGCTTGCAATCCAAGTCAGGAAATTCCAAAATCGGCTGAGTCCTTGACTGCGGATTTATATGAAACTGGTGAGAAATCCTCAGAATATATATATATATATATATATATATATATATATATATATATATATATATATATATATATATACATGGATAAGATTTATTGGACATAACCCTCTGAAACTGAAATCAATAAATCTTATCCATGTATTTTACCGATCTCTCAATATTCATATCTTTCTCATATATATATATATATATATATATATATATATATATATATATATATATATATATATATTCTTTTGAATAAGAGAGCTAAAATAATACAATAAATGTTGAAACAAAAAGAACCTAAGCTGAGGTAAAAAAAAAGGAACGGGGTACCCCAACATTCTTCGTATGATACTATAGTATCATACTATACTATACTATACTATACTATAGTATGATACTATAGTATCATACGATACAATCATCACCAGTATCATACGATACTATAGAGCCAGGGGAAAAAAACCTCAGCCGAAAAAACCTGTCTCCCCGTTAAAAAAATAAAATAAAATTGTTGTATCTGAATATTCTATATAGAAGGACATCACGATCAGCGGGACGGCTCTTCGGTGGAAGGATTTCCAAACACAAACTCCAACCTGAAAATAAAAAAAGGCAGAACAGCAAGAGAATTCAATTTATACTTCATCAAATTGATCTGAAATTTTCAACCCATTGCAAAAATGAGTTTGATATATTGTGTATGGCTCTAATGCCATCTTGGAATTTATAAATCGAACAATTAATAATTAGGTGTTCAACTGTTTCCTCTGATTCACCACATTCACAATTAGGACTATCAACCGAATGGAACACGGTTACTAAAAGGAAGAAACTGAAGAATCCAAGCAATTCACCTAATAGAAACCCGATATCTAAAACATCATCAACATCCAAAAAAATTAATAAGCCTCTAGTTGGTACATTCAAGTCGAATAGCCTGAATGTGGCACCTAAGAAACAGTTATCCTACCTCCACGTATCACGGCTCAGTCCAAAGACGACCGTGGTTGAATTGCAAGATTTCTTTAATCAGCATATACAGAATGTCTCCTGCGAAAAACTCAATTCGAACCAACCGGAAGTGTATTCTTCATTCAAGGTATCATCGCCTACGGAATACTTGAACACAGTTATGAATCCTGAATTTTGGCCGGAAGGAATTGCTGTGAATAGGTTTTTTATGAGGCGACATAAACCTGTGGTCACGAGCTGAACTCTTGAGCTGGTACTGAACCGCCAAGAACAACCATTGGCAGTAATATTTGCACGGATACTAAAAATGAATTGAAATTGCTACAATTAAATGTCCAGTGCATTTCTAATAAGTTGGAAAATCTTGAAATTCTCTTCACCGACGAACGTCCTGATATTGTCTGCATTGCCGAGCATTGGTGCAGTCCCGATGCTATCCAAATGATGACCAGTCCGGGATACTACCTAGCCGATTTTTATTGCCGCCCCTCCAGAATTCATGGTGGATCCATGGTATATGTCCGGGATTGGGTACAAGTGAAAAAGTTGTGCGTGTCGCGGTTCTCCGAGGAAATGCATTTTGAGGTGAGTGGGACTATAGTGCTCTTTCGGGGGGTTACATCCGTAACCAAGGTGGACTATATTTTACGTAATGTTGATTTGTCCGTTTGGACCACCAAAGTATACGAAGCTTTCATTAGCGATCATAGAGCTATTTCGCTTGAAATGTCCATTAGTCTCTCGCCAGTGACACGGCATGGGTCAAAGCTGGCCAGAAATTTGAGCCAATATAATCTCGACAACTTTGTTTACCGTATATCTGTATGTGACTTCAATGGGATATATGGTTTTCCAGATGTAGATGGATGTTTTGGTGAATTTGCTGATGTTATTCAAGAGACATTAGAGATGTGCTGTCCACTCTTCAAGTGTACCGTTTCTGCTCACGTACCCAAGAAGTGGATTACTCCAGAGATCATTGCAGCGAAGAGAGATCTGAAGCACCTTCACTGGTTGCGTACAAATATGGCTTGTCAGTCCACCTACGACCTGTATAGGAAAGCCAAATCTTCCTACAATTTTTTAATTAGAAAGGCAAAGTTAGATTACCATATCGGAGTGATTGAAAAATCGGACAATAAAAACAGGACTGTGTGGTCGTTGGTGAATGCTCTCACTGGTAGAGAAAATAAAGGACATCGGTCCTTGGAGATTTCAGTTGATGGTGTTTCGTACGTCGACGCTGGTGACCTGGCCTCGGTATTTGCAGATTATTTTTCTACCATTACCCAGAGATCTCTGACTCTTTATTATGGTAACTCCCTGTCCTCCTCATGCACTACATCACCAATAATCAACTCAACCTTCTTCGTTCATCCCGTGCTGGACTTTGAAGTGTTTGATGTAATAAAGTCTCTGAAAAATAATAAAAGCAGTGGAGTTGATTCCTTTTCTGCCAGAATTTTAAAACTGATCGGGGCTGTCATTGCTCCACATTTCGCCCATATTATAAACTTTTCAATATCTAGTGGCACTTTTCCCAACCGTCTCATGAAGGCTATTGTCATACCCATATTCAAGAAGAATGACATAAATGATATTGCTAACTATAGACCTGTTTCCATCCTCAGTGTCTTTGCGAAGGTACATCAGGTACTTGACACCGCACAGCACGGTTTTCGAACTGGTCGCTCAACTGAATCCGGAGCTCTCTATTTTGTTCAGTACGTTTATGAATGTCTTGATTGTGGATTGTTTGTAGCGGGATTATTTTTTGACTTGTCTCGTGCATTCGACAGTCTCTCCTTCCAATTCCTAATCGACAAGTGCTACCATGTGAGTTTTAGGGGTGTGTTTTTGAGATGGATTTCCAGCTATCTCGAGGGCAGAACTATGATGGTCAGAATCGACAGCTCATTTTCGGATGGGCGCGAAGTAAATTTGGGTGTTCCGCAGGGTTCAGTCCTGGGGCCGCTCCTATTCTTAATTTTTATTAACGATCTACCCCCCAACTTAAAAAAGAAGATGATCGCCTCAACGGCTTGCCGGGATCTTCTCCTTCTTTTGAAGAAGGTAAGGATAATCCTGTTCGCCGATAACACCTCGGCAATAGTTACTGCGAAAACCTTCGACGAGTTGCAGAGCTTATGTCACCTATTAGTGCAATGCTTTGTTGATTGGTGTCGTTCTAATACTATTATGATCAAACTGAATGCGTCCATTTCGAACTGAGAACCAGTGGACGCAGAATGGTCGTACGCTATTTGAATGAAGATATTATCTGCGGAACAGACCAAGTTCCTGGTCATCCACATCGATTCCAACTTGAAGTGGAGCACTCATATCGATGCCATTTGTAAAAAACTTAGTGGATCTTACTTTGCCTTAAGTAGAGTTCGAAATTCACTTCCCTTGCGATCAATCCTGAACATTTACTACAGTTTAGTGTACAGTCACCTATCATATAACATCCTGCTCTGGGGTAATTCATCAGTTCAGAGTTTTTGTATTACAGAAGAGGATTTTGCGTATGATATTTAATATCGAGCCCAGGTCCTCCTGTAGACCAGTTTTCATTGAAAATGGTCTCCTCACTGTAGCCTCGATTTTTATTTTGAAATGTTTAGTTTATACCAAAGAAAACGAAAATAAATTTAAGAAACTTTCTTGCTTTCATAGCTATGGTACAAGAAATGAGAGATTGTTGTGTATACCAAAGCATAGTACCTCTAGATTCGAATTCTCACCAATGTATCAGTGTATAAAAATTTTTAATCATTTACTTAATTCATTGCGAAGTCTCAAGTTGAACGAATTCAAAAAAGCAATTAAAATTATATTAGTTAGTAAATGTTTTTATTCTGTTGCTGAATATTTTTCTGATTTTTGTGAGTAGTTTTCTAATTTTGATTTTGTTTCTCCTCTGACTTATCCTATACATGTATTGTCTGACAGGATCAATAAAATATTATTATTATTATTAAATCCCAAGGAGGCCGTCAATGGCATTGATAAATCCAACGACATCCTTAAGAGCTTTAGCTGTTACCTCATGAGGATCCAGAACCGACTTCCCCATGTGAATGGTTCTTAGTTCCGCTAGCTTTGGACACTTGCACAGTTGTTCAGCCGTTTCTTTCTCTGATCCACGTAGTCTGCAGGTTTCATCTGCTGATTTTCCCATGCGATACAAAAGATATTTGTATCGATAGTGTCCCCTTGGCAAACCTACCATTACTCGAAGATCAGCTCGTTGCAGCTTTATGAGTTTCCTAGTGTAGATCGACGAGAATTCCACAAATCTCTTTGCTTGCGTGAGTCTAGGAGTATTTCTCCAGAGCGTTGTTTTGTTTGCCACTTCCCATTGTTGGACAGCTTTCTTGTATTGGTCTTTTCCCAGCCCACAGAAAGGTTCAGGTCCAACAGGCTTCAGCTTGGAGCGAGTTCATCTGCTATTTCATTTCCTTCAATACCACAATGTCCTGGTATCCATAGTAGAGTCACCTTATTGCCTCTGGCCAGTTGTTTTATGGTATTACGGCATTCCCATATCAGACGAGACTCCTGGCTATATGATTCCAGTGATCTCAGAGTGGCCTGCCTGACTGTCCGTGGTGATATATGTATGCGTTTCTTTGAGATTTCTTCGAATTTCTGTTTTCGATTGTCTATACAATTTACGAAGTTCATTGCACTAAGACGGTCACCAATATATATATATATATATATATATATATATATATTCTTATGAAAATAGAGAGCTAAAATAATACAATAAATGTTGAAACAAAAAGTACCTAAGCTGAGGTAAAAAAAAGAACGGGGTATCATAACATTCTTCGTATGATACTATAGAATCATACGATACTATCATCACTAGTATCATACGATACTATAGAGCCAGGGAAAAAAAACCTCAGCCGAAAAAACCTGTCACCCCGTAAAAAAATAACATAAAATATTAAATATCAGGAAAAATCTTGAAAGACATCAGTGTGAGATCATCTTCATGTTATCCGTCGATAGATTCTTCCCAAAACGGCTCGCGATTCTTAATCTGAAATGAAAAAAGAAAAAATCAGAAAAGAAACCGAATATTCCGAATAAATCAAATAATTTTGAAATTAACCACCCATTTTAGAAATGCATTCGTTACTTTATGTATAGCCTCGAAACCATCTTGAAATTTATAAATGGGACAACTATTTATAAGATGTTCTATAGTCTCCTCATTTTTCCCACACTCACAACTAGGACTCTCAACCGAATTCCATCGGAAGAGCATGCTATTGCAACGTCCATGGCCTGTTCTAATGCGATTTAGAACAGACCATATTCTCCTGGGAAGGTCAAAACCAGGAACTCTGATGGAAGGATCAGAAATAAGATCTTTATTAAAAAAATTGGATACATTCCATTCAGATTGCCACATTTCTTTGTCGCTTCTATTCATATTAGTTTTGAATGGCATTTCGAAATCGTATATGATTTGCATCACATCTTATGGTTTTGCCAAGAGGCTTGAGTCTAGTTGATTCAGTATCCTCATATGTCCAACCCAGGTTCCGGGTAGAACGTTCCTCTTGAGGGATATTTTGATGGCTTCCAGCAGGCTACATTTCCTTACATACAGAGGTGTAGGGGAGGCAAATCAAGTATGACCTCGAGCGCTGCAGTCGGAATTGTACACATAGCTCCTGTGGCCACAAGCTAGTCGCTGAAACTTTTGCAGCTTGTTGCGAGTAGTAGTCTCTTCAGTTTTTGTCCAGCATACTAGTGTCGCATAGGTGACAATGGGGCGTACTACTGCAGTGTATAACCACAGTACCATTTCTGGTCTCATCCCCCATGTTTTTCCAAAGAGCCTCTTCCAGGCCCACATGGCTGTCGTGTCTCTGGAAAGGGTTTTTTTCCCAATGCTTCTTCCAGTTGAGCTTGCTGTCCAGGATGACTCCCAGATAGTTACACTCGCTGAAGAAGTTTAGAGTCTGTCGATTCAAAATCGGAGCTCTCAGATTAAGATTCCTTCTTCTGGTGAAGGGAATCAGGGTTGTCTTGGGGGGATTGACTGTCAGTCCCTCTTCCTCACACCACCTCTCAATTATCCTGAGGGCAGATTGCATTCGGCTGCTCAGTGTGCCTTCATGCCTACCTCTCAAAGATACCACAATATCGTCAGTGTATGCCTGAGCGTTGTAACCGTCCGCCGTAAGCTTCTCCAAGAGACCATCCATGACCAGGGACCACAGCAAGGGTGATAGTACCTCTCCTGGAGGGCATCCCCTGCATGTAAGCACTGTCACCTCAGTTTCTCCCAGATAGGCTGTGACAGTTCGCCCATTCAGCATGACCGATATCCATTTTACAGTAGAAGGTTACACCCTTTTACTTTTAGCAGCATTTGTCGAAGCAATTGCTTCAATTTGGAATTCTATTGCCATATGGCCCGATATAGATGGTTCATTCGAAACCCTCCAGTTCTCGATCATATCTGCAATATATGGCGTAACCAGCGTAAGGTCTATTACTTCCCTTCTAAACGCGTCGATGAAGGTCGGACTATTACCAACATTCGCTATTTCAATCAATATATATATATATATATATATATATATATATATATATATATATATATATATATATATATATATTTATCCTGCGGTAAATAGGTCCTCTTCTAATAGCCCGATTTCATGGTATGGGTCCTCCGGCTGCGATAAGTCCTCCGTATACGGAGGACCTAACACATCGCGTGTTAAATGTTTCCTCATAGCATAGACAACCACCTGGCAAAATTTCAGCGAGAGGACTCAGAGCCGGTTTTTGTCGATTTTGAATACTTTAGTTGCGGCAATTGTCGCGTTGAACCAGGAGGGCGCTCTCACGCGTATATTGATTTGTATATTTTTGAGCGTTCTACAGAGAATCGGTCCTCCTCGATTATACAAAATTTTTCAATACACCGTTCTTTGGTCCTCCATGTTTTTGGCAACACTGTATTCATTCGGAAATCTTACATATCGCTTTGTGTAGATGTTGGATCATTCCATGAGTTTCTGTTTTCGCTATCTTGTTCCCAGGTGTGAGGGTATTCATGGGGAATTTGTAGGATGGCCATTTGCGAACGGAACAGAACCATTTACTGGTGAATTGGCCACATTCGTTGAAAACGCCGAGAGATGTTTTTTTTTTTTTTGTCGGGGCACCCTTTTTGTTTTATTATTTATTAGTGAAATTTTGAATATGAAAGATATGTTTTGTAATGCCTCATATGAAAGCTTGTGAATTCAGATTCATCTTTCATACTTTTTTCTTAAATCGGATTGAACTTGACTCATCAATGGATGTTCTTAAAATTACATGATCGAATAGGCACTCTAACGCATTGATGTTGGAGAAGGACAGCTAAGAAGGATATCGCTACTTCCCTAATGAAATAGCATCTGTGAAAGCGTTTATAACGTGCGTTCAAAAAAATTCGTGGTCAAATAGAATATGAAATTTTGAACGTCAATATTCTGCGTTTGAACGTAGTTCTAAGCATCTTCTTCCCTATTTTCCAGGCTGTCAAGTAAGCGTTCCCGATTATTGTTTATTATTATTTTAGGGAATTCTGAAAAAAGTTTTCGAGTGCAAAAGGCTTTTATAATTGCATCGTACTTCAGAAATTTGGAGAGAATAGAAGGCGAGTGGAAATATTCCGGGACAAATGTTTAATTGATTTCAGGATCGAGTATCCCAATGTTGCTGTGGATTATCAATCTTTCCAAGGCACTATTTCGCGATGTGTTAGCGTTTTCCGTGAAACAGGTTGTGTTCAAAGAAAAAAAGGAAGTGGTAGACCAAAGAACACCGGAATTAATCGCCCACTGCAATATAATCCTGTTATTTCAGTTCAGTTATGCCTTTTTATGATGTATTAGTCTCAACAATTCAACATTTATGGAGAATTAAAGATATTGATATTCCCACTGTGATTTATTGCATAATTCAAAGTATGAAAACTATTCGACCTCGGTTCACTCAAGATTCAAATCTTCGATATATGAGAATCATGTATGGTTGAAACTTTAGCAATCGTTTGGCCTTCTGTAATCACATTCTATGGAAGAAATTCTTTTCTCTATTTCAGTATCGTAATGAGTTCATTACAGTACTAAAAGTAGTGTAATGACAGCATTGTTTTCAGTTATATTTTTCATTTTGTGGTTGTTAGTACTGACCTCCGATCCACTCAATTTTCGAATCCAATCAATTCAAATTCCGCAATTTGTCAAATTTCGTTAGTGACACCAACTGCCAAGATACAATAAAAAAGTCACTAATCTGAATTTTTATTTGAATTTCGAGAGTATTTCACAAAACTTGACTGAAATAGAGAAAATATTTTTCGAATTTCGCATTCGTGTTGGAATAGAAGCTCATTCTGCAACTTGTTTTAGAATATACTATTTGCACGTAGGAAGAAATCATTATTCAATTTGGTAGTAACTTTTTCCGAAAAAGTACCTCTTCATACATAATGACGATATAGAGCAATGTAGGGGATAATGTCATCAATGTTTACATTTTGGGTTCATGGAGTGATTCAAGTTCAGTCACAGAAAATTTACCTTTAAAATTCCATACCCTACTATTTTTTTGAACTCACGTAACTAGTGTTCTTTTGCTGTTTCGCGTTTTGTGGTGTTTTGAACTTGATAATCTATAGGTTTGGTAGATATACAGGGTGTTTCATTCGGAAATGTAAACATTCAACAAGCGGATACGTGGAACCTTAGTTGTTCAAAAGATACCACATTTATTGGCTCTTACTGTCTTCGTGACCGAGATAAACGATCTTTTATGAATTTTGCTCGTTTCTTCCTGAGGTCATATCAGACGAACCACCCGGTATATTTTCCTCATATTTGACAAACATGTTTCTTATTCGAAGCTGAACTTTGTCATTCAATAACCGCAAGAAAAAGCCAAGTCCGTGTTAACAAAAAATTTTGAATCGATTGAATCCTCGAAACAAAACCCTGCAGATCGTAATTTTGAAAATCTGTTTCAATATTTGAAAAGACCACAAAAAACTGAAATGAGGAGTGTGCTCTAAATTTTCACACAGGCAGTTTTACTGCACAAATTTTAACGTAAAAGGAAATTTTTGGATTCCTGAAAGTGGTTTGAAGTGACTGAATGATGAATTATCATTGATTTTCCTTTTTATAGCTGAAGACTATTCCAGTCATTCTCTCGTAATTTTTCATTAGTTCCACAAGTTTTTAAGAACTTGGATTGCTGTGATGTGAAAGTCAATTTGGCTCTTACCAGAGCTGTTTCCACCATTGAGATTAATTATAAAAATTCGTATTCCATCTAGGCTGGCACCTATCACTTTGACATACCATTATTGTCATTTTATTTTTTGTCGTTAAAGACTTTTTAAATGAAAATTTTGGTAATTCATGAATTGGTCGAGGAGGCTCCCATAGCTGGCTTACAAGGTCCCCAGATTTTAATCATGTTCATGTGGATTATTATGTTTGGGGTTACATAAAATCGCTAGTATATTCATCTGAAGTCGATTCTTGGGATCAGCGTATAATAAATATAGAAGAAGCTAACCAGAAAATAAAGGACAATCAGAATGTATTTCGCAAAGCAGTTCGGAATATTCTGAAAGAGCAAGAAAATGTTAAGGCCAAAATGAAGGACATTTCGAGCAGTTTATGTAGTTCATTTCTTTTAATCCTGTATTCATGTTTGTTCTGTTAATTTATTTTTCTCAAACATTTACATTATTGTTTAAAAAAATAAGATTCATTTATTAATCTAAATTCAGTAAATTCTTTCACTGAAACATTCAACTATAATATCAAATTAGTTAATTAGTAATATTCATAAGTGACAAGAGAGTAACTCGAAATACAAACTGAAATGGTCTACAGCTATAAAAAGAACAACCAATGTAATAAGTAATCACTAAGTAATGTTTGAATAAATAGTTTAAGGCTTTCACGACCGGATATACTGGTATGAAAAGAGTCTTCCGGGCTTATTGGCCGTGGTCCATTAGGAATAATTTCACCTAACGTTTCGCCTACAACTTCGGTAGGCATCTTCAGAGGATTCTCGGTCTAAGGTTGTACCTCGAACGCTGAATTTCTGACACTGGCGCGTTCGAACCGGAAACGTCATCTGCGCGCCGGTTTGTGGCGGGAAAAAGTGGCGCGTCTACGTGCGCGATGCTGATTGGCCCATCGCTCCCGCTTCGTGTCGGCTTGATCTTTGTTTTTTCTAAGGTCGGTAACCAGGCGCTATGCAAGAAAGGAGTCTCTTCTTTTCTATTTATGTTATTTTTGTGTTTATAAATTTCAATGGCGATAACGAGGAGTTATCAAAACACTCGTAGAAAGAGCCCGACGATTATGCGAGCCGGAATTTCTGGAGGATGAACTTGAACATTTGCAGAATGCATTCATCGCCAATGGCTATAATACCAAAGAAATTCAGAGGGCAATAAGAACAAAAACTTCCACCCGTGATGATAACACATCACAAATTACACCTAACGGAAGAGCCATCTTACCATACATCCCCAAGGTCACAGATAGAATTGGTAAAATACTGAAAAGGCACAACATCGAGACTGTTTATAAGCCGACACAAAAACTTGGGCAAATGATCAAAACAACCAAAGACAAAGTTGACCCACTTTCACAAGCTGGTATTTACAGAATACCTTGTGACTGCGGCAAAGTCTATATTGGCACAACAAAGCGGAGTATTAATACTAGAATTAAGGAACACGAACGGTGCTGTCGACTGAATCAGACAGAAAAATCCGCACTAGCAGAACATGCGCTAATAGATGGACACAACATAGATTTCTCAAAAGCGGAGATTATTTCCAATATTAGAAGTTACTATCCCAGGCTGAACATGGAAGCCATTGAAATTTATAAACACAAAAATAACATAAATAGAAAAGAAGAGACTCCTTTCTTGCATAGCGCCTGGTTACCGACCTTAGAAAAAACAAAGATCAAGCCGACACGAAGCGGGAGCGATGGGCCAATCAGCATCGCGCACGTAGACGCGCCACTTTTTCCCGCCACAAACCGGCGCGCAGATGACGTTTCCGGTTCGAACGCGCCAGTGTCAGAAATTCAGCGTTCGAGGTACAACCTTAGACCGAGAATCCTCTGAAGATGCCTACCGAAGTTGTAGGCGAAACGTTAGGTGAAATTATTCCTAATGGACCACGGCCAATAAGCCCGGAAGACTCTTTTCATACCAATGTTTGAATAATTATGGATTCAATGGTTTCGAAAATTTTATTCATCTGACAAAATTGAAGTTTCAACTATGTTCCGACTATTCTTTGATTGTTGTTTCAGCCAATCAGCTTACAATTGCAGCGATTAGTCTGCACTAGTACAAATTATAGATAATTTGCACTAGTGTAGAATTATCAGGTCCTGCATAACGTGTCGCAGACGTAATTATTCATTAAAGTAACATGAAAACTGTTAAACCTAGTTGTTGAAATTTTTACAAATTAAAAAAGAATTGATTGATTCATAAAAAAAAATTATGAAATTCAACTCGTGCAATGATAATGAATAGATGATTTTTGACAAATCTCCACTCACGCGAGTTAAACTGAAAAAGGCACTCGATCGCTCCGCTCCATTCATAAAACATTCTGTATCTCGGTTAAGAAGACAGAAAGAGTCAATAAATGTGGTATCTTCAGAACCACCTCGGTGTAACCTATTTGCCTGTTAAATATTTCCGTTTCCCAATAAAACACCCAGAACACCCTGCATAATACAGTCGACTATCAATAATTCAAACATGCAATAATTCAGTTGTTGATAATTCGCAGTAACTCTGTGGCCCCTAAGAAAATATTCGATAAATCGAAATATGACAATGCAATCACTTAGTTAAGCTTGATAATTCGAAGGAATAAAAAATTCCAGACCAACAAAAACACTGGATAGTTCGAAATTCTTGTACTCATACTCCCTGTATTCTGAAATTGCGTGTTTGAAGTTGTTCAAATCTAAGCGTACCCCAACGTCGCCAGCGATCGGTAATGTTCAAATCTTCATTTCTTATTTCTGTTCGAATTAATGCACAAGACTCAGATATTTCTTCAGTTTTCTTTTCGTATACATATTCAATAAAATATATGAATGCTAAATACAAATCCTCATCAATATTTGAAAAAAATTAAACACAGGTGTTTTGTGGGATTTGTTCTAAAATTATTGAATCTGGCAGTGATGTGAATTGTGTTTCACATGTTGGTTCCAGACGATTTGGTCTATTAAGGTTTTCAATTATACATTGAATAGAACACTGGCGTCGCTACGGGGGGGGTAATGGGGGTTATTACCCCCCCCAGGAAAATATTTTGTTCGAAAAATAAGTCATACAATCATTACATAGGAACATATCGTGACAAAATACTATATCCTAAATTTTTTTTACCCCCCCAGAAAAAATTTCTAGCGACGCCCTTGGAATAGAATACATATCTTCATCTTTAGAATTCCTCGAGTCTTGAATTTGAATAAGTTATGGTAACATTTGATAGGAAGATTAAATTTCATTCGAAGTGAATCATCGTTTATATGTGAAAAACACTCCACTTCAGAAGATTATGAAGTGAATGTTCATAGGAACAAAGTACTTAAAAAGATATCTGTTCTAATTTTATTTGATTTTTTGGGTAATTTGAAGAAAGAACCTAACCTTAACATCAGAATCACGAAGACATCGATCTGAAAGACAAAAATGTTTTCAAGGCTGGTTCTTCAAATTTGGAAGGCAAGAACGATAATAATATTTTGCATTCTCTTCTGATTCATTCAAGTGTTTGTTCATTTGTAGTAGGAGAAGATGAACCGTATTTTCCGTGGGCTTCCAGTATAAAAAGTGAACAAGTATAATCGGTGGAAAATCAGAAGACTAATGAAGAAAATAACTGTTCTAAATAGTTCATTAGAAGAATTACTAAAACAAGAGAAAAAATTTTCCACTCAGGCTTAGTGTAAAATGTAGATTTCCGATAGCAACTTCTTCGTCCCAAGTTCATTCATCTGAAGAAGTCTAAATCAGTGCAAATTGGTGCGAATAGATTCATTTATGACTACTAATATATTTACTTATAACATATTATATTTCAATAAGCGATAGATATACTTGATATAATACTTGACTAATAGTCTCCCAACAACAAATAATAATCTATATCTTGCATCCTTGTAAGCATTTTCGCTAATAGCCTTCCGAATGAAATTTGGATAATTGTTAGTTCCATTTTAATAAATCATTGAAAAAGCAATGATGTCATTGTGTGAACACTCTGTGAATCAGCAGGCAGATAGAGACGTTGTACATTAAAGCATCAATGTGTTCTGTTTTCATAATTTTGATTCATCAATGAATGTTTGAAATAGATTCTAAATTTTCAATTAAATCATTATGAAAATAATTGATTCATTCATTTCATAACCCCATATAAAGCTTTTTAAATTTTATTCTTCGAGAAAAACATCGCAAAATCCGCAAATCATATGCGGCTACCTACTCATAGCGCGCTTCCTTACAGGCCTGTAAGGAAGCGCGCTATCCGGATTATATCCTTGTTTTTCTCGGACCTCTCTTTCAGTATTCCAGATGCTTTAATAGTTCGTTGGGTGAAACGAATCGAATAACAAAAGCCACCAATTTAATGATCATTAATTCCGGCAACACTGTAGGAGGAGTGATCCACTGTGAAATGAAAGGATTATTAATACGTCGGAGGAACTATCCACCGCATTTTGGATGTTCTGTATACAGCGGAGGACTCAAAGGTCGTAGACTGGATTAAAATATATACACATGGAGGAGCCAAAGTGAATACTTTCGTCGGAGGACCTATACATAGTAAAATGGAAAGAAAAATTTTTTTTTCTTGACTAGGATCAGGGCAGATTCACATTCGAACCTTGCTGAATAACCAATATACGCAGAGAAATCTGATATATATTCATTGGTTCTGGTAGAGGACCTATTGCTGGATCGTATGGTGAGGACCTATAGATGCCGCCGGGATGTAAATATATATATATATATATATATATATATATATATATATATATATATATATATATATATATATTCAAAATTTTTTAACGAATGAATTTCAGAGTCCTGAAGAAGGATCAGTAATGGTCCGAAACGTTGACAGAGAATAAATGTAGGACACAAATAACTAGCCCTTTAATTTCCACCTATCCCGTTAAAAAATTTTGAATATCAATTTTTAAGTGGAGTTATCTCTTTTGTGGATATATATATATATATATATATATATATATATATATATATATATTCTTCTTTTTCCTCTTCTTGGGATTGGTTTCGTGGGATTATTTCTTGTCTGAATCGACATTTTCTCTGGAGGGGTAGTAATTCTTTGATTGGGATTTGGTTTAAAAACATTACTTGAATGATTCGGTTTAAAATTATTATTATGATTTGGATATTGGTAAACAGTATTCCTTCGAGTAAATGGAATTGGCTGCGAAGGAAATCTAGGTACTTCGCCGTAATTATTAAATAAGTGATTTGATTTATTTTGGGAAGTATAATTAAAGTTTCTTGGAACATTTTTCGAATGATTCTGAGGGAAATTTTTATTTTTTCTAC
Organism: Hippodamia convergens; assembly: GCA_038502775.1. Lineage (NCBI taxonomy): Eukaryota > Metazoa > Arthropoda > Insecta > Coleoptera > Coccinellidae > Hippodamia > Hippodamia convergens. The sequence goes on along the minus strand of CM076609.1, from coordinate 61,126,616 downwards.
TTCTATCAAGTAATTCATATTGGGCTAGATTGCACATATAGTCTTTCGTTGCGTTTACTGTGTCATCAAAAGAAAATTCATTATTCGTTATTAAATATGTTCTTAGCTCCATGGGTGCGTTTGATATTAGAACAGTTTTACAAATTTTCAAAATATTATTCTTATAAATTGCTTTTTCTGGATCTGGCATTCTATCTGCGTTTATCCTATAATTTATTCTTATTTTCAAAGATATTATTTGAGAGCAAGGATATTGTCATGATATGTTCCTAGGTAATGATTGTATATTTAATTTTTCGAAAGTAAATATTTTTTTTTTGGGGTGGGGGGTAATTACCCCCATTACCCCGCCCCCGTAGCGACGCCAGTGTCCTCTGATGGTGGGTTGATGGCCGGGAAATAGCCTGAGGCAACAATCAGCTGCCTCCTGCCTCAATCTGCACCTCAACCAGCGCCTCAGCAAAGTCCCTGGTCAGGAACTCTGTCAGAGGTAGACAAGGTAGTCTCTTTCTGGGCCCGTATTCTCGATCTCGACAAGTGAGCTTTTAAACGTATACGTCCCAAAACGAACGGTTCATGTGCGAGTACTTTTCCGGATCGGTATTCTTGACGACCATTCGTTCCATGAAAGGTATACGTTTGAAAACGTGTGATCGAAACAGCCGGCAACACTGACACATTTCACGAATGACATAAATTGTTCGTTAAGGATTTTGAATTCTAATTGAAAAACGGATCTTCAATCTGGTAAAGTTTCCAACCAATTCACATAAAAAGATACCCAATAGAAATGGTCAGGAATAGGTATCATACCTAATAGCATGCTAGGTGCAATCAGAGATTGAAAGAATTTGAGAAAGGTTTTGTTTACTGTAATTGTGTGATTTACTTATTATTTGTTGGAAAAGAGATTTGATTTTTTTGGAATAAATCTACAATGAGAGTGTATTTTAATTGAAAGAAATGAAATATCAATAGATTTATGAATCAAATATTCATGAAATGTTTTACATAGGTGAGCGGACTTATCACTTAGGTATCTTGGAGATTGTTTATAATAATTGTTGCTCGTAATTTTCTATCCATAGTTATATTATAAATGTTAATGTCCGAGTGTTTTTTTGTGTGTTTGTTTGTCCTCTATGGACTCGGGAACTAGATGACCGATTTTGATGAAACTTTCACTTTATTGTAGAGATTTTTTTTGTGAGGTTTTCACGTAGGGTTCATCCCTATATAACGAAGAAATAAGAAAAAATAATGAGTTTACATGAAAAATCCCGGCACTTTCCGGCTGTTACGGGCGACGCTGCGTAAACTATAAGAGATAGAGAAACATGGTCAAAGACAATTTTGTAGTGCTCGAAAAGTTATATAAAAAAGTCCGCGACGGCATATGTCTAACTGCCGAAGACAACCCACGATAGCCATTTTTAACATTTTCAATTCAATTAAAAATAATGGTCAATTTGAAGAGGGCTTTTGACTGGCATGGAATGAATCAATATGAAAATGAATGTGACTGATATCTGCGGCATTTATTCCTGATGAAAAATGCTCTCTACAGCATAGTTTTTTAATGCATACTTCGAAAGTTACAGTAGGTTGAACGAGTGTAAATTTGAGCAAGAAATTATTGAATCTATACGCGACATCGTTTTGTCTTCTTCGGTACGAAGTGGTGAATGTGGGGTTGCGGACCTATCAGTACCGTTTCAACTTGAAATATAACGCGAGCGGAGCCGCGGGTATTATTTTTGCTCATGTTATTTTGTTTTATTGTCTAACATATTATAGAGACAAATTCTGAGCAGCCGAATGCAATTTGCCCTCAGGATAATTGAGAGGTGGTGTGAAGAGGAGGGACTGACAATCAATCCGTCCAAGACAACCCTGATTCCCTTCACCAGAAGAAGGAATCTTAATCATATACATGTGGATATTGTCTCGTAGTACACGTATCGCTGATTACTCTCTAATTTTTACTATTTTCTTCTGAAAACTTCGTTCAAAAATTTTGAAAGTGAGGTGTGTGTAAAGCTGTGAGTATACAGTTCATCTTATTCAGATTTCATAATCATATCGCTCGTTTCTGCTGTTTCGCATCAGTCGAGTTCGTTTATTTCCGGAATTCCTTCGGATATCTTATCGGCATCGTGTGACATCTGCTACACTGTGGGCTGTGGGAATTCCATTCTAGAGGGGTACATACACCTTCCGTCTGTCTTTCCTTGCGTTTTCACCTCTGCTTTCCTCGGCCTCTTTCTGTTTGTCAGTTTCAGGTCTCCCAGACAGGCCACTGTGGAGTGAAGATTGTGTCCCTGTGTTTCCTATCCTTGTTTTACTCCTTTCTTTTCTAACATAATGCCCGCTTGTGAGACTTGTACGGATGGCATCACTTCTAGATCACCGGGTCTGCAATGTAGTGGTCCTTGTGGAAAATTTTTTCATGCCAAATGCGTGAACTTGACAAAAAATGATGTACCACGGTTCCAGATCCCTGGGGTCTCTTGGGCTTGTTGTGTGTGCAGGGTTAGAAGAGATGCTCCGAAGAGACGGTCACTCGCCATTTCTGTCAACGATAATGAGGAAGTACCTACTGAGTCGCTCACCATGTTGCAGAAAATTCAGCTAGAGATGAAATCTTTGGTTGCAAAATACGATACGCTTCTTGAATCCGTCAACTTCTGTAGTGATTCTGTCACGTCATTCCAGCGCAGTATGTCTGCGATTGATCGAATGATGAGCGACATGGAGCGTATCACACGAGAGAATATGCAGCTGAAGTCCACTGTTAAGGACTTGCAGGAACACATGGATTTATTGGAACAGCAAAATAGAGCTAACAACTTGGAGATCTGTGGAGTTCCCGAGAGGGAAAATGAGAATATTTACCACATCATAGCCAAGGTTTCTGAAGAGATTGATTGTCCCATCAGTTCATCTGATGTGGACAATTTTTACCGAGCTCCAACATTTGATCCTTCAAGACCGAAACCTATAGTGATTAGGTTCACAACAAAACAGAAACGCGATAATTTTCTTGCCGCCTCTAAGTCCAAACGTCGACAGTCGGTACAGCCCAACAAAAGCCTGAGGATTGAGAACATATCCAACGATTTGTTCATCAATGAACACCTTACTCCAAAGAACAAAAAACTTTTGAAAAAAACTAAAGAAGTCAGCCGGAGCAGAAACTACAAATTCACTTGGACCCGCAACGGTGGTATTTTCGTTAGAAAGGATGATAGGTCGAAGGTGATTAGAATCACGAGTGAAGACTTGCTAGTAGTGTTCCATTAAATTAAAAGTATTTCATTCTTTTTATGGGTATTTCGTTTTATTATCAAAATGTGCGTAGTATAAAATCTAAACTGTCGATGACTAACAAGAATTCTTCTATGCGTGAATTTGATATTATTTGCTTGACGGAAACTTGGCTTAATAACTGTATATCAGATTCGGAGATACTCAACAACTCTTATAAAATCTACCGCCGTGACAGAGTGCCTAGTTCTTCGAAAAGTCGTGGAGGAGGTGTACTGATGGCAGTCTCAGGCGAGTTGGCTAGCTACTCGGAGAGTTCTTGGTGCTCAGAGGCCGAGGATATTTGGGTGACTATCATACCTGACCGGAATAGTAAAATTCATGTTGGATGTGTTTACATCCCGCCTAGAAATATGTCAGCATTGACTTCCTTCACAACCGGCCTGAGTGACATTGTTAATAATAATTGTAATGATATTTTTGTGATCTGCGGCGACTTCAACTTGCCAGAAATCAAATGGATACCCAACCAATTCGATTCCTTTTGTGCTCCATGTAATGCTAGGGATCCTTCTTCGGTTTCTTTCGTGGATGCTATCTCCCTCTCAGGCCTGTATCAATTCAGTGGCTTCGTCAATGTCTCAGAAAATACACTCGATCTTATTCTCAATAATAACTTTAACATAACTAATCTGCAGCTCTCTGAGTTCCCTCTGGTCCCTGAGGATCCAAGCCATAACACATTACAGTTCAACATCGATGTTCCTGTTCGCCTTAAAAATTATGTGGGAAATTCACGTGGTCGTAATTCAATCATGCTGATTATGTTGCGATAAATGAGGCACTGGGTGGCACAGATTGGTCCAGTGAGTTGTCTCAACAGGATTTGGATGGTGCTGTGGGTAGGTTCTACGATATCCTGGGTGATATCTTCGATCAGTTCGTACCTTCTTATCCCAAATATTGCCGAAAATATCCAACTTGGTACTCCCTTGCTGCTATAAGAACAATAAGAGAAAAAAATAAATTTCATAAGCGCTGGAAGATGTACCGCAATGCGTTGGATTATGAAACTTTCAAGCTACTGAGGGGTAGAGCTAAGCATCTTGTCATCGAGGACTATGAGAAGTATTTGGAAGGTGTGCAAAGTAGCATAAAGGATAACCCTAAACTTTTCTGGAGATATATAAGGAATAAAAAAGGTTCTCCCTGCTTGCCTGACTGTGTCAGGATCCCAAGCGGTGTTCTGACTAGCCCGCAGCAAATCTGTGAGAGATTCTCTGACTACTTCGCCTCAGTTTTTCTCCCTCCCTCCGCAATTCACTATAATGAACCTTCTGGCAATACACCACTGCAGATAGGGCTTTACACAATAGAAAGAAGTAGGATCTGTGCTCAGATCGCTTCCATGAAATATGGGAGTCCTGGTCCTGATGGCGTGCCTTCTTCGTTCCTCAAAAATTGCTGCGAGACGATTGTTGAACCATTGTATATTTTGTTCAATAGGTCTTTAATGGATGGTTGTTTCCCTGAAAAATGGAAAACCTGTAGCGTAACCCCTATATTAAAGTCAGGTAATAAAAATGTTGTTGAAAATTATAGGCCTATTTCAAAACTTTGTGCAATCGGTAAGTTGTTCGAGAGTATAGTGACAGATTTTCTTTATTTTGATGTACGAGGTATTTTGAATGCAGATCAGCATGGTTTTATGAAGAATCGTTCTGTGGAGACAAACTTGTCCGTATACGTGGAATATATTTTAGGTAGCATGGATTCTGGGCTTCCAGTTGACTCCATCTATACTGACTTTAGCAAGGCTTTTGACAAAGTTGACCATGCTATCATGATCTCAAAGCTTTCTGGGGTTGGTGTTTGTGGCAGTCTCCTCAAGTGGTTTGGGTCCTATTTGACCAATAGATATCAGTTTGTTTGTTTGAGTGGTTTTAGTTCTGGGGCTGTAAACACCACATTGGGTGTGCCACAGGGCTCTCACTTGGGTCCATTACTTTTCTTAATTTATATTGATGACATTGTGAAGTGCTTTAAATTCTGCAGAGTTCTTCTTTATGCAGATGACCTGAAAGTGTTCCATTCCATCTCCGGTCCCCACGACAGAGTGCTCGTTCAACAGGACTTGAATCGATTCGCAAGTTTCTGCAGGGATAATCAGCTCTTTCTGAACCTCAACAAATGCTGTTCTATCACCTTTACCAGAAAAACCATCTCTGTGCCGGTCAGATATCGAATTCTTAGTGAATCTATTTCTCATATCAACACGGTGAAAGATCTTGGTATCACATTGGACTCTAAATTACTGTTCGATCAGCATATTTGTGATATCTCAAAAAGAGATATCAAGAGATTCAAGAGTATTGATGTCGCCCGCACCCTTTTCTTGGCCTATGTTAACAGTATCTTAAGTTTTGGATCTGTTGTGTGGAACCCACGTTATGGAATTTATATAGATAGGCTTGAGGGCGTTCAGAGGAGGTTTATGAGACATTGTCAAATGCGATTTTTCCCCTCCATCAGAAATACATCTGAGATTTATGATAGATTGAACCTTATTCTTCTTGAACAACGTAGAAAAATAGCAGATTTGATGTTCACCCACAAATTGCTGAACAATGGGATCGATTGTATTCATTTGTCCCAATACGTAAGGTTAGTCGTTCCTTCCTACAACACTAGACATACAGATACATTTTTCACTGATTTTGCCACCACCTACTATTTCCTCAATTCACCAATTTATAGAATAATGAAAACATACAATGCTTTGTCCCAAGTCACCAATATCGATGTATTTTCTGATTCTACTTCGATGATTCGGTCAGCTCTCTTCACGTATTTTCGTCGTTGCAATACCGGTGTGTTGAGGTCGCTCAGATGAATCGAATTGAATGTTAAGATGAACTTTTTTGTACACGTCACCACATAAATTGCCTTTTTTTTTTAATTGTTTTACATGGAGATAAGTTTTGTTTGCAGAATATGTTCATATGTAGACTTAATTGATATTGTATGAATTGAATAGTGGGCACTGTTTTGGGTTCGTCCCGTTTGTGTCCCGAACTAATAAATAAATAAAAATAAATAAATAAAATTAATCTGAGAGCTCCGATTCTGAATGGACAGACTCTCAACTTCTCCAGTGAGTGTAACTATCTGGGAGTCATCCGAGACAGCAAGCTCAACTGGAGGAAGCATGTGGAAAAAACCATTTCCAGAGCCACGGCGACCATGTGGGCCTGCAAGATCCTTTTTGATGAGACCAGAAATGGTACTGTGGTTATACACTGCAATGGTACGCCCCGTTGTCATCTATGCGTCATTAGCATGGTGGACAAAAACTGAAGAGGTCACTACTTGCAACAAGCTGCTAAAGTTGCAGCGACTAGCTTGTGTTGGGACCGCAGGAGCTATGTGTACAACTCCGACAGCAGCGCTTGAGGTCATACTTGATTTGCCTCCCCTACACTTGTATTCAAGGAAATGTAGCCTGCTGGAAGCCATCAAAATATCCCTCAAGGGGAACCTCCTAGCCGGAGTCTGGGTTGGACATATGAGGGTACTGAATCAACTATACTCAAGTATCTTGGCAAAACCATCAAATATGATGCCAATCATATACGATTTCGAAATGACATTCGAAACGGTCATTGGTGATCGTGCAATGAACTTCGTAAATCGTATAGACAAAAAGTCATCCATATAATACACTGATGGATCGAAAACAGAAAGGGGTACAGGCCTTGGGATATGTGGACCTATATTAAGAATATCCAAGCCCCTTGGAAGTGAACCTTCTGTTTCACAGGTAGAGACACCAGCTGTCTATACCTGCGCTCAAGAGTGCCTTCAAAGGAATCTCAAAGGAGCGCAAATATATATATATATATATATATCAACGTGTTCGAATTTATTTGTTGGGTGTCTAGGTTGATATATAAATAACTAGGTAAAAATGAATTCATATATATATATATATATATATATATATATATATATATATATATATATATATATTACCATGGACAGTCAGGCCACTCTGAGATCACTGGAATCATACAGCCAGGATTCTCGGCTGACATGGGAATGGCGTAATACTATAAAGCAACTGGCCAGAGGCAACAAGGTGACTGTACTATGGATACGAGGGCATTGTAGTATTGAAGGAAACGAAATAGCCGACGAACTCGCGAAGAAAGCTTCAAGGCTGAAGCCTGAACCTTTCTGTGGGTTGGGAAAAGACCAATACAAGAAAGCGGTCCAACAATGGGAAGCGGCAAACAAAACAACGATCTGGAGAAATACTCCTAGACTTGCGCAAGCCAAGAGATTTGTGGAATTTTCGCCGACCTACACCAGGAAGCTCATAAAGCTGCCACGAGCTGAGCTTTGAGTAATGGTGGGTCTGATGATGGGACACTATCGATACAAATATCTTTTGTATCGCATGGGAAAATCAGCAGATAAAACCTGCAGGCTATGTGGATCAGAGTAAGAAACGGCTGAACACATGGTATGCAAGTGTCCAGAGCTGGCGGAACTAAGAACTATTTACATGGGGAAGTCGGTTCTGGATCCACATGAAGTAACAGCTATGGCTCCTGAGGATGTCGTTGGATTCATCAATGCCATCGACGGCCTCCTTGGGATTTAAATGAACGAGTTGGGTAAAGGACAAAAGATCCTTGCGGTCGAAGTTCCCGGAAGGCTAAACGTAGCAACAACGACCCCTGTTCAGAATAATAATAATAATAGAGACAAATTCCAATTCAATATAGATACTAATATTATAAATGTGAATGTCCGTGTGTTTGTTTGTCCTCTATGGATTCAGGAACCAGATGACCGACTTTTTTTTGTGAGGTTTTCATGTAGGGTTCATCCCTATTTATCGAAGAAATAAGAAAAAATATCGATTTTTCATGAAAAATCCCGGTACTTTCCAGCTTTTATGGGCGACGCTGCTTAAACTATAAGAGATAGAGAATCACGGTCAGAGACAATTTTGTAGTGCTCGAAAAGTTCTATAAAAAAGTGCGCGACGGCATATGTCTAACTGCCGAAGACAACCCCCGATAGCTATTTTTAACATTTTCAATTCAATCCAACATGATGGTCAATTTGAAGAGGGCTTTTGAATGCATCCATATAAAAATAAATGTGACTGTTATCTGCGGCATTTATTCCTGATGAAAAATGCTCCCTACAGTATATTTTTCTAATGGATACTTTGAAAGTTACAGTAGGTTGAACGAGTGTGAATTTGAGCAAGAAATTATACGCGACATCGTTGTGTTATGTAAACACGTGCTGTCTCTCCTTCGATACGAGGTTATAAATGTGGGGTTGCGTACCTATCAGTACCGTTTTAAATTGAAATATAACGCGAGCGGAGCCGCGGGTATGAGCTTGTAACCGATATAATAAGGATAAATCTCATCCCCATGAAGATCTATATCTAACTCAGAATTCTGATAACACTATACCATGAATTATTATTGAAGATGTTTTATTACAGAAAACTTCCACCATCTGTATTCTTTATTATCCCAATTAAAAATATCAGTACTAGACTCACAGAGGAAAGAAGCTAAACAGAAATATAATGAAGCCCTACAAGCCTATGTAACTTTGTATTTTGGGAGACCACTTGAGAAACTTAATGTAATACAATCGTACATGATAAAAATTTATATTTCATACTATCGAAATTACAGAATTTTTTTGACGGTGTTCAAGCCAGAGTAGCCAGTGGGGTCAAAATGTCTGAGGTTAGTTATCAGTTAGCTTTCAACAAACAAGAATTGAGGAAAGTAATTCAACAATATCCTGGTAGCACGGTAAGTTGATTATATTCGAAAACATATTCTTGACAAAAAATATATTTTAGGTGAAAAAAGGTTTAGAAGCATTATATCGTAAAGTAGAGAAACATCTGTCAGAAGAAGAAAATTTGTTGCAAGTTGTCTGGAGAGCTATGCAGGAAGAATTCATCAGGCAATATAAGATGTTGGAAGAGCTCATTCAGCAATGTTATCCTGGTTCTTTGATAAATCTAGAATTCAGTATTGAAGATATATTGAGATTTTTCTCCGATATAGCAAGGTCTCACTGAAAGTTTTTATGAATGAAAATTAATATATGAATATTTAAAAAAAGTAAAGTAAAAATTTATAAGTATTCATCTTGAAAGTTTTTCATTTTCACTCTTTTCTATCTAAGTGTTCCCAGCTCCCACTCAAATATCTGCAGGGTGTCCCAAAACTAGTGAATCAAACGTCCACCACGATAGAGTAGACCAAATATTACCAAATGACACCACTGACTGACTGAGTGTCAGAAATTCAGCGTTTGTGGTACACTTAGACCAAGAATCCTCTGAAGATGCCTACCGAAGTTGTAGGCGAAACGTTAGGTGAAATTATTCCTAATGGACCATGGCCAATAAGCCCAGAAGACTCTTTTAATATTTGTATATCTGGTCATGAAAGCCTTTAACTATTCAGAAAAAACTAATTTGAGAAAACTGATTTACCTATGTGTGAAACAGGAGTAACTGTTACGGCGTACCATACAATTATGCATAGGTAAGGGCACCGGTTGTGGTCATCGTTCCAGTTGTGGTAATTTATCTTGAATGAAACGTATAATTCATATTAGCCAATGAAATTTGTACCCATTGGAAAGTCCGTTTTTTAAATAGGGTAGTGAAATATAATTATATAATGCTGGCCACAACTGGATCACAAAAAGTATGATTCGCTACTTGTAGCTATTTAGTGGCCAGAAATGGAGCCTATGAATGAAAAGGATCAGACTGAAAATGATGATAAAAACCAGACTTCAAAAACACTGAAAAGAAGAAAGATTGTAAGGGTGACAATATGAATAGCGGGAGTCGAGCTATTATTCGTAGTTTATTGTTAGGACAAAACACTTTGTACCCTGCAAGAATATTAAATATCAATGATCACCAACATTAGTACTGCACAATATCGAGAAGCAGCAAAAACTGGAAATGACATTAAGCTCCAGACCTTCTGTGGTATGATCATTAAGAAATCATCACGAAAATTGAAGAACTTAGAGCTGCTGATGATCGCAGAGCATGTTTTGCTCCAGAAATGAAAATTTTTTTAGAAACCTTAATTTTTCAATGAATTTTTTATTTTAGTATACAAAAAATTATAATTTTCATATTACAATTTGTACCTATATTTCCATGAAATTCGAATATATTTTTGTTAGTATTTATGAGAGGGTTTGTTTAATTTCAAACGAATTGAGTATCAAACTGTGCGAGTTCAACCACACACGTGACTGGCGACAACTGGAACATTATGTGGCCAAAACTAGTCGAAAACGTGGCCACAACTTGATAAATGGCACTCTCTGCCCTTTTTTTATTATTTTATTCACTTCCAAAACAATTTTTGCTTTGCAACTCACTAATCACAATATTCGCATAAGGAGCGTTTTCATATATTTAATTGTGAAGCGATGTATGAATAGTGATATGATCATAAGTTGAAGTTGGAAAATGTCTTAAAGTGGCCACAACCAGTGTGCTTACCCTATAGTACAAGAGCTACATAAATCAATCATCATCATAACACAGCTATATGTTCGTCCACTGATGTTACACATAAGCTTCCCATACAGATCTCCCTCTGTCCTGTGCTGCATTTAACCAGTTGATTTGGATGCACTTCAGATCATCGGACCAATGATTGGGCGGTCTGCCTCTGTTGCAGAAAGCCTGATCTCGCGGTACCCATTCAGTTATTTTTCTAGTCCTAGTCCATCTGCAGTCTCCCAGGGGTAAGCTTAGCATTATACTTTCCATGCTTCTTTGGGTTACTCTTATTTTGTTCACGGTGTTCTTTGTTATAGTCAGTGTTTTGGCTCTGTAAGTTAGTACCGGTAAAATACATTGGTCGAAGACTTTTTTCTTAAGACACATGGAAATATCAGATCTTAGGATATAGCTCAATCTTCCAGAGGCTGCCCATGTTAGACCTATCCTTCTGCCAATTTCGCGGGTCAATGTTCAAGTTTTCCATTGTTAGGTTTTCACTGGCAACTAGATTCGTCATGAACTTTGTTTTGCCTATATTGATTTTCAGCCCAACTTCTCTGGATGCTAGGTTCAGCTCGCTCATCATTTCTTGCGCTTCTCTGAGATCATTTGTAATTAATATCAGGTCATCGAAGCTAAGGTGACTCAACTTTTCACCATTCATGTTGATGCCGAGGTTCTCGATGTTTGTGCGTTTGAACATGTACTCCAAAAGGTTGATAAATACTTTGGGGGAGATGACATCCCCTTATCGCGCACCTCTCTCTATTTTGAAGCTAGGAGTATGTTCATGAAGTCTAATGACAGCATTTGCTTTCTTGTATAAATGCTTAATGATGTCGATGTAGCGATGGTCGATTCTGCAATCAGCGAGGGCTCTTAGCATATTTTGGTGGTCTATTGTGTCAAAAGCCAATAAGAACTGACAGTTCATTATACTCTATGCAGTTTTCAATGAGGATTTTGATTGTATGGAGATGATCATTTGTGTCAGAGCCCTTACGAAATCCTACCTCTTCAATTGGTTGGTAAAGATCAAGTTTAGCTGTCAGCCTTTTGGTGATTATCCTCATAAACAGTATCTTTAAAAGTGCTGATCTTCCTAGTTTTAAATTTTTGGTGCTGATTTCGTTATCTCCTGGTGATTTTTTGTTTTTCATATCTTTTAAGCAGTTGTTTATTTAGTCTTGAGATTCTGGGATGTCTTCTGATCCCTGATTTTGTATCACGGGAATGCCTACGCCAATTTCTATAGTTTTAGTTTTCTTATAGAGTTGCGCATATAAGTTTCTCAGGATGCTTTCATAGATGATTTCTTGAAAACTTCTTCACCTGTTTACTCAATTTTATCTTCACAATTTCCCACTTCAACTTCATCAAATGATCTCCGTCATCGAATTAAAAACATGACTCCCATTGGGCGGCATGTTTTTTCTGTAGATTTAAGCTATCTTTCATTTATAGCTTTCCATTATTCATAAAGGAATTTTCCAATATTTTATACTCTTGAAATGAGTATAATGGGACAATATACACGAACAAAATTAAAACCTGACCAACCTCTGGAAATATCCCAGCTCATGATATGAAAGGAGCCAAAAATCGTTACTCTTTACATTTCTCACAACGAGGGTCTACATATTCTATGCAAATCTTCAGGTTGCCTTTCTTCCGAAGTATCATCAACATAACCATAAGTTTCCTAATTAGGAAGTGTCTCAATCATACAGCTGTCCCATAACAAGTGAATCAAACGTCACACCACGATAGAGAAGACCAATTTCTATTGAATGACACTAAATTAGTAAGTCGAAAATGTACCGTTTCCAAAATAATTGAATTCCAAAATGAGTCTATCTTGTATTCTAGACAGATAATAGGTTTGAGAAATATTGTTAATGTTAATTTTTTCAATTTTGAATCTCCATAAAATGGGACAGTTTTAAAAACTGTTTGCAAAAAAAAGTATAATTTTTATAAACCAGAGAGGGTTTATTCAGAGTAATAAAAATTATGTATAGAAAAATAATTCTTTTAATTTACATTTATTGAGCTTTTAAATTAACTATTTAGAATTATTTCAATTAGGAGTGATAATACAATAAACTAGGACTATATGGGCTAAAATCGCTATCCTCAACCACATACTAGCCCAGTTATTGAAAAAATCGAAAATTGGCAATTTTAGGGGAATTAATAAAATTATAATTATTTTTGGGAACGGTACATTTTCGATGAACTAATTTTGGTGTCATTCGATAGTATAGTAGTTGGTTTATTCTATCTTGGTGTGACGTTTAATTAACTATTTATGGGACACCTGTATATACCACCGGGGTGATGTTAGCTCCCGGCCGGCCAGCTCCAAGCGTCTGGCCCATTCCACCACGGTCAATACCGAATTGACCATCTCTCGACAGAAATTGGTTCGTTTAAGTTGAACTCAGCGAAGGATCACATGGAAGTGATAAATTCTATAGGGAAAAAACGAATAATTTAATTCTAATATAATCAGATATTCTATCATATCATTTCAACATGAATCAAACTCGGCCCATGCTTGGCCGAATTCACTTACGTTTAGGATATCCGGCCAAGAATTTTGAGTAATGCATTTGATAGAGTATATCCTTTCGTACTATCGAGAATAAATACGATTAATTCTGTGAACCCTTGACCTCTGGCTTCAAGGTTCAAACGCACCGTTGACTGTACACCAATGAAAAGTTTCGTCAGTGTTTGGAATGTCTGTCCAAGAATTTCAATGAAAAGATTCGAAAGTGCATTTTATTCATTGCATGTCATACTATTAAAAGAAGTTTGAAGTATTATTTGTCATGCATAAATTTCAAACCGGACGTCTCTTCCAATGGTAAAAAAATCATGTCAGGAGTACATTGAGAAACAGGTGTAGAAACAAAGTTTTAATAAAAAAAATAATCAAGAAAAAGAATGAAACATAAAAAAATGGAGATGTGGAGCTTCTCTTCTGACGCTTCTTGATATAAAAATAATAGTTACAACTTTATTGAACAAAATAAACTCAACTTACAATTTCAATATATCATTTCATATGGAGCAAAATACAGAGTTCCATATACAGAACTCTGCTCATTCATCGCCACATTGTAATATTTTACTCATTATGCTCACGAAGATTCAGTCCCTGAGCGGTATGAGATGATGATGATGACGATTAAGGCTGAAACCGGTATACCTCCCGTGTCACTGATACTATACGATATCATTTCTCCAGCCTCATGATGCAAATGCTGTTAGCCAAGGAATTGAAATTGGTATTCATATCTTCTTCTTCTTCTTGAAATAGGACGGAGTCCTGTCGTTTCTGCATGTGCCTTCTTGTGACATCAATGTCCAGCTGTCATTCCAACGTTTTGGGGGTCTACCAACTGGTCTTTTCGTTCCTGGATTTTGCGTTTTGGCCCACTTCGCAAGTCGCTCTGGACCCATCCGATCTACGTGATCCCTCCAATAGCAGCGCCTTGTTCTCACCCATCGAACAACGTCCTGCACTCCTAACTCTAGCAGAGTGTCTGTATTGCGTATTCTATCTCTCAGTGTTATTCCTTTTATTGTTCGCAATATTTTCATTTCCGTTGTTCTCATTTTTCTGTATTCATATCTATGATTATTATTTTGAATTCATCTAAGTTAAAAAAATGTCATAAAAGTTCTGTAACAACTTTCATTATAAAAATGCCATGATATGTATCAAAATCTCATATATATAGAAAATGTATATTAAATAGTTTGACGTGGGATCAGTCTTCTTTTGATTGTATTGAACAACATTCAAGAATTTGAATTAAGCAATAAGTGAAATTAAAAATTCACTCTTTACAAATATCGCACACAAAATATTGTCCTTGTGGTGGTATCTGAAAATTTTTATTTCGATGTTTGATACATTTTGTATGTATGAATCTCATGCAAATTTCACACATCAATGAAATGTCATCCGATCTTTCACTACAACCACAATATAAGCAGTTGTCTCTCATACTTCTGGATCGTCTGATCAACAATTGTTTGAGGTAAATAATTGTTCGGGTCGACATTTTTGTCTGGCTCAATATTATGTATAATGCATGATGCATAATAAATTACAAATATCCCACAATTGAAATCATCCTGCTGCAACGGAAGATCATTTTTGAAGGATAAAGTCAGCTGGGAATTGACGCAACTTTTGAATTTCTTGTTATATTTTTTCAAGAAAATATTCATTTGGCGCATGAATTCATTGCCGTTATTATTAACTCCCGAAGAGTCCATATAAAAGAAAAAAAGGTATTGTTTTTCAAATCAATGTGCACTATCCAATGATTGCCATTCTGATTGATTGGCATGATAATTTTCGAATTTTTCTTTAATGCATGAAATACCGGAGAAATAACGCGTTTTCCCTGAAAAATTTCTCTGCTGAACTCTCCTATCACCATGAAATCGGGACATAAGAAATCAAGGGTAAAAATTTCCAAACAAAATATTATCAAATTACCATCCAACCATGAATTGATTCTATTACCAGAAATAGTAGGAGCATTCAATCTATCGAACGAATCATTGTACAAATACTGTAAGTATACAGCTTGCCGTTGAATCAATTCATATTTCGCAACAACGTATGCCGTTTTCCTAATTCTGGAATAGTATTCATAGTCATCTATGAGATAGTTACTCAATAATGCATAACGTTTGTAGACTGATGCAATTGCTTCAGATGCTCAGAGTCGAGAAAAAAACGGAAGAACACTGCGTTTGATCCTTGGATCTGGGGGTCAAGGGTTCATAGAATTCGATGAAATTTTTTTGGTAGTATGAAAAGATATATAGTATCAAAAGCATTTCTCAAAATTCTTGGCCGGACATCCCAAACAGAAAAAAAAACATTTGATACGTTATAAAGTCGCTAAAGAAACAGAAGAACACTACGTTCGATCCTTGAAGCTGGGGGTCAAGGGTTCACAGAATTGGATGAAATTTTTTTTGGTAGTATGAAAAGATATACTCTATCAAATGCATTACTCAAAATTCTTGGCCGGACATTCCAAATACGAAAAAAAAACATTTGATACGGAATAGAGTCGAGAAAGAAACGGAAGAACACTGCGTTCGATCGTTAGAGTTGGGCGTCAAGGGTTCATAAAAATTGGTTGAAATTTTTTTAAATAGTATGAAAAGATATACTCTATCGAATGCATTACTCAAAATTCTTGGCCTGACATTCCGAACAGGAAAAAAAACATTTGATACGGGATAGAGTCGAGAAAGAAACGGAAGAACACTGCGTTCGATCCTTGGAGCTGGGGGTCAAGGGTTCACATAATTGGTTGAATTTTTTTTAAATAGTATGAAAAGATATACTCTATCAAATGCATTACTCAAATTTCTTGGCCGGACATCCTAAGCACGAAAAAAAACATTTGATACGGGATAGAGTCTAGAAAGAAACGGAAGCACAATGCGTTCGATCCTTGGAGCTGGGGGTCAAGGGTTCACAGAATTGGTTGAATTTTTTTTAAATTGTATGAAAAAATATACTCTATCAAATGCATTCATCATAATTCTTGGCCGAACATCCAAAACGTAAGTGAATTAGGCTGAGCATGGACCAAGTTTTATCATGAAATGTCATGATAGAGAGAGAGAGAGAGAGAGAGAGAGAGAGAGAGAGAGAAAATTTATTGACTGACTTATTACATCAGGCAAAGAGCCATCGACCTAGGGTCCTTCAGCTCATGTTAAATTAATTATTAATATTGTGTTAATTATTACAATAAAAAAAATATATATATACACTAAAATTTTCTTTATATAAAACTATTATTATTATTATTATTATGGTCTTCTTTCAACTTCTTGAAGATGGTTTCTGTCGGGAATTTTCTTTTAGGGTTCGGATGTGTGTCCTCCTGGAACAGCACCGTAATATCCCGCATTTCCAGCAGTCTCGTGAAAAATTTTGAATTCAGCCTTTTCATTCGTGCTGCTATAGGTTCTACATTGGTTAACTCGTACAGTAGTTGGTTTGGTGGATTGTGTAGAATATTGTTGGGATGTCTTATTCGAGTTATAGTTCGGAGTGCTGTTCTTTCTGCAATTACTAGGTTTTTTATTGCTGGATTTCTTCAGTTGGTCATAATTGGGTGGGCATATTCCAGTATAGGTCGGCATATCGTCTTGTATATCTTTGATGTGTTTTTGATGGAGAGTCCTTGTTTTTTGATTATTATATTAGAGAAACATTTTGATCTTGAAATTGCTTGTTTTTTCATGGACCTGGTATGCTGATTGAAGTTCAGTTTTTGGTTGATATGCACTCCTAAGTATTTTATCTACTGCATAGGGTATTTCACTTGGCTTTCTATTGAAATTGTCGGTGAGTTGCTTGATGGCCTGTGATTGAAGATAATATATTGGGATTTTTCTGGATTAGACTTCAGACGCCAAGTGTGAAACCAAGACTCTGTCCTTTCAATTGATCTTTGTAGGTTTTCTACACATTTATGTAGCTTTTTTTCGTGCGAAATTAGGAGGGTGTCATCTGCATATTGTAGAATATACTGTCTGTTATCACTTGATGGAAAAATATCGCTACAGTACAGGTTGTACAACAGTGGTGATAAGGGAGAGCCTTGGGGTGTGCCTTGTTTTGGGGAGAATATCTTCGACATTGACTTGTTGATTTTAATGGTCAGTTTTCTGTTTTCAAGGAACTCTTTTATGGTTTCAGTTAGATATTTTTGGGTCTTCATCAGATGTAACTTGTATAGGAATCCTTTGTGCCATACACTGTCAAAAGCTTTGTTGATGTCCATGCTTACTGCAGCTGTTCTGATATTTTTGAGTGTGCCATTTTGTGTGTTGGATACTACGATGCTAAGGGGGTGCACAGTTGATTTTTTGTTTCGGAATCCAAATTGGTAGTTGGGTATTTTGTTGTCTATAATTTCTCTTAATTTATCTCCTAGTATTTTTTCCAAAATCTTTCCCAACACTGGTGGAAGAGTGATGGGCCTATAGTTTTTAGCTTTAGAGAGGTCTGTGTTTGGTTTGGGAATAGTTATAATACAACCTATTTTCCAGATTCCTGGGTATATTCTTTTATTGAGGCAATATTCATAGATTTGAATGAGATGTTCGTGTATTCCTTCATTTAGTTTTTTAATTATTTTCCATGGAATGCCGTCGCTTCCTGGGGTGCTGTTTTTGGAATTATGAATAATATGAAAATATTTCTCCTTGTCTATTTTGATTTCCGTTATCTCTGTTTCTTCTGGTGTACTGAAGAAGGTATTGTACCATTCATTTATTTTTATTTCAAATAGTTTGTTGTACTTTGGATCTTTGTCGTACTGGAAGGCTTTTTCGTAATGTTTAGCAAATAGGTCAACTTTTTCTAGATCTTCATTGTATTCGGTGTTATTTTCTATAAGGGTAGGAATTCGGGTGTATTCCCTGAATTTTGAAAGTTTTTCAATCTCCTGATGAAATATTCTTCCCTTGGATTCGTTGATTTTATTGCAAGAATTGATCCAAGTGGTTTCCCTGTACTGATGTATCATTTTCTCAATGTTTTTGTTGTATTCATTAAGTTTCTGTTTGAATTTGGGGTTTTTGTCTTTGCAGTATTCTCTATACATCTTCCTTTTAATTTTTATAAGTTTGATGATGTATGGGGGGAGTTGGTGGAGGAAATATTCATGCTAAACAGTTGGTGTGTTGTTCTTGATAATATTCGATACAGCTTCGTTTAAAGACTCGATGTAATTTTCATTAATTTCCTGGTATTTTTTTGCCTGCCTCAAAAATTCTTCAATTTCGTCGTTTACCTTCTTTACATTGCATTTATCGTAGTTGTAGATGGTACGTTTTTCTTCTTCGTGTATTGGTTTTTCAGTGTCCAGTTCAAGAAGCATTGCCAGGTGATCAGATGCTATGTCCGGTAGAAGTTCAACCTTAATGATGTTGTATTCAATATTCGACGTATATAGTATAATGTCTGGAGTACTGTCGGGGTTATTTTCCATCAAGAATGTGGGAGGAGTTGACATTTTCAGAAATTGTTTGCTACGTGTAAAGTTGGAAATTTGTTTGTTTTTTTGTCTGTTTACGTTGAAATCGCCAATTATTATAGCATATTTACACTGTGAAGCTTTTGTGAATATAGTTTCTTCAATTTTGGAGCATGGATGGATATAAACAAGGAAAATGTGTAATTTCTCGTTCTGGAAGGGAATCGTGAAGTGTAGAACTTCGTTTTTCTTGTCAACAATGGTTGGCGGATTTGTTTTCCCCATTTTCAGGCTAGGATGACATTTTATAAGGCTTCCTCCTCTGACTCTATTGTCCTTATTTCCTATTAATTTTAGTATATTCCAATCTCTGTAGTTGATTTCTTGGTCTTCGTTGATTTTGGTTTCAACAAACATTGAGCAATGGATATTATTGTTTTCAATGTAGTGGTTTATCAAATGTTTCTTGGGCATGTAGCTATTTATGTTATTGTATAAAAGTTTTATGTTAGAGTTGCCAGTTGTTTTTGTTGTTGTTCGCTGGTTCTGTGGGTGATTGGACTTCTGGATTTTCCATGTCAAACATAAGAATACAGATTCTGTTTCCAGAAAATACTGCCGATGTATCGATATTGAACTCAGAGATAAACCGTTTTTTGAGTTTCTGCAGTAATTCATCTCTATTGATATTTTTTGGTTTATTCAGTTTCCTGATGAAGGTATTGATGATGGTGTCGTGTATGGTGATAGATGTTTGTATTCTTGTTTGTTTCTTTGTAGGTTCCTGAATATCTCTCGATCTTTTGTTAAGTGATTTTATGTTAACATTTGGGATACCTTCAATTGGCTTCTTTGGGTGACGTAGGCATTTGAGGGACCAGGCTTGATGAGTTTCATCTCCAAAAGAAGTACATTTGGGAGGTAAATTAGATTTGCACAATGTTGTTTTATGTACTCCTTGCCATTTAGAACATTGAGTGTTGTTTGTACATTTTTCTGTTGAATGGTCGAATTTGTGGCAGATGTTGCATGGAATGGGTGTTGGCTCTGGTGGATTGCTTCGAAATACTGAGTAGTGACGATTTTTGTAAAATAAGCCGTTGTTCAAAAGGAGTTCAAAAGTTTTCTAATGTCCTGTGTAATAATTCGAATGTATCCAGTAGGTCTATTGTAGTTTCGGGAAGTAATTCATTTGCAGTACCTATGCTCTATATTATTTTCGTTTAGAAACTTGCTGAGTTCTTCGTTGCTAATGCTTTTTTCCACTCCTGCGATTACTACAGAGTATGTGTGTTGTGGTTCCGCTTTATCTTTTTTAGGACCGCGGGGGTTCGTTTCTTCGAAAGATGCAATTTTCTTCTTGATTTGTAGTTCTTCAAGAATTTTTTGTATTTTCTCTTTGCTGTCGTTGGATTTCAGTAAGTAACCTAGTTTGGTTTTCAATATTACGTCTTGGTTTTTCGAGTTTTTTGAGTTCCAAAGATCAGACATATGGACTCTGTCCTTAATTTCTTCATTATTCACCATAATATAGAAAAGGTTGTTGTATTCGGTGTTTTGGATTCTTTTCATTTTCATGGAAAAATTCATGTTTGGTGTTCTCATTGGAATATTTTTCAGATGTTGTTCATTTATATTTGAATTATTCTCGATTCTAATTTGTGTGTTTATATTTCTTGTTGTTTGAATTTGTTTTTCGGTTCTTTCTGTTTTTTTTGTGGTGTTTTTTATTGTTGGAAATCCCCTGAAATATTCATTTTCGTCGTTATCCATTATGTTGTTTATTGATACCGTGTTTATATTTTGCGATGTGTGTGCGTAAATATGTGGGTTATCTCTGGAATTCCCATTGTTTTCCGTCTGATAATTGTCGTGTGTTGACTCTCTGTTTTTTGTTGTTTGATAATCAATTTTTTTGGGATGTTGTTGCGTTGGCGAAATGGGATTTTTGTTTATTTTCCTTTTGTGTCGAACTTTCCTCCATTGTCCGTTATCTTCTATTTCCATTTCGGAGTATTCACCGCCACTTGAAGAATTCATGAATAATCAAATTTCTGAAAATTCGGTTCGAAATAACACTTGCGGAACGACGTATGGCACAATGATCGTTACAGATGCTAGCTCGCGAATGGTCATGATAGAATATCTGATCATATTCGAATTAAATTTTTCGTTTTTTCCCTATAGAATTTATCACTTCCATGTGATCCTTCAATGAGTTTAACTTAAACGAACCAATTTTTGTCGAGAGATGGTCAATTCGGTATTGACCGTGGTGGAATAGGCCAACCGCTTGGAGCAGGTCGGCCGCTTGGAGCTGGCCGGGCCGGGAGCTAACATCACCCCGGTGTATATACCCTAAACTCTTCTTACACATTAATCAATAATCTTTCTATTCTTTCTCAGCTCAGGGGATTTGAACGTCACGTTATATTAAATTTGTTCTGCCAGAAGCAGAAGTGCTTCCATTTCAAATGATGTAATCTCCCATTAGAATTATAGCAAGAGATTGTTATGAGACGCACTAAAAGCCTTCCAAGTATGTTGGTGGCAGTATAAGGGTATAATTGAACATGTGCATTGGTACATTTGATCAATGTACTATCGAAACTTAATGAAATCATCGTAATATTCAGAGAATACAAGATGTTGTTGAATAATGTTGAACAGATATTCTGAAAACAACACATTAAAATAAATCATAGAGACCACGACCAACAAAAACTGTTTGCATTGCTGCCTTTATATACAGGGTTTTCCACAAGCTCTATGACAAACTTTGACAGAAGGTAGAGGTGCTTCTTTGGAACATTTTTGTTCCCATGAGCATAGGTCCGATTCGTTTCCGTTTCAGAGTTATAAGCATTTGATGGTGCACCATCAGATAGAGGAAGACAAGTAGTTAGTTGGCTGAATTAACATTTCCCGAATTAATGGATAAGTCAAGAAAAGGATCAATACAATGGCCACCTCGTTCGCCTGATCCAAATCCCTTAGATTTTTATTCATGGGGATATATGGAGCAGCTTGTTTGTCATGTTGAAATCCAATCTCATCACAAATTAACTTAGAAGAATTCAAGATGCAGCGAATTGAATACGAAACTACGCAAATCTGATTCGCCGAGTAACGCGGCATCTTTAGTTCGTCAATGTCAAGCTTGCATTCAAGCCGAATTTGGACATTTTGAAAAATTTTTATAGTATCAAAATTTTCATTTATTATTATGATTTGAAAATAAAAATATATTTTTTCAAATGCTTGTATCTTCTAAACAAAAACGAATCGGATATATGTTCATAGGAAAAAAAAATGTTCAGAATAAGCACAGCTACCATCTTTCAAAGTTTATCATAAAGCTTTTAGAATCCCCTGTATATCTGATTCATTTGGCATAATCTTCTGCAAAACGGTAGCAGTAAGGCAAACTAATGTAGAAGAGTTAGAATGATAAAATTTTTCAATTACATCTATATTGGCCTGAGCCATCACACTTTTTTCAACATGAAATTAAAACGTGTATTGAATCTTGAAGTTGAGAACGTTTATTCATTTTGTAATACTCTTTACCTCGTCGCTGGTTTTAGACGGCGTGATCTACATAGAATTGATAATCCGTTGTTACTTCCTGTATTAACTTAATATTCTTAATAAAATGAATGATACATTCTATTTACAAATGGTCCCTCATTTCTTTTTTAATTGAATAAAATTACAGTACATCAGAGTGGACGAGTCAGTGTAGTTTTGATAGCATCTTTTGAATAAATGTTTATAAAAATGACAGCGAGTGACGAAATTTTGGATAATATTCTGATGCAGATGGGTGGAATAGGAAAACAACAAATTATAATTTTATCTTGCTTAGCTCTGATAACCATACTTCATTCTGCAACACATATGGCGTATGTTTTTACATCAATGGAGTCCGATCATAGGTGAGTAAAGTTGAACTTCATTCAGACAGAGGGTTTTGAATAGAAGTCCCTTCTTTAGTACTACAACAACGCGAAAATCTTTTGTTGTTGAAAATGTCATCATGAATTTATTCGGTTTAAAACTCATTTTAAAAGTTCAATATTGAGCACCAAACTATTGTATCTAGTGATAAGAAAAAGTTCAGTAGATCTTAAAAATCACAACTTCAATCAATGTGCCACTGATTGTTTTCTCGGAAGAGTTTGTACTCATAATATGTAGAGATCATATAAAAAGCACATAGACTGCCGGTAGTAGTACATAACATAGATAATTTGAGATGATTGAGAAAACAAATCAGATGTTTCACTGTTGTATTTATCATGAGCGGAAATATTGAAAGTTTCCAGATACGGGACTAGGGTTTAATGCAATGTTGTCTTGATAAAATCAAATTGGGATATATATCCGTTTTAACGTAGAAGTTGGCGTTGAAATTACTTTCAACGATACCTACTTCGTCGAAATGGATATATTCCAATTTTCTAGGAAGCTAGTACAGGGTGAGTCTTTGACTTGTACATACAGGGTTGGGATAAAGTATGGAACCAAGTAAATATCTTTTAAACGAAAAGAACGATATTTATGAAAATTTGCAGGTAAGTGCAATGAAACAAAACGCATCTGATGTACATTTTTTTGATAATAATATACTTCCGGTTTAACCGGAAATGCCATCAACTTCTTTAATTTAAATGGGACACCCTATATATTTTTACAGATTTTGAAAGAGCTTGTTATTTTGAATTCATACATACTGAGTTTAGTGTGAGAAAATTTGTAAAAACGAGGAATATAGCACTTTAACCAACCTCCTTTGAGTTTCTTGCATTAGAGCAAAAAACTATTTAGATAAACTAATTGATGTTGTTTGTATGTTTTTAATTTAGGGAGAACAACAAAAGGCCAACAGTTATCAGAATTCCATAAGGATTCTGTTCTGGCCATAAATTCATTGACACGAAAAATCAGGATACACTGAAAACAAAGTGACAAAATATGAGACATGAGAGAGAACCGACAGCAAACCCGGACCACATCACAAGTTGAAAAACAATTGGAAGGAAAATAAATTAACCATATTATACAGAGTGTCCCACCGGGAATGCCCATTAGAAGTTCATGGAGAAATGATAATTCGATCATTTCCAAATTTTGTGTGCAGATATAAGCCAAGAAGACCTTCATTCATGATATATTTTTGAATATCAAAGACTTCCGCTTTCACCGGAAGTGGTATCAACTTTCTTATTTCAAATAGAACACCCTGTATATTATGAATTTTTCGGATAGATCTTCGAATGCCACATTAATTTCAGGTATCACTCCCTATAGCCATCTAGAGCCGTTTTCGAGTTATTCACTGTTTTTCGAAAAAAATTATAAATTGAGGCTTGTAGAACACTGAGAATTCAATGAAAGCGCGCAACGCACAATCCAGATCTGTTTTTTGAAATGGGTTACTAATAAGATATTCAACATAACTCTGTAGAGAAAATAACGTTTTGATATACTGGGAAGTAAAATGAGAGTGTCGAAGTTGAAATTCAAAAAAAAACCAAAAACTCGATTTTTTCAAATGGAAACCATAATCTTTCACTCACATATCAATTTATGAGGTAAAAATAGGTACACTTTATTGAGGGTTCCCTATAACCAAAATGTATCATTTTCGAGATATTCAGGAAAAACTGTTAGAGTGTCAAAGTTTGAATTCCAGAAAAGGCAGATTTTTCCAAATGGAAACCGTAATATTTTCACTTCCATTTCAATTTGTGAGAAAAAATTAGTAGATTCTTTTAAGGGTTTCCTATATCTAAAATGTACCATTTTCGAGATATTCAGAAATAACTGTTAGCAACGAGCATATTATAATATGTGAGGGATCAATTATGATCTATGTTCATAAGAATCTGTATGACTTTATTCAAAATAACTCAGATTTCAGATTTGTTGCAACTGCAGAATTTATCGTGCAATGTATAAGCAGAATTCTGTTCCAGAATGAATAAGGAAATCCACCAACCAAGAAATATTGAGAAGGTGCGAAAAATATGTGAAAGTAGGTGGACGAAATTTTCAAAATGTGTTATGATTCATTTATCTATTCTGATATATCTGAAAAAAAGTTCGGGAAGCTTCATGACTTTTTTTATAAGGTTTGCATTAAAATTTAAGCGTTCGATATGTATGTCATATTTTCCGAAAAATAACTCGTTATTTTCATTATGAGCAGTAAAAAAACTAGTGCTCGTTTTCTTTGAACAATGAAATAAGTTTTGAGGAATATCAACAACAGAAGCATGGAAAAATATTCTGAATAAAGTCAAAGATTTTCATGAAAGGGCGAACATAAATCATATTAAAATAATATTAAGCTCGTAGCAGTTATTTCTGAATATCTCGAAAATGGTACATCTTAGATAAAGGGAACCCTGAATAGACTCCACCTATTTTTACCCCACAAATTCATATGTGAGTGTAAAAATATGGTTTCCATTTGAAAAAATCGAGTTTTTGGCTTTTTTCGAATTCCAACTTTGACACTCTCATTTTAACTCCCAGTATATCAAAACGTTATTTTCTCTACAGAGTGACGTCGGATATCTTTTCGGTAACCCATTTCAAAAAACAGATCTGATATTCTGCGTTGAGCTCTCATTGAATTTTCAGTGTTCTACAAGCCTCACAATTTGTATTTTTTTCATAAAACAGTGAATAACTCGAAAACGGCTCTAGATAGCTATAGGGAATGATACATAAGATGAATGTGGCATTCGAAGATCTATCCAAAAAACTCATAATATACAGGGTGTTCCATTTGAAATAAGAAAGTTGATACCATTTCCGGTTAAAGCGGAAGTCATTGATATTTGAAAATATATCATAAATGAAGGTCTAGTTGGCTTATATATCCACACAAAATTTGAAATTGGTCGAATAATTATTTCTCCATTAACTTCTAATGGGCACTCCCGGTGGGACACCCTGTATGTATAAGAATTAGACTGAGCGACCCTGTTCAAGAAGTATTGCAGATTTTATTTCTTTTTTGAAGGAAGAGAGGGATCGATTGAGATCTAGTCTATTCAGTGCATTGATATGATCAACAATATTGTACGAAAATGATCTCTTAAATATTTCTTTTCTATGTTTAGGGATAGTTAAACGAACCCTCCTTCTTAAATTCAACGTGTGAACATCCGTGCGAAATCTAATCCTATTGTACAAGTATGGAGGTGTTCTAACTTTCAATATCTTGAAATAGAAGCAACGCATAAGGAAGATTTTTATTCATATATTCCTAGAAACTTTGTTGACTCAAAATTTATACTGTTTTTGATATAAGTACATGCTATCACTTTCTTCTATACTTGATCTTGTTGGTGTGAAAAGTGTTAATTTAGTTTTTTCTTTATTCAGCAACAAATTGTTGTTTCTGAACCATTCATCTGTCCGATTAATACTTACCTCGCCTAATCTTTCAATTTCCAAATATGTTCTTCCAGCAATAAGCATGCTCTTATCGTCTGCACAGTTAACTGTAGTCACACTTTTCCCTTCTGATTCTGTGTCTCGTGCATAGTTCGTATTGCCCACTGTTGTCTTTCCTTCACTCTCTGCTTCTGTGTCCATTGATAAGTGGCTACCTGCAGGAGTTGAACGTTATGTTAGGCCAACTTAGTGATGCCCTGAGGAAAGTCGGCTTAAAAATGAACATGTCGAAGACCAAAATTATCAACAACACTACAGAGCACATATACATTGACGGCACAAGACTAGAAAATGTGGAAGAATACAAATATTCAGGACACTCAATACGAATTGTCAAGGAAAATCCTGCATATAACCAGTAGCGACATATGGCCTGGACACAATGGCAATAACGAAGACTTCTACTACTACTTATATTAATTTCTTGTTCAATACGTTTTACACAACGGTTCCGTCCCAGCGAGCAAGAGATTTCGAGACATCGGACATCAACTGCGATGTTCTGTTTACAGATGAATAGAACTTTTATAGAACAGCCGCCCCCCCTTCAATGTTGAGAAACTTCTTTCTGCTTCAACTGTCGTCATCGAAATTGTCACAATTATTCGGAGAAGGGAAAAAGTGGCAGAAAATATATGTTCGAGCTATTCTCAATGATGAATTTCAGCAAATTGAGAGCCCCGCTAAGATTTCTAAAATCAAGTCTTCTGTAAATAATCTCTAATTCCGATTCCAACCTAATTTTATCCATAAATGGATATGCGTCGACTATTGCATCCAAATGCTGCATTGGAAAATGGTTTCCATAATTTGTCCGCACAAAAAAGCAGTGCCGCATTCAAATGCTTCGTAAATGAAAATATTTCTTTCACTTGCATTATGATAGTATCACATACCTACCCCTTTGGCAGCCACAGTTCTGGTAAGATATGTATTTTCATTTAAACGGCGTTTTTTAGTTGGAATGGTAAGTTCACTCGCCACTGTATTTAAAGTGTATCTTTCTTGTATACCTACATTTTTTGTATTTGTTGATATCAAATATCAGAATGTGGCAACAGTTTATGGAATACTGTTAGCCAAAACACAAATTTAGAATCTTGCAACATCCGACAAATAGCAGTGGCCTATAATTCATTGTCACAATTTGTGTAGCAGTTGATTCTATCTTTTCCATGCATACAATGAGGTTTTCGCGGTGCTCAAAGACCGTACTAATAGTTCTGCTTTTGAAATTCCATCGAGTAGCGGAAGCGCGAGGAACTCTTTGTCCAACAATTTCATCTAATACTGCTACCTGTTGAGGAGAATGAGAAACAAAATTGTTATATCACTCAAATTTGAGAAAAATACACGTACCTCTTGATTTTGTCTCGTAGCCTGCGATAAAATTAAGTTCAATTGGCATGGGTGGCCTTAATCATTGCGAGGCCCTGGGCGGGAGGTTTTTGCGAGGCCCTTTTCCCTTCGAGAATTTAGTTTCACAAACTGGTGTCAGTGATAAGGCTTTTACATGATCCTTTGAAATCACCCGCCTCTGATTTGAGCGGACAAACAGAGTATACAACCTTTGTAGCAAACCAAAATAAGATTTTGCTTGGACACAAGATGTTGCTGCATCTCCTAGGATGAGATTCCAGCTATGACTACCACAAGGCAAAAAGTAAGCAAGTGGATTTGGACACCACTTTTTTCACCACGTATATTGGCTCCGTTATAATATCCTCGACCTCATTTTTGCAATGAAATATCCAAATGCTCTAATTCTTTTATTATGTATTCAGTCAAACCCTCAGCTGTTTATTTTTATGATCCAGATGACCAGAATAGAAAGTTCTATGGGAAATTATCCCCATCTTGTATGCATATTTCTATTGAAAACAGTGGTTTCTTATAATATTTGTATCGGAAATTTATCTGCAAAATCCACCAAATATAACTTTTTCTGGGATTGCCCGAGCGATAGAGGAGCCAGTCAGTTTGATTGAGGGCGTCAACTCCCAGTTGTATCAAGTTGCTGAAGCTCGGAACAGTTCGGGGTAGTGTTGTGCAACTTGGATACTTTTGAGCCACACTAAAAAGATAGGTTTCAGAAAAACAAGACAAAATTTGAATTTATTCGAAAAATGTTAATATGACCTCTAAATGTGATTGAAGAACCAGAAACAATGGAAGTTATTCATAAAAAAAAATGAAACATAACGAAACTGAACCCAGTGTTCCTATCCCTAATCACTAGATTCGAAAAAAACAGATTTTGCGCTCCTCCTTCCGTAATTCTCTACAATGGAATTGTGGAGGCGTCTGAGGTCCACTGTATGGTAGCTTTCCCCTTCAGGCTCGGTACCAGTAGATCGTTCAGTGGGGCCAGTGACTGGGATGCTCTGGGGATGAAACGTCGGTAGAAGTTAACCATGCCCAGGAATCGTCGTAGGTCCTTCGCTATTGTTGGCTGGCAGTACTGCAAGATGTCTTGGACTCGGTCTGGCAGTGGTTTGGTTCCATCTGAAGATACCAGGTAACCCAAGAATTTTACCTCTGGTTGGCCGAATACGCATTTGGCCGGGTTGAGGACGATGGAGTAGTTTCGGAATCTCTCGAAGTCGATCCGGAGATGTTCCATATGCTCTTCTTCGGTCGATGAGGCTATCAATACGTCGTCGATGTAGGAAAAGCAGAAGTCCAGTCCTCGTAGTACCTCGTCTATGAAGCGTTGGAAGGTCTGGGCTGCATTCCTCAGTCCGAAGGTCATGAACGGGAACTCGAACAGTCCAAAGGGTGTGGTGATTGCTGTCTTCGGGACGTCTTCTGCAGCAACTGGAATTTGGCTCGCACCTGGTCTAGCGTCGTGAAGATGCTTCTTCCTCGTAGGATGTGGGTGAAGTCCTGGATATGCCACACGGGGTATCTGTCCGGGATGGTCCTGGCGTTGAGGGCACGGTAGTCTCCGCATGGCCTCAGCTCGTCTGTGCCTGTTCGGTGACAGGTGAAGTGGGGATGACCATGGGCTCTCGGATGGTCGGGCGATGCCTAACTGCAGCATGGCGTCGAACTCCTTCTTGGCTGCCTTCAGTTTCTCTGGTGCCAGTCGTCTTGGTCGGGCAGCAACAGGTGGTCCAGGGGTCGTCTTGATGTGGTGCTTGGTGTTGTGGGCGATCTCCCTTGCGGTTCCTCCAGGTCGAGTGATCTGTGAAAATTCAGTTAATAAGTAATGATACCTTGAATTTCCAAAGATGGTTTTGACTTCTTTGCACTCAGTCACTTCTCCTCGAGAGGTGAGTTGGGTGGTTCCATCCAGAAGTCTTTGATTCCTCATGTCCACCAGCAGGTTGAAGTAGCTCAGGAAGTCTGGACCGATGATTGGCTTCGAGGCATCTGCTACCACGAATCTCCATGTGAAGTGCCTCCTTAGGCCTAGGTTCAGCGACAGGGTGATGGTGCCATACATGTTGATGACTGTCCCATTGGCTGCTGACAAGGAGTAGTTGGACTTCTCTCGTCTGCCGGTGGTTGCGTTTCGTGGAAAAACGCAAAGGTCCGCCCCAGTGTTGACCAGGAATTGAAGTTTGGACTCCCGATCGGTGATGAAGAGGCAGCGTGTTGAAGGGCGTGATCACCTGCCGCATCTAGTGATGGCCCAGCTCGTTTCCCGCCTTGTAGTTGCAGGGCAGCTCACACTTCTTGGCGTCGGCTCCAA
This sequence comes from Hippodamia convergens, assembly GCA_038502775.1. Taxonomy (NCBI): domain Eukaryota; kingdom Metazoa; phylum Arthropoda; class Insecta; order Coleoptera; family Coccinellidae; genus Hippodamia; species Hippodamia convergens. The sequence continues at coordinate 61,096,549 of CM076609.1, read as the reverse complement.
ACCTCCTGTGGTACCAGCAAAGTCCTTCTTGTCGAGGGCGGCTGCGGTCCCGATTTCGTGGTCGGCTGTGCGGACGTCCTCGGGAGTGTCCTCGGGAGTGGTTTTGAGATTGGCCTCGGGAGTAGTCTCGTCGGTGCTTCATCAGCTCTGCGAGCAGTGCCCCGATCTGCTGGTTGACTCCCAGGGTAAGCTGCGCCATCTTCAGGTTGAACAGGGCTTCCAGGGATGTCGTCTCTGCTACTTGTCGTGGGAGGGGTTGGTCACAGGCCATCAGGTTGTCTGCATGGGTGGCTAGGTCCTCGAGGCTGTGGTCCTTGACGATGGTCAGCGCCGTCTGGACGGACCTTGGCAGGCGGCTCATCCACAGGGACTTCATGAGGCCTTCCGGGAAGGTGGTATCTGCAAGCCCCTGTAAATGACGCAAAAATTGAGAAGGCTTACGATCTCCTATTTTTTCGCGTTCTAGCAGACGACGGGACTTCTCCATCTGTGATGCACTTAGCCTCCTGATCAGCTCCGACTTCAGCTTGGTGTAGGCTCCAGACTCTGGTGGGCTGAGAATCACGTCCTTAACCTCGATGGCGAACTTGGCTGGCAAGGCTCCTGTGACGTGGCCGAACCTTGTCTCCTCCAATGTAACTCCCGCAGCTTGGAAGGTCCTCACAACCATTGCGAACCATAGCTCAGGTTCGTGGGCGATGAACTCCGGGATCTTGACGGCGACTCTGGATATTTCGGCAGCTCCGTTGTCCGGCATCCTCTTGTTCGGTCGTAGGGTTCTAGTCACTTACTTACTTAGTAATCATCGAAATGAATATCATCTTTGACGTTCAGGCTAACAGAACCTTCAACCATTTATACTAATATTATAAATGTGAATGTCCGTGTGTTTGTGCTCTATGGACTCAGGAACCCAAATATCGATTTTGATTAAACTTTCACTGTAATGTAGAGAATTTATTTTGGGAGATTTTCATGTAGGGTTCATTCCTATATCACGAAGGAATGAGAAAAATTATCGAGTTTTCATGAAGAAGTCGGTCATTGACCCGGGTTTCCAGGCTTTTGCTGCCGTCGCTGGGTAAACTATAAGAGATAGAGAAACATGGTCAAAGACAATTTGGTAGTACTCAAAAAGGTCTATAAAACCAATAAACAGTCCGCGACGGCATATGTTCAATGCGGAGGACAACCCAGGATAACCATTTTTAACATTTTCAGTTCAATTCAAAATAATGTTGAATTTAAAGAGGGCTCCCAACTGGCGCGGAATGAATTCATATGAAAATATTTTTGAAACATAGATGAATTCAAAATAGTAATAATCGAAATGAATACCATTTTCAATTCCCAGGCTCAGAGATCTTTTATCATGAGGTTGGAGAAATGATATAAGATTTTGTCACTGAGATGAGAGATATACCGGTTTCGGCCTACGTAAAGGCAAAGAATATGGGGGCACAGTAGTGCCCCCGCCAAGACGAGCCTTGCGAGGCGCGGGCCGGGGCACTACTATATTATCTAGAAGTGTTTCGTCGTAATTTCGGACCCTCAAAACTCGAGTTTGGGATACAGCAGATGAATGAAATTCTCAGGATATGATGCCAACAGTGAACTCATCAAACGTGCAAAGTTTCAAGTGCATAGATATCTAAAAACCCCCCATTTCGTCACTCATTCACTGATGATCATAAAAACTGTTAGGGTACTTCCTGATGTCCTGTGAAGTTGAAATTTGGTATGTGAGCTAGTTTTAGTACACAAGCATCGGAAAAATTCCCAAACTTGAAACTTTCATCCCCCAACCCTTAGAACCAGTGGATGTATAAGTGTGGATGCTTGGGATCTGAAATTTATGCATAGGTACTGCTCGTTATGAATAATAAAATAGATATTTCCGAATTTCCAGTAACTCAGTTCCCACATTTCAAATAAGGGGGTGAAGTCTGACAAAACGCCCCATAATATGTATTTTTAACAAATAGAATTGGCGTCTTTTCAAGTAAATGAATGTAATATTGTGGTTTTATATTCGTCTTGATGTGGTTCCCCACGTATTACCACAACCACATTCTTCAATGTATATAAATATAAATAATTATTATACTCGCGTCGCGGTTCATACATACGGGATTCAGCGAGGGAGCAGGGAGCGTGCTACTCTGCGATTCAAACTAACAGAGGCAAGAGTTGCCGAATACGACCGAACTCAATAGCAGAAAGTATAAATTCACGTCACATCATATCGGTCGCTCTCGCTCACTCAAAGGCTCAAAGGAGAGGAATCGCTCTGACTGTTTGTCCGGATTCAAAATTCGACGGATTAGAATTTGAATGCGCTGAAGTGTCTTTCTCATTGAAATATTGAGTACTGAATGTTCTTAGATAGATATAGCATACATACAATTATTCGTCTAGAATATCTTCTGAAGGGTTGTTTGAGTTCAAGATAGTTTTATTTAGATTTGATAGGCTTGAACCTAGGGAGATACCTACAGGTATTGTCTTCACTTTGAATGTTGTTGTTTTCAAACATGAATTGTGAATTAGTTTTCCTTGAAATAGATCTGGGACCTCGTTGTCATCGTGTGGTTCATATGCCGGGGGATGGTTCCTGTCTTTTTCATTCCTTGGCATATTTAATGTATGACAAAATAGACCTTGAGGTGGCCTTGCAAATCAGAACTGCTATAGTGCGATATGTTGTAGTCAACTGGAATGACCTACAATTGTATACTAATTCCAAAAATGGGGACTTCTATCGTGATCCTGATTGTTATTCACGGGAAATGTTGAATAGCAATACCTTAGGGAGGCCTAAAAAAAATAAGGGAGGAAGACCAAAAACCTCCGAATTGTCCCTAAGTGAACAGATTCGGCAGGCTGCAACGAACTATCGTAAAAATCATGCTGAAAAACGGAAAAATACCGTTCTGAGTTATTCTCAATCGCACGCTGAGCAACATCGTGAATCTGTAGCGCGATATTCAGCTTCTCATCCAGAGGTTAATCGTGAGGCAGTTGCTCGATACTTGGTGTCCCATCCGGAGGTTAACCGTGAGGCAGTTGCTCGATACTCTGCCTCTCACCCAGAAGTTGAAAGAATGTCCTGATAATATAACTGTATATGAAAACCTTGAAATGTTTCTCGGAAAACTTGATCATCGAAATAACCAGGAAACATTTTATAGGGAGTATGCTCATAAAGTTTACAGTGACCAACACCCAATCGCATTTGATGACACAGGTAAAGCTGTCTTTGAAAAAACGGTAAAGCATGGTAAAGGTTTAATATGGAGTTGTAATAATGCCATATATGCATTGAATGAACAATTAATATTTCATTTAAGAAGTAGATTTGAAGAGTTTTACTGTAAATCACCAGCAGAGCTGTATCTACTATATTTGAACAGACGTCTTAAGGCTCATATTTCTTACATTAACAAGGTAAAGTCCCATTCTCCACGATTAAGAACGATTATCAGAGGAATGTATCAACTACAAAGTGATTGCGATCAATTGAAAGAAATTGATACTGCGTTAAGAACCGTAAACCCGAATAAAATAAAGGAATTAGGAGACAATTCCGTACCTGAGAGTATAGACGTTGAATACACCGAACATCGAGAAATTGTGGAAGATTTTATTATCAAAGAGTTTGGAGATGCATTCAAATTACTTTCTTAAAAAAGTTTGGATACACCTAAACTGGAATGTATGTCCTGTAATAAACTTTACTGCTCCAAATATATTTCTAATTTGAATCTTTTACGAAAGTCCATTTCTTCGAATGCTTGGTAACAGCTCATTGAATACTATAGTTCTAAAAATATGGATCATAGCCCATATACAGGCTGTTTCAAAAAAAGGTGATCCCGTCTCTAGGATAGGTAGAAAACTGAAAAATAATTGGGGTTTGCTCAGTGAAAAAATTTCGTAACGCCATCCGTATTGGTTCTTATTTTTGGGATCTTGTGGCTTAGGCAATTTATTCAATGTTTCCTCTAAAGGCAAAGGTAAATGAAAAGTTCTACCTTTACATTTTTTCACCATTTCTCGCTTTGGCAAAGATTTGTTCGCTACTGGATTCATCATGCCTTTGCACGCTGTATTAAGATCTTTTCGTAATCATTTAACTGGCTCATCTCTGATGGAATTGCATCGACAAACAAGTCATTAAGGACACAAATAGCTGGAATTTGGTTAGCGCTCATCTTTGTGAGACATGTGTGACATATACAGGGTGTATCAAAAAAAGGTGACCCCTTCTCTAGGATAGGAAGAAAAAAAAATATACACATTTTTTTTAATTTTGCAGAAACTACTGGCAACATTGTAATGAAATTTTACACGAATATGTTTTGGAAGCTGATACATCCAATGAATTCGTTTTTATGTCTGACTCTCGTAGAGGGCGCTAGTTACACGGTTCGTACCAAGTAGTATTGAACATAACTTTTTTAATATTATATTTATTGAGCAAAATTTCAAGCGTACTTAAACACCATTCAATTTCACACAAAAAAGGTACTCTTGGTAAAACTCGATACTTTGTACCGTTTTCGGAGTATTTTGATTTAAAAATTATGAAGTGATAACCGATGTTCGTATGAAGTAATGATAAAAATTGTATTTATTAAACAAAAAATCAGAAAATTCAAAAAAAGGCTAATAACATAAATATGATTTCAATTAGAGTAGGTGTTCAAAATGTCCTCCGTTTTCACGAATACACAAGGCTATCCTTTTTTCTAAAGAATCTATTAATCTACTAAATGGTTGGGAGTCAGCTGTGAGATCATTAAAGTGACGTTGTATTCTATCTTTCAAATCTTGAGGTGAATTTACCTCTGCAGGTCTTTAAGATACGACCAAACTGTGTAATCCAAGGGATTAAAATCACATGACCGACGAGGCCAATGAATCGGAGCTTCTACACCTCTACCAATCCATCGATTCGGAAAATGGTTACTCAACCGATTACGACACCTTCTATCAATTTGGCGTGGAGCTCCATCGTACATAAAAAATAGATATCTTCGCTCGTTTAACGTTAAATTTTCTAATATCTCGAATAAGTGATTGCTTAAAAAGTCCAGGTACATATCACCATTTAAATTTCCAGGTAGAATGTGATAACCTATTAATTTGTTGCCTAAAGTTGCTGCCCAAACATTAACTTTAAATGAGTGTTGGTAATGTGCTACCCTTTTGACATGTGGATTCTCATCACTCCAGTAGTGTGCATTATGGGAGTTAAAAATACCGTAAAAGTGGCTTCGTCCGTAAAAAGAATACATTTAAAAAAATTTGGATTGAGGGCTGTCCTTTCTTGTAATGTTTGACAAAAATCCATTCTAACCGGTAGATCGTCTGGTAAGAGCTCTTGAACTTGTCTGTAATGATAAGGATGTAGCTGCTGCTCTTTAAGTATCCTCCAAGTACTTGAAGAAGACGTATTTGTTTGTCTTGCCACATCCCTTACGCTAACTGTTGGATTTTGCTCAACTAAATTTAAAATCATATTTTCTTTATTAATGGTTCTTGTTGTTCTTAGCCTACCAGAATTTATTTTTTTAGGTCTCACACTCCCAGTTTCTCGACAACGTCGTTCAATTGCTCTAAATGTATTTTTACTTGGAAAGTTTCTTCGAGGAAACTTTTCTGCATAACGCGTAACAGCTGCACTAGCGTTTCCTAAACACTCTCCTAAGGTTAATAACATGTCAGTGTATTCAAAATTTGAGTACATTTTGATTAACAATATCTAATTTAACAAATAGAAATGTAATTTTTGTTGACTCAACGTCAAAACTATTAAATGAAAGACAGTTTTCCATGGCAACTGAAATTTCAGAGAAAATGCTATTGCCGTGTAAAATTCATTGGTTATTACTTCATAATTTTAAAATCAAAATACTCCGAAAACGGTACACAGTATCGAGTTTTACCAAAAGTACCTTTTTTGTGTGAAATTGAATGATGTTTAAGTGGGCTTGAAATTTTGCTCAATAAATCTAATATTAAAAAAGTTATGTTCAATACTACTTGGTACGAACCGTGTAACTAGCGCCCTCTACGAGAGTCAGACATAAAAACGAATTCATTGGATGTATCAGCTTCCAAAACATATTCGTGTAAAATTTCATTACAATGTTGCCAGTAGTTTCTGCAAAATTAAAAAAAATGTGTATATTTTTTTTTCTTCCTATCCTAGAGAAGGGGTCACCTTTTTTTGATACACCCTGTATATGTCACACATGTCTCACAAAGATGAGCGCTAACCAAATTCCAGCTATTTGTGTCCTTAATGACTTGTTTGTCGATGCAATTCCATCAGAGATGAGCCAGTTAAATGATTACGAAAAGATCTTAATACAGCGTGCAAAGGCATGATGAATCCAGTAGCGAACAAATCTTTGCCAAAGCGAGAAATGGTGAAAAAATGTAAAGGTAGAACTTTTCATTTACCTTTGCCTTTAGAGGAAACATTGAATAAATTGCCTAAGCCACAAGATCCCAAAAATAAGAACCAAGAACTTTACATAATGATACGAGGACGACTAACAAAATCTAAGATTATTTGGGAAGATATAGTTAATATTGATAAAGTATATGCCGCACTCTGTTACTTGAAGAAAATGAACCCACTTTACTGTGAAATAAAATTACCAAATATTCCTAAACATTTATTTCAAACAATCAATAGAAATCTACAATATGTAGTCGAAGAAAATAATGATAAATTTGATCAAAATAATAAGAAAGCTTTTGATCCATTTTAGACACAGATGAAGGTAGATAGTAACTCAATAGATTACGAACAATATACTATATATCCATTGTATGAAAAAAGAAAAAAAGCATCAATTTCAGATCTCTATCAAGTGAATACAACACCTATCTATTCCACAGACAAGGATCTTGATGTGAAATGTTTTCCCTATTTGTTCCCAAATGGAAAATACGGCGAATTTCATACACGTCCACAAAGGCTAACGTCAAGTGAATATATAAAATCTAGATTGATGTCCAAACATTCAAGATTTAGATTAGATCAACAATATTTATTTTTTTTTCTTTACGACACGAATGTCCGCCAGTTAAATTCAGGTATATTCTATAAAATGAATACAGTCAATCAGAAACAAATGATAACTGCTGAACAGTATCTACAACTGTTGAATAATGATTAATTGGAAGGAGATCTAACTGCTCTATTCGCTAGGCTGCGAAACACTGAGCAGTATTGGAAAAAACCCAGAAACGACGTGAACTGCATGTCACAACACTATGGACCAGCAACTTGGTTTCTGACTATGAGCCCGTCAGAGTGGTTGTGGGATAATTTGAGAGAATAATACTCTCATTGACATAGGGTCATCCACGTTTACTTGTGGACAAGCTTATATAGCACTCTCTCGAGTGAATAATTTGCAAGGTGTTCACCTTATAATAGACTATAGTTGTATAAAAGCACAACAACAGCTATAGTTGAATATACTCGTATCGGCCTGATTGTCAGCAGGAAAACCAAAATGAAAAAAGGCAAAGATAGGGAGTGGGCTATGAAAAGAGGCACATCTGAAGCTCAAGAAATTAACCCGAAAAAAAAAGAAAACTGATTAAAAAAGGAAAAAATTAACACAAAATAAATTAACAAAAATCGAACCTTATAAGCAATTCATTAGAGTCCCTGAATTTCAACTGCTACGATTATTAATGCTCATTTGTATTCCATATAATAGATGATGCCCTAATACTTTGTAAAATTGCTCAATCTCATCAATGAACCCATTTAATATATTATTTATTATTTGTTATATTATACCATATCAAATCGTATCGTATTAAATTATTATATTCATATATTATCAGAAAAAAAAGAGAAAAGATATTGTCATAAGCAACTTACAAAAAGAAGTGAAATCCAACCAAAAACATTTTCATGTAAAATATTGCCAAGACGAGGCCGTATTCCTCACATTATCAAAAAGTTATCAGATCTCATGTGGAGCCAAGCTGCTAACTCTATACTCTTTTGCTTTACAAGTCCCTATTTCACAAACTCTACGCCTTGGACAAAATGAGTGACTTGGCCGTTTCTCTTCCGCTACATGAGGGTAAGGTGAAAAATTCATTCGCTGTTCAAAACTTTTCTGTTATACAATAGTTCTCATAGTAAGGAAACGACCAAGTCACTCACTTTGTCCAAGGCGTAGAGTTTGTGAAATAGGGACTTGTGAAGTAAAAGAGTATAGAGTTAGCAGCTTGGCTCCACATGAGATCTGATAACTTTTTGATAATGTGAGGAATACGGCCTCGTCTTGGCAATATTTTACATGAAAATGTTTTGGTTGGATTTTCTTTTTCTTAAAAACATATGAAAATAAATGTGATTTTTATCTGCGGCATTTATTCCTGTTGAAAACTGCTTTTTACAGTATAGTTTTCTAATGGATACATCAAAAGTCGAAAGTTCTGAGGTAGTTCGTGAGGAAGTCGTCGTGCGAGAAGGTTGTAAAGATGGACATCTGCGGATACTGCAATCGTAATATTTCATGTTTTTCGAATGGTCACAAGTGCATTACTTGTCATAAATTTTTCCACTCTAGCTGTGCAAGGAAAACCAAAAAATGTTGTGAATCTGAACTTATTCCGATTACCAGTGGTGCAGTTTCCGAAACTGCCATACATGGAAACGCATCGATGGTTTATTCGTCGATAACGGTTAAATCAGGTCAAATTGATCTACTTGTGAAATTAATAAGTGAGTTGGAAACTAAAAATATGATTCTTGTTGAAAACGCCGATCTCTTGAAATATAAGATATCGGTCCTAGAAAAATAATGTGTAAACAAAGATTCAAGGATAAGTTATCTCCAAGATAAAATCAATGTGTTGGAATCTCGGGGAATTCCTGATAACAAATGTGAAAGTGAAATTATTCCATCTGCTAATTCCAATAATTCCTCCGTCCGTGAAACTTTTCGAGTGCAGGACCGAAGAGAATCTAATGACAATAATAAGATCTCGTCAACTATTGTCGATCAAATTGCTCCTTTTCCGGATAACCAAAGTTTGGATATTAAAGACCCTAAAGATAAAAATAAGGACAAAAACAGAGAAAACAAAAATAACCCCACTGATTGGGTAAAAGTTACGAATAGAAGGAAAAGAAGGCCTCCACTGGTCTTGGGATCGTACGAGGGCGTTTCTGTTGTTGAAGGTATTGAGAAATACAAAGCATTACACATCTCGAATCTGAAACCGAATACTTCTTCTGAAGATCTGCAAAACTCTCTTCTGAAAACGTTTACTGATGTGAAATGTGAGCCCATCAAATCTAGGTTTCCTGAAAGTTATGCCTCCTTTAAAGTCCTTATACCTAGTAGTCAATATAACTGTTATTGCCAAGCTACCTTTTGTCTTAATTTCGCCAATAAAACTCGATTTTCGTCTTTCAGAGTTTATTTGACGTCTTTTCTCTAAAAGTAATTTGACAACAACTTTTTTTTTTCTTGTCAATCAAAACATAAGGTTACGAAGATCCTAACGAAATAATACAAATTCAATTAAGGTTTCAACATCCTCCCCCCAGCTAGAGAAACTATTTTTCTCCTAGCTCTAATCTACAAATTTTCGTGACTGGGCGACGGTATTCAGCAGTTGATGTTTTCACATCCACCACACGGACTTTCCCATCTGGTCCTGGATAGATTGAAGTTACTCGTCCTAATTTCCAGGAATATCTTGGCAGATTGTTGTCCAGCAGTATTACGACGTCGTTAATTTTAATGGGGACCCGATTCGTATTCCATTTATTTCTTTTTGATAATGTTGGCAAATATTCTTTCAGCCAACGTTTCCAAAAGCTGTCAAGTAGCATCTGAGATTTTCTCCATTCTCGTCGGAGGCAACTGGCATCTGGGTCCAGGCGTATGAGTGAACCATCTCCAGTTGAGGATCCAAGAAGGAAGTGATTCGGAGTGATGGCCTCAAAATCAGCTGGATCGCTTGATACCCGAGTGAGCGGTCTCGAATTGAGAATATGTTCGGCCTCGGCGAAAAAAGTCTGTAACTTCTCGTCTCTAAGAGATTGATAATGCAAATCATTCGAAATTACCCTTTTCACAAGTCCAATCAACCTTTCCCATGTTCCTCCCATGTGCGGGGCTCCGGGTGGATTGAATTTGAATTCGATCCCTCTGGCAGACATGGCATTCACTACAGCTGAATGGTCTAAGTCTTGAAGGGCTTTTCTAATATCTTTTGCGGCAGCTACTAGGTTTGTGCCGTTATCACAGAAGATCACTTTTGGTTGTCCTCTTCGTGCCACCATTCTCAGAATTGCCATTAAGCAGATTCGCTATTCAGACTATGAGCTATCTCAAGGTGAACCGCCCTTATAGATAGGCAAGTAAAGATTACTCCCCAACGTTTTTCCTTTCTTCTACCAATTTGGACATTGATCGGCCCAAAATAATCCATCCGAATATTAACAAATGGCCTCACTTCTTGACTGAATCGCTCTTTAGGTAATTGTCCCATCAATGGTGGAAATGGCTTAGCCTTCTCATTCCTGCATTTCTGACATTTTGAAAAAATGGACTTCACTGCTGTTCGACCGTTGATGATCCAGTATTTCTGCCTTATTTTATTCAGAATTAGTTCTGCTCCTCTGTGTCTGAATTTTTCGTGGTAATGTTTAATTAGTAATTTCGTGTAGTCATGCTTAGGGTCTAAAATCATCGGTTCGCTTGTATCTTCTGTAAGAATTTTGGCCAAATTAGTTCTTCCATCAAGAACAATTATTCTATTTTTAAGTTTGGGATTTAGGTTGAAAAGTCGGCTATTTTTTTCTATTTGTTCTCCCTTTCTTAAACATATTAGTTCATTGGGATAACTATCAACCTGGCTTTGTCTGATCCATAACTTCTCGGCTGCTTCAATTTCGTTGAGATTCAACTCCTTTTGAAATTCTTGGGACATGGAATTTTTTGTAATTTTTCGTAGAAACCGTTGACACCATGCACTTGGAGAAACGCTTTATGTCAGGTAGTGGATTCTTAATTTCGGTGGATGTTTAGCATAAGTTGATATATTCACTTTTCATTTCCATAAAAATCTCTGAATCTGTGAATTTCAAAGTTGGTTCTTTGGGCCAGAATTCTTCAGTTTTTCGCAGGAATTCCGGACCAGATATCCAAATGTCTGGAATAATTTTTGTTGAATCAAAATAAGATCTCGTTGCCCCATCAGCAGGGTTTAAATAAGTTGGAATCCATTTCCAGTCTTCGATATTTATTCTTTCTTGAATTTTTCCTATTCTATGAGCAACAAATTGCTTGAATTTTCTTCCATCACTCTTAATCCAGGAGATCACACATTGGAAGTCTGACCAGAAACACATTTGCGCGATAGGTATGTCCAATTCACATTTGATTGACTGTGCCAATCGTAATGCCATAACAGCTGCTTGAAGTTCTAATCTAGGAATTGAAAGAGGTTTGAGTGGTGCAACGCGTGCTTTCGATGAAACGAGTGAGACATCTATTTCTCCATTTCCAGCTGCAACTCGAAGGATTGAGACTGCTGCAAATGCCTTTTCACTGCTGTCACAAAATGTGTGGAGTTCTATCTTCGTCGCAAACGAAATTTGCAAGCTATAACACCGTGGAATTCTTACTTCTTCAATTTTCGGCAATTCATCCATCAATTTTTCCCAGGTCTTCAGTAGGATTCCATTCAAATTTTCGTCCCAGTCTAAATTAGTCCTCCATATATCTTGTACCAAAATTTTTGCTCTGATGGTGAAACAAGAAATAAAACCTAATGGATCGAACAAGGACATTACAGTTCGCAAGACAACCCTTTTTGTAGCACTTTCACTTTTTTTATCTTTCAGATGTAGTTTGAAACGAAATTCGTCTTCTTCAGTATCCCACCATAGTCCAAGAATTCTATGTAGTGATGAACTATCGTCTATTTGCTTCACACCAACAGAATTTTCCGACAATTTCGTTCTCAGGATTTTTGAATTGGTCATCCAGTTCACCACTTCGAATCCCGCAGATGACATAGTATCGCGAACCTCACTAACCATACGAATAGCTTCTTCTTCGGAATCTGTTGAATCCAAATAGTCGTCGACATAAAATCTTTTGATTATGGCATCTTTAATTCTCGCATCAGTCACGGTTTTTTCTACATGATAGTTTTTGACAAATTGTGCACATACTGGGGAACACGTCGCTCCAAAAGTCATAACCATCATTTCGTATACATCAGGCTCTCTGTCATATTCCAGGTTTCTCCATAAAAGCCTTTGTGAATCTCTATCTTCTTTCCTAATAATTACTTGATGGAACATCTCCCTTCTGGTATAAACTCGTCCAAAGTATAAATTGTTCTGTCCAGCAACAAGGACACTACTGATTTCCTGAACCTGGATCTCACAACGCAGGCCTTTATGTGTTCCGGAAGCTTATTAAATAATTTCGTGCACCAGTAATTAAAACCCGCCTGACCCGCTGTCACTCTGTGATAGGAACACTGTAGTTCATTTCTTCTTCGGGTGTTATATTCATGATTCTCATGATTTTGTCTGAATCCTGACCTATTATCATATACGTATAGAACACAGGTGAGTATGTACAAGGATGTTACGGTGAGTATTCTCAATTTTTTGAATAATGGCCTACAGCTTGTTCTCTCTTCAGGATTGCAGTAGTTCATCAGTCTTACACACTTTTTCTGTTTTTTTAGCACCATCTCCACATGTGGACTGTTTCCCCATAGGATTATGCCATATGAAATCAGGCTATGGAAGTTGGAATAGTAAGCCGCCATCACCGTTTCCTGTGTGCCCAACTGCCTCATCCTTCTGACCACAAACAGTGCTGTGGAAAGTCTTCTGGTGAGTACCTCTATGTGTTCATTCCATTTCAGATTCTGCTGGAGAGTGATGCCCAGAAATCTCACAGATTTCTTTTCGCTTTTTACATCCAACGAGAATGACAAAGTCTGGGTTTTATTTCTGTTGAGGAGCAACTGATTGGTACTGAACCACAGCATAGCGGCATCCAGAGACTCCATGGCGTTTTTCTCAACATGTTCTTCGTTGGTCCCTATATCTATTATTGTCGTGTCATCCGCAAAAATGCACAGCCCTCTTGACGGTACGTTAGGCACCAGATCGTTGATGTACACGAGAAATAAAACCGGGCCTAAAACAGATCCCTGCGGTACACCACGCAAAATCGCAGTCATGTCTGATGTGTTCTCGCCGAAAGCCACATATTGCCTTCTATCCTCGAGATATGATCGAAACAACTCCAGTGGTAGCCCTCTTATGCCATAGTGTTCTAACTTCTGCAGCAGAATTGTATGGTCCACACTATCAAAAGCTTTACTTAGGTCGCAACACGTTATTCTAGTTTTTTCCCTGTTTTCAAGTCCTTCCAGTATTTTCTCGATAAGATGTATTATTGCAGTGGTTGTGGATCTTCTCGACAGGTATCCATGTTGACTCTTATTTATGATGTTTTTTTTCTCAAAGTAGCAAGTTAGTCTGATCTTCAAAATAGACTCTAAGATTTTAGATAAAGCAGGAAGTATTGATATTGGTCTATAGTTTTCGATCGAATGCTCATCTCCTTTTTTATGAATAGGAATTACCTTCGCTATCTTCATGCACTTGAGAAAGATGCCCGCTGAGAAACATTTATTTATTACCACTGTAAGTTGATCGACTATTATAGGTACTATTTTCTTCAGCATAATGGTGTTATGATCATATAGGTCTCTAGAATTTTTAGATTTCAACGACTTTGTCACTCTGAGGACCTCTTCTTCTGTTACTTCATGAAGAAAAAATGAGCTGACGTTGTTTTTTTGCTTTGAAAGAAGGTCTCTGGCTGAGATACCAGTATCAGGTATCTCAGCCATTATGGCTCGACCTATATCACCAAAGTATTCATTGAAATCCTTCGCTTCTATCGATGCATTAACTGGCATTTTCTTTCTCTTTGGATTTTCTTGATTTATTATTTGAAAAATTGCTCTTTGTTTATTACTAGATCGTTCAATGTGGATGTGATTAGACATTTTCTTACTCTTCGTGATTTCTCTCTGATATTCTCTTTTTGTTGACTTGTAATATTCATCAATATTACTATCCTTCTTGACTCTTCTTATAATATCCAACACATCTAGCTTTTGTTTTATCTGTCTCAGATCTTGAGTGTACCAGTCGAGTTGCTTTGTCCGATTTTCATCTACTTTGATCTTTTTCAAAGGACAGGCTTTCCAGAATTCTTTGTTCAAGGTGTTTAAAAAACCATTAAAAGCTGTCTCCGGATCTACATCACTCAGTATGTTTCTCCAGTCCTGTTTCTCCAAGCTCCTACCAAGCACATCCAAACTAGCATCATCAATGTGCCTTACAGTCTTTGAATTTATTAATGATTTATTTTTTGTTTTTTCTCTTTTCAGAATCTCCAGCATCTGCGCCCTATGGTCTGCTACATGAGCCTCGAAGGTATTCGCCTTGAATTGGAAATCGTTCGTAAATATATTATCAAGACATGATTGTTTGCGTGAAGGTTCTGTAAAACAATTCAGCATTCCAAATTCTGACATCACACCACGCAACTCACCTGATGCAGACGACGGTTTACTTACATCTATATTGAAGTCTCCTCCAATGTAAATTCGCTTTTTCCCATACTTTGTAGACATAATTTCTAGCATTGCATTCAACTTTGTAAGGAATACTTCCAAATCAGCTAACTGAGTTTTATATACTCCCACTATTATCACATCCTCGTTCAGAATCTCTAATCCCGCTGCTTCAAAATGTAAATCCTCTGTCAAATTCCCAAGCCAGGCAAGCTTCCCGGCTGCGATCCCATCTCTTATCAGCACAGCAACACCACCGTGTTTACGTGTACATCTAGCGTAATATGATACAAGGTTATAGCCTTGCACTACAATATTTTTCATAATATCCTCAGGCATCCAGGTTTCAGTAACTATAGCTACATCAGCAGTAACGTTATTCAACAATAAAGTTAGTATGTCGATCTTGTTAGCCATACTTTGTACATTAATGTTAAGAATATTAAATTTACTTCGACGGTTCATCCACTCTTCTTTGGCGAAAAAAATACCGCTTTATAACAACATCATTAGGCCACATATCAGGTTTGTACACATCATCTAACAAATCGAAATCAATTCCAACCAATCTCGTATCTATTCTCACATCTCTTAATTGTTTCTTCCATTATTTTCATTGCTCTAGCATTTTCTAAGCTCAGTTTGTCTGGTGTAACTAGCACACCGAAATTTTCAGTTGAGAAGGATTTTTTTTATCATTTCATGCAAATTTTCATCTTGCTTCAGTTCACAAATGTGCATGATATGAAGAATTTCGTGTCTTTTTCTGTCGTTCGATAATCCTTGACAGAAACCATGAATAGTCCATCCCAATTTGCATTTACTAGCAATAGGAGAATTTTCTGGACCACAGCGTATCTGACGAGGAATGATTAAATCAATGTTATCTTGTCCAATTAAAAGAACAGGCTGGACATCATGAATGTCATTGATTGAAAGATTTCTCAAATGAGAATATTTTGACATTTCTGCCATCCGAATGGTTTGTCTCGGCAAATACAAATTATTCACCGTCCGTGTACCTTTCATGGTGAAAATGCTGTTTTCCTCGTCTGCTCTGGAAATCTTCAAGTCAATTTTCATTGATTCATTTTGCCATGAAGTGTCATCATTCGTCCATTTGAGACATAAAGATTCCATAGGGCCTGCCAATCCAAGTTTCTTTGCGATTGTCTCATCTATCAATGTTACTGTCGACGCTTCATCGCAAAGAACTAATACTTGAAGACGTCCAGCTGGTCCATGTACATAAACACTGAGAACTCTCAGTTGTACCCTTCTCACATTGTCTCTCAACGTACAAACTGCTTCCGAATTTTCGTCTTCTTGCACTCTCTCACAAGGTCGGTTCTTCAGATTCTCTTTGTGTAAAAGTTGGTGATGTAATAATCTACAACCGTTGATTCCACAAAACTTCCTAGCTCTATACTTAAACTTTTGATGATGTTTCTTCAAACATGAAAAACAAAGTTTTTTTTCTGTTACAATTTCCCACCGATTGTCAATGTGATCATTTTTCATTATTGGGCACACATCTTCGTGGGACTTTCCGTCACAATATTCACATTTTTTCACTTAAACCTTCTTATCAGCGAAAAATACTCTGTCTGGTTTTTTGATCGACGGGTTCTGACCAAACTTGTCATAATCGCAGTTGGATGGCGTACTTACATAGCAAGCAGCTCTTGCAATTCCTCCCACTCATTTAGAAACATTTTCTAAATCGAGGTTTCCTCCACATTCCATCATTTTTTCGCCCCATCTCAAATTTAAATGGTCAGGAAGTTTTCTGATTATATCTTTCAACAATTGGGGATTTTGTATGTGTTCTGGAGACTTCAATGTTTTTATGATCGCTACTAAATTATTAACTTCACTCGATAATTGAATAAGCCTTTCAAAACTCGAATCTCTAAGGAAAGGAAGATTTCTAACTCTTGATATAAGTCCATCGATCACAAACTCTGGCCGCCCAAATCTCAATTCCAGAGTTTCCATTACTAAATCGACATTGTCTCCCGTTAACATCATCCCAGCAACTGTAGATTTGATTCACCTCTCAAGCATTTCTGGAGCTTTACCATAATTTCTTCTTTTGAAAAATCACATAGTTCACAAATGTTTTTGAATTGTTTATAAAAAAGTGGCCATTCTTGTGGATTGCCATCATAAAAAGGAAAGTCTTTTTCAATTTTATTCCTTGCTAGGAACTTGAAGTTGTTTTTGGTCGGTGTCGAAACTGTTTGGATGGCATTTGCGATAGTTTCACATAATAATTTTATATCACTATGAGTGTCTTTCTTGTCACACTGATTTCTTTCTTCATAGGTAAATTATTCACCCATTCATGCACTTCCCCCTGTTTTTCATCTACAGTACTGGGAAGATGCGATGGTAGTTTTCGCCCTGTTTCGAACTGATTGTCGATTATTTCTTCTTGAGCCTCCAACTGAGCTTCTTTCAGTTTTCGTTCTAATTCTAATATTTTGATACTGTTTTCTGTTTCTTTCTGTTTTTTTCTCTATTTCCTGTTTCTTTTTTTCTGTTTCCAGTGCCAGTTATTAAAGTATATGGTTGGGGGAGTTGAAGAGTTATGAAGAACTTTTAAAATAACGTATATTTCTTCTCTTCAACATTCATCATAACAAAAATACGTAACTATATCAACACACTTATTTTTTATATCATTGCCTACTTATACTAATACCAAACATAAAACACCATAGAATAATTCATATTTCAACACTCCTCCTCAATTTGAAATGTACATGAAAATTGCAATAAATATAAGCCAGTAATATATCTTATATAATGGAAATGTTGTTTCTTAAATGAATAAATTTGTCCTTACTCAAAGCTTTTATTAAGATACCTGCCAAAGTTTGACCAGTTGAGACATATTCAATGCTAATGTCTTTTCTCAAAACCAAATCTCTTAAATAGTGGTGTTTAATATCAATATGCCTAGTCCCTTAAGAATTTTCATTACTTTTAGACATCATTATCGAACTTTTATTATAACATGATAAAAGTGTCCCTTTGACACAATCGAAAGTCTTTCAAAATTCCTTTTAAATACATCAAATCTTGAGCAGATGCAGCGGCTGCTATATACTCAGCTTCTGCTGAAGACAATGAAATACAATTTCATCCTCCTTTATCTGAAATCCTTTTGCTACAATTCAAGCCTTCTTAGTTTCATCTTCCTTCGTACTAAAAACCCATTTTGGTTGAATTGCTCTTTTCTTTCCTGGTAAATCTGTTTCTTCCCATGTTTTCAAATTTTCAAGTGAATCTAATTCTTTCTGAACTGCTTTTTGCCATACTTTGTCCTCTATTGCTCTTTTGTATTCTATAGGATCTTCTTCGCTTCCTGTGATCAAACAATATGCTGTGTAGGTTTCATAATCATCTAAATGTTTAGGCTTAGTGATTTGTCTACCTCTACTAGTAGTTGCAATTCTTGGAATATATTCCCTAGAAGTTTCTGAGCTTGTTTTTTCTATGTCATTTTGGTTAGTCTCTTCTGTACCACTTTCGTCCTGTATATCTGTTTCAATCTCATTTATGACTTCTTGTGAATTCGTTTTCTCTTGAACAACCTGCATTATTCTCTGTTGATCATCATTTTTTGTAATCTGAGTTATTTCCTCGTAATCAAGCTGTGCCTCATTAAATCTGACATCTCTTGAACAGATAATTTTATTATTTTCAAAATCCCACAATCTATATCCTGATCCGCAATAACCTATATGAATACAAGGTTGAGCTCTCCTTTCAAATTTACTTTGTCTTGGCAAAATTATAGCCCAAGCCTGGCTCCCAAAAACTCTCAATTTAGATAAATCATTCCTACCATACCAACGTAAAGATGGTGTTTCTCCATTATTGGCTTCTGTAGGTGATCTGTTTATTTCATATGCTGAACATAGGACTGCTTCACCCCATAATTCTCTTGGTAGCTTTGTTTCTGCAAATTTTACTCTTACTTTGTTCATGATTGTTCGGTTCATGCGTTCTGACACACCATTTTCCTCAATACCTTTTTGCCTACAAAAATAATTAAAATGATTTGATATGAATTCTCCACCATTGTCAACTCGTATTCGCTGTGTTTTCAATCCATGTTGTGTTTTAATTAACTTTATAAAGTCAATTATATTTTGTTCAGCCTCGTTTTTATTTTTTAATAACTTTACATTCAAAAAATGAGAATAATCATCAATCAGGACTTGAAAGTATTTATAACCTTCTGGAGTAGGTGTTTGAGAAGGACCCATAACATCAGAATGAATCAACTGACCAATTTTGGCTGTTCGTTTTTCTACTCTATAAAATGGTTTTCTAGTGCTTTTACCTTCAATTCATGTACTACAAACATCTTTATCTATAGGTAAACCTAATTTACTTAAGCTATACCTATTTAAATTTCCTAATCTCTTATGCCAAATCTTTTTATCCTGACCAGTTTCATTCTCTCTATGCTCAGTTGTGAGTTACGCGAACTAATGATTGTTTCTGAGCGTTTGGATCTCACTGGAGCAGACTTAGTTCCTGTGCCGAAATTATCTGGCCACACATATTCTTCATTGAGGTTTCTATTGTTACCTGCGGTTGTTCTCTTTGATCTTCCCAAAGAAGTCTCTCTGTTGCTTAACGCACCTTTCTCCATATCGTGGACTCGTCGGGGTCACCAATGTTATTGCCAAGCTACCTTTTGACTTAATTACGCCAATAAAACGATTTTCGTCTTTCAGAGTTTATTTGACGTCTTTTCTCTAAAAGTAATTTGACAGCAACTTTTTTTTTCTTGTCAATCAAAACATAAGGTAACGAAGATCCTAACGAAATAATACAAATTCAATTAAGGTTTCAACAATAACATTGCCCTGAACGGCACATCATGGCCGAATAAAGCTAGTGTACACCATTTTTTCCACCGAAAAAGCGAAACTCATTTGAAATAATCAATCTCGTTAGTCCTTCAAAGATGAATAGGCTTAAAATATTTCATGTTAATATCAATGCATTACCAACAAGTTGTATATTCTGGAGGTGCTGTTAGCTCAACAACTACCTAACATTGTGTGCGTTTCTGAACATTGGTGTGAAGCTTCTACTTTGGATGTGATGAACATTCTTGGGTATATTCAGGCCGCTTCGTACTGCCGTCCTACCGGAAAGCATGGAGGTTCGGTCCTAGGTCCACTTTTATTCTTACTTTTTATCAATGATCTACCTGAATACCTGAAATTATTAGTGCTAATATTTGCAGATGACTTTTCTGTTGCCGTCACTGCCTCGAATGTTGCAGAACTTATTAATTCCTGTAAATGTCTTATTCTGAGTCTTATCGATTGGTGTCAAAAAAATGAACTTTTATTAAATGTTGAAAAAACCAAATGTATTTACTTCGGCTTCGGAAACACAAATTTTGGGCATGACTCTCTAATAATCACCTGTTCTGATGCTGCGATAAAGTCTGATAAATGTATAAAGTTTTTAGGTATACATAATGATAAATAGCTTAGATGGAGTGACCACATTGACATGTTAAGTAAGAAATTGAATTCATCTTATTATGCAATATATCGAGTCAAAAATTGTTTCTCTACTGAATGTCGCCTCAACTTATACTACTGTTTAGTTTACAGTCACATATCATATAATATTTTGTTGAGGGGTAACTCGACCGATGTAAATAGAATATCAGTTGCTCAAAAGAGGATTCTGCGCTTGATATTCGGTATTGACTCGAGGTCATCATGCAGGCCTCTTTTTGTAGAGAACAAGATACTAACTGTCCCATGTATTTATATATATAAGTCACTACTTTTGGTCAGACAGAATTTGGATACAATGGAGAAATTGTCAAGTCATCACACATATTCAACAAGAAATACGGAAATCTTGTCACTGCCCAAGCATCGAACAACCAAATTCGAACATTCACCAACCTACCAAGGGATTAAATTATATGAAAAATTACCTGAATCTTTTAAAAATATGAATTTCCTCTGTTTCAAGAGGAAAACTAAATCTTTGTTATTGGCAAGAGGTTATTATAGTTTAAGTGAATACTTGAATGATCCTTTGTAATATGGTATTTCCTAATTTTTTTCTCGTGTACTGATGTATTATTTTTCTTTGACTTGTCTCATACATGTTAATGTCTAAAGAGATCAATAAAACTTATTATTATTATTTCCGAACATAACAGAAAATTATACAAACACAAAGTTGAATTGGGAACCAACTCGGTTAATAATGCGTTTCTGCTGACGTTAAAATGAAAATTTCAAATCAGACCACTTAAAATTCGATAATTACGAACTGATGTTCGAGCCCCCTTCGATTGATTGGCATTTCGTATTCCGCTCAATAGATGGCTACGACGTAATTAAACATATAATTGCTAATAACTGAAAAATTATAAAGGTGCTATCAGAGATTTATATGGCACCAATTAGCACTATTGAGGCACTAAACATTTGACATAGTTTCAGAATGAGTGCTTCCAACTTTTCGCTGACTTCACACTTGCTGAAAAACAACACTCGATTACTATTAAACTAAAAATGATATCGCAGCCGTTTTAACGCCAATTAGGCACTAAATACTGGCATATAAATTTCATGGTAATTTGAAACTTTTGGTGCTGAACGTGAAGTTGGCACCAAAGGAAATAATCCCGGATAATATGAAAACCATTCATTTTTTTCATTAGTCCCAAAAGCACTAATAGGCACTAAATATTGGCATTAAAATTTCATTGTGATTTGAAACTTTTGGTGCTTAGCGTGAAGGCAGCACCAAACACTTATTAAGCACTAAATATTTGATATAGTTTCAGAATTAGTGCTTCCAACTTTCGCTAACTTCACGCTCCGAAGAAATAGACCGATTTCGGCCTCATAGTATCCAAATGGGATACTCTCAGGCCCGGTTTTACAATCGAAGGTTAACTTTTGGTTAAGGAAATTTTATGGGTTAGGCGTTTTACAATCCCACGAAACGTGGTTAACTATCAGTTAACTTAACCAACACCGAAAGTGTGGGTAAACCTAAAGTTAATTCAAGAACCATAGAATCATGTATATGTACATAACCTAAAATGTTTGTCTGATTCGAAAATTATTGTTTTGAAGAAATTGATTTCTCACAGGAGATTTGTTAATATGGATTTAATGTTTGATGGAATTTGATATCAACGTTTTTAGCAGTAATAGAGAGGAATGTCGTAGACCTGAAGTGATGAGTCTTAGATCAATTTTTTTTCGAAATTAACGACGATTATGATTTTTTTTTTAATGATTCAGATTATCGAAAAGCTGCGTTTCATTATTATTTATTCAGAGTATGCTGAATATTCTAAAACAATTAGAACATTGGATAGCACGTCCAACCAGAAGGTAATCAAAATTCCAGGTTTCCGAGGTGCATAGGTGCTATCGACTGCACACATATAAAAATTCAATTACCAGGAGGTGATCAAGCCGAACTATTCAGGAATCAACTACGTGTGCACGTGTTTCGACTCGATGCCGTTAATTTACCTGTTTCCTTTGGAATTATAGAAATATCAAATCGGCGAAAAGTGTAAATCACCGTGAGTGTACTCTAACTGGCTTCTTGTTTATTGAACGGCTTCTGACGGTCCTCATCCGCTTTTTGTTCAGAACTAGTCATTGTTTATACCAGTGTTCCTTATCGTCCCGCGCAACATCTGATTGCTGACGGAATCCCCTTGCTAAGGGTCCACATACACGATAATATTTTCATACAACACTAAAAATTTTGTATGAATTATTAACACCATTCATACATTCTGCTCGTGAATAAGACAAGACATACACGAAGTGGATAAGAGTATCAATCCGGAATGTCGAAACCTAATTTCACGACTGATCAAATAAACGAGGAATTAATAAGAATCAGGAAGGAGATAACACGTTTGATGGAGGCAGGCGAGGCAAAATTGCTATCATAGTTGGAAGAATTACAGGGCACTGT
Organism: Hippodamia convergens; assembly: GCA_038502775.1. Taxonomy (NCBI): domain Eukaryota; kingdom Metazoa; phylum Arthropoda; class Insecta; order Coleoptera; family Coccinellidae; genus Hippodamia; species Hippodamia convergens. The sequence continues at coordinate 61,073,854 of CM076609.1, read as the reverse complement.
ACACAGGTTGGAGAGAGAGAATTCGGAGTTAAGAAAGGAGATTGAGATTTTGAAGAGAGGTGAGAAGAAAAACAACATTTTGATTTTTGGATGGGACACACAAAACAATAAATATTATTACTACGCAAGCTATATGTGAAAAACTGAAATCTCTAATAAATGTTGAATTAGACGAGGGAAAAATTAATGACATCTATCCACTGGAAAAGGGTGAAAATAGACCAGTGAAAGTCGAATTTGTGTCTTATATCAAAACCGTACTGAGAAGTTGTTCTAAACTAAAGGGCACAAATATTTCTATCGTTAGCGATCTAACGCCGCAGCAAAGGGAGGACTTGAAAATCCTAAGAAAACATCGATAAGCAAAAGGATCAAAAACAATAAACTTCATATAGAGGAGATACCCAACGAGGTTGGGGACCTTTTGGAAATTGAAGCACACTCTCTGAAAAGGCCAAACGGTTCACCATCAGCGCTTAGATCGCCTCGGCATTGGAAAATCAAGAAAACATAATATCAATCCCCACGCAGAAGGGGGTCGCAGGCCCTGATCCTCCTCCGAAGCCAAATACACAGCGGAAGGTACCCAGTAGATCGCAGGAAGGTAGATATTGAGCATAAAAACATCTCATAAGTATCATCCGCAATGCGCATAGATCTATCAACCATTTCGGTGGATAGATAGGTTATTGAAAAAGGCTGTTAGGCCCGTTAAGGTACGGTTTCGCTTGTGCGTCGGACGCATGCAGTGAATGCGAGCAGCTACTGCTCGCGTCCGCTGTGACGTCGGAGTGGTTTCCTTATCTGCAGCCAAACTACGCGGCCGACAGTCGACAGTGAGAATTCGAAGATGGAGTGTACTTGCGCTTCATATTTTGGAAGAAGAGGAGACTGAAATTATTTTAAAATACAGTGTGACACAGATTCATGGTACACCCCCATTTTCTCCTTTGTTTCTGTAGTTATATTTTTGAAATTTGGAATATTGAATAAACTCACTCTAGGGTACTTTTTGACATATTCAGAAAAAAATCCAACTTCTGGTTTTTCTGGAAATGACATCAACTTTCGATTTTCAAATGGGACACCCGGTATATTATTACATTTTTGAAATCTCTATAATTTTCTCAATCTAATGATACCTCATAGTTGATATTTCATTCGTCAGAACGCCCATTTTATTTTTCGATCTAGAGAGCCATGAACTCCCTAAAATTATTCCAAATAATCAAAATAATGCTACACTCTAGTAATTTCGATTTAAAAAGTATCGTGGTTTGAAATACGTGCCAAAAAAGTAAACCAAAACCTTTTTTCACTCGAAACTCCGTTTTATCAAATGGTAGCATAATGGTACTCTGACGTCATTCGAAAGAACCGTCTCTATTCAGGGCCCGCTTGCTAGTTTCTCAAAGTGAATAGAGCCACTGCTAAAATCTCATTCAGTGAAAAAGGAAGTACAGATTTCTTTTTTTGCATTTGATTGGAGATGTGAAACTTCATTTTGACGCAATTGGATGTCACCACCTTAGTACTTTGTAATATTTTACTCATCACTTCACAACCAATAGCTATAAATTCTGAAGTTTTTTATGAAGATTTTGTCCTGAGATGTGCGGGATACTGATGAGACCCAACAAGGCCGAAACCGGTATATCTCTCATCTCAGTGACAAAATCTAATATCATTTTGAAGAATTATTTGAAGAATTACTTGTTTATTTGGATGGAGTGAAAGAAAAGATAAGCGTCATAGTATTGTCCGAGACGTGGAATGTGGAGGAGGTGAGTGAATTCAATATACCGGATTTTAACATTTTTTACAATGGGTCTAAATTCAATAAAAACGATGGTGTTATAATTTATGTACGGGACACCCTCACTACCCAGACAATGAATCATCTCCTGTCCGAGTCTGTCTTATGCAGGACGACTGTGAATCTTGGTCGGTTTCAGGTGGGTATCACAGCATCTTACCGTCCTCCGTCAACAAATGCCGGTAATTACATCATGGAAATTGATGAGTATATGCGGAAGCAAAGATTATAGAGTATAAAGATAGGAAACGACCCTATATCTCCAGTACTAAAAACCGACAACGATTTTCGATTAAGTCAACACGCGACATACTAGATGGCGCTGAGTAAATTTGTCGATACAGATTTCGGCATTCTACGAAGAGCGCGAAATTTGAATGAAATTATACGTATTAAATTGAATTTCGACTTTGTCAGGCCCAGAATATAACATCCTGAGCGACAAAACAAAAAGCAATGCTCTTTCTTGTTCTGCTCAGGATATTATTTTTCACTCGGACTTCAACTCAATTCATATAAATAAAACACGCCGTTAAATTTGTTATGTTTTTATTTGAGATGAATACCTTTTGAGAATATAGTACAGCAGTATCAGAGCAATTTAAAATAAACTACCAATTCAAGAATAGTTATTTATGATACAAGATCAGAAAGCATTGATATTCTTACACGAGTTCAAAATTCAAGAACGAGTCATCTTTATGAGGATTTGACACATACTTAGAGAAAAACATATTAGTTACAGAATAATCAGAACCACAATTATAGAGGTGTTCAGGATGTTATCCGATCCCATTCAATGACATACCTGCATCGCATACAGGATCAGGTATGAAAGCTTGGAATAGGAATAATTTCCGTTCAGTATTCAGTATTTCTTTATGGAACAATATTTAAATTGAATATTGAATGAACAAAGAAGACATCAAAAAATAATAACATATCAACTCATGAGTGCAAATTAATTCCGTTATAACCTACAGTATATCCAGCAATAGATGGTCGCATTCAGCAGACGTAGCACAAAGCGATGCTGTTACCTATCGGAAGCGGTATAGGTCGGAACCATATTGAACGCATGTGCCTCCTTAGACAGATAACTTTTTGATTATCTAATCAATTTACTTATTGCTAATTTATTACTGGATATGAGAGGCTGACCTTTAAAGGAGTGACGGATCACTTTCATCCTATTAATTTTGCACCGCAAAGAGTTGATTGTAGCCTTCATCCTCTTGATTTTGTCTTAGGGGACTCTTATATAGATGATTTTTCCCCTTTTTTTCAGTTTCACTCAAAGAAATAGCTGAAAAAGAGGAATATTAGGTCATTCAATAATTTGAATGAAAATTATCTTGAATTTACATTTACAAGCTAGAATGTATTCATGAAAATGGTTAAGTTTCAAAACTTATTGTGAATGAAGTCAGTAAGACATTTAAGAAACATTTAAAGATGAAGCTATGAGGTTAATGGAGAGACTTACAGTTATTATTTGATCATTAACTAGGATTTGCCATATTCTTCTTCTATCGATACCTATCCTCTGTGGATGTTGGCAATCATGTCAGCTTACAGCTGTCCTGAATATTTGAATGGTCGTCATCCTTGTCCATTGCCTGATATTCTGCATCCATGATGTTCGTTGGCGCCCTGGAGACAGTCTTCCTTCTATCTTGCCTTGTGAAATCAGTTGAAGCAGTTGATATTTTTCATTATGTAATACATGTCCCAGATATGACATTTTCCTGATTTTAATGCACTACAGTATTTCCAGATCATTCTGCATCCGTTTCATAACAGTATCATTCCTGACATGGTAGATGTTCGAACTCCTGAGCATTCGGCAATTCTCAATTTGTGGTGCAGCATCTGTTTTGGAAGCTCTAGATGTTGGAATTTCTGTAAAAGGAGAAGTTTTAATGAACGAATTCAATGACAGACATGTGTTTTAATTATATTAATATTCGCTTAGACTCACCGACAGAATTTATTGCAGCATTCATTTTCGTTCGAATAAGGCCCCTTCAGGAATGGAATGCTTCCTGGATGGTAATTGTACCTGATTTGTTCTGGAGAAAAATGCTCACTGCATACTGTGTAAAATTTATTGAGATCGATATAGTCTCGCCCTGAAAATTCTATCCATTTCTGAGCACTGAAAATAAAAGGAATGAATAACACAGTTACAGAAGTCGTGTTTCATTACTTACATTTCCATTTTCTTTGGTAATGTGAAAAATGCTAATCCTTCTGTTATTGAAACAGTTCTTCACCATACAACACGATCCAGAACTTATCTTAAAGTTGAAGAATAATAAATAATAATATAAGGAAATACCGAACAAACACACGACAGCAAAAACCAAGCAAACTTCGAAACTAGTTAATCAACAAGCAAGATGGCCGATTGGCGCCTTGACAGCCACGAAGCTAGCACGTAATCAATCACGTGCTAAATTTTAGTCAACAAGTGACTCTTCAGATGGCGCTGACAACCGTTGTCGCCTCGTTTCCCATCTTTATACTTTATAATCTTTGTGCGGAAGTATATGCGGGATAAAAATCCCATTGAAATTTTTTTGGGCGATATCAACTTTAATTTATTAGACAAGATGTCTTTGGAAGTAAATAGTTATGTAAATATGTTGAATGAAAATGGATTTATTTCCTACATAAACGCAGTAACTAGGGAATCGGAAAATTCGGATAGTGTACTGGATCACATCTTTATTCGCAAAATGAAACAGGTAAATGATTGCGTAGCTATGACACCCATGGTAGTACAGACATCCTTAACAGATCATTACACTACATTTGTTTCATTGAAGGGAAGAACAAGTTTGTGCTTTCAGCATAATCTGAAACAAATAAAAAAAACGGACTGCAATAAATTATCAAGACTTTTAAAAAATGAAACATGGGATGAAATCATAAATACAAACAATATAGAAACATGTTACGACAGCTTCATAACCAAAATAAAAAATTATGTGGAATGCTGTACTAAATTCATAACTTTAAAAAATAAAAATAAAAAGCTGAAACCTTGGATCACTGAGGGTTTAATGAATTCGATTAAACATAGGGATAAACTCAAAATGAAGTTGAAAAGAAAATACACGAGTGAACACAAAGCGCAATATACTTGGTATCGAAATATGTTGAATAAATTATTAAGGACCACAAAAAATGATTATTATAAGGTTAAATTACAGCTGGCAAAAATACTAGGAAAATGTGGGAAATTATGAACTGTGCTGCAAACTCAATTCCAACTAGAAAATGTTTAGATAATGTAAATATAATCGATGAAAATGAAGTTGAAACATCAGATAATTTTGAAAAATCAAATATATTCAATAAATTCTTTACCAACATAGGCGTTGAAATGGCAATAAAAATCAATCCTGTAGATTTAAACGATATTAATAAAATATTGGCGAAAACCTCAATTGCAGATTCAATTTTTCTAGAACCAGTAACAATTAATGAGGTAATTATAGAGATTGGTGGTTTGAAGAATAATACAGCGGCTGGACCAGACGGTTTAACAGTAGAAATTATAAAGTCAATACATGCAATATGGCCCCTTTGCCATATAATAAATTTGTCTTTTTCATCTGGATTACTTCCACGTCAATGGAAGGAAACCATAATAACACCTATCCATAAAAGCGGTGACTATAAAAATCCGAATAACTACAGACCTATTTCAGTTATTAATAATTTCACAAAAATATTTGAAAAATGCTTCAAGAGAAGACTTGTTTCTTTTTTTGAACAATATGGTATACTATCGGATAGGCAATTTGGATTCCGGAAGGGTCTTAGTACGGAGCACGCGATTTTGGATCTGGTGAGGGAACTGGTGGTGAATCTGGATGAGTCTAGAAAGTGCTTGACCGTGTTTCTTGATTTAGCCAAGGCGTTCGACACTGTGTCACATGACGTATTATTGCATAGACTGACTAACGTAGGGGTGAGAGGCCCTGCTCACAAGCTTCTGGAATCATACCTAACAGGTAGAGTTCAAAGAGTTAACGTTGGTGATTGTCTGAGCGAGTCACTGCCGGTGTCAATGGGTGTGCCTCAGGGGACGGTGTTGGGCCCGATTCTTTTTTTAGTGTATATGAATGATATCGCAAATTTGATAGATTTTTCTGGGTACACAATATCATATGCGGATGACACCGCAATCGTATTTGTTGGTGACTCCTGGGACACCTTATACATAAGCGCTGAGAAAAACCTTGCCTATGTGTACAGTTGGCTGAATTTTAGTTTGTTGAGCCTGAATTTCTCCAAGAGTAAGTTTATCACTTTCAGTATAACGTGTGAGAATCAGCCAAGTATGAACACAATTAAAATTCATAGTAAAACATGTAGCGTTCATAGATGCACTTGTCCGACGATAGAGAGAGTAGATCAAATCAAATATTTAGGAGTAATGGTAGATAGATATCTAGGATGGGATGCAGAAGCTACTTATATAACAAAAAAATTGAGACAACTCTTGCATAAAATTTACCTTTTAAGAGACATTTTAGACAAAAAAATATTCTTATGCTTTACAACTCCCTAGCGGAATCTGTCCTCAGATACTGTTTGGTTGTCTGGGGAGGTTTGTGTGATAATGCACGAAAGAATGTTCAGACTACTCAAAATAGCCTTATTAAAGTGATGCGGAAAAAAGATAGGCGCTATTCAACGGTCGCACTTTATGAGGAGGCAGACCTGTTTAACTTGAGGAAATTGTTTGCTTACCAATCTCTGTTATATATGTTCTCCAAGGTTCAACCGGGAGTTGATTTAAATAAAAGGTTCCGAACAAGGTTGGTTGAGAGTGGCTCACTCGAGATACCACGGTTCAGAAAAAGCCATACACAACGTTTTATATTTTATCTTGGCCCTAAATACTATAATATGCTTCCTCTTCATTTGAAACAAATCAAAAATAAAAATAAATTCAAGACTGAAATAAAGAGTATTATCATGAATAATGAAATAGTGCTGTGATGCCTAAATGAACACCGACCCGTATAGTATGCTATTTCGCTAAGAAAAATTTATAAAAATAGATGTGTTCACCTACCTCTGTGGTCCACTGAATTTGCCTCGCTTAATTTTTACCTACCTTTGCCTATCATTGTTTAAATTATTGTACATTTGTCCTACCGGGGGGTGGAAACTACATAATAACACAAGCACACACTGCTTAGATGTGTTTCCGCTCTACGGAGTGGACTGAACTTAGATTAGGTATGTATTGTAGAATTATAACGTTGTACTTGAGGATTATGGTGGAATAAAATTATTATTATATTATTATTATTTCTCCAACCTCATGATAAAAGATCTCTCAGCCTGGGAATTGAAAATGGTATTCATTTCGATGATTACTATTTTGAATTCATCTATGTTTCAAAAATGTTCTCGATGTGCCTTCGTAAAGGCAAAGAATTTTTCTTTTTCTTAAAAACTGTAATGGGTATGATACTGCTAGCAAACGGGAATACTAAGATGAAAGCAGAAAATGAAAAGACGACGATGATAATTCACATCCTAATAGAAAAATGAAAAATATTTTTCAGATGAAAGCAGGGTCAAATGAAAATCTGACTGAAGAAGATTCAGCTGTGAATATGGATTCACAGAAAATTCCTTTGATTAAAGCAGTTCTTGGCATACGGGATATTCAGTACTCGGCAGTATTCGCTAATTTTTCAACAAAGTGAGAACGAAATGATGAGATCAGAATAGGTACTTGTACTTACTCCGACTTCGGATAATAGCGAGTTTCTCATGAGGGGATGCAACTACTTCGTTCACCTACCGTTTCTTGTCGTTAGAATCCATCCATGCTAAAAACATGAATAATGTGTATTCAAAAAGGTTGTGCCTCACCTGAAAGTATTCTGAAGATGTAACATTGGGAAGGGTTTTTTTGATATAACGTAAAAGATCTGAATCATATTTTCTCTTGCCATGAAAAATAAAAGGTTGAAAGTTCTTCGTTGAATTGTTGTTTCTTTTTTTCTTTAAATGAAAAACTAAGTTCTGGCAGTTATACTTCCTCAAATTTATTGCGCAGACTTCATCTGTACATGGAATTCTGTTTTGTTGTAATGAAACCGCAGCTTCAACCATTATAGTTCGGATGCATCAGCTTTCAACAAATATTAATAACGAAAAATATACCAGACCAAAGTAGTTTACGTTTCAGAAAATAAGTACCTACTGTTCGTTTTTCAGATGTTCGATTCCAGAATGTGAAGACGACATAGCTGCTAATCCAGATTTATTGAAAAATTTTGTTCCTTTCAATAATCTTGAAAAACCAAGTAAATGTTTGGTGTACAATCAAATAATTGAGTATCCATTGAAAGGCAACTGCTCTTTTTCTCCTTTCGATAACTCTTCTACTATAGAATGTTCAACTTTCAACTTTTATGAAGATGAATTCTTTATCGCAAGAGAAGTAATGACAGTCCTATTTCTTGAAACGAGGAAAATTCATATATGTGGTTTTTTCAGTTCAACCTTCTATGTGAGAATGAAAGATGGATATTGAGTCTTGTTGGTACTGTGAATACTGTCGGTATGTTTCTAGGATTGCCAGTGAGTGGTTTCATTTCAGATAAGTAAGTGAAATCAATATAATTGGGTAGAAGAAACTTATTCGTTTCTTAATAGGTATGGAAGGAAGCGTTTACTACTGATAGGGATGAGTGCTTGTGGCATTGTTGGACTGATCAAGACATTCTCACCATCGTTCCAATGGTTTTTATTGTTCGAATTAATTGAGGCGATCTTCAGTGCTGGAACCTGCGGATGTGTGTTCATCTTAGGTGAAAAACATTTTTGCAAAAGATGAATGGACAAATCTGCAATAATAACATCCCTTGATTTCAGGGGTTGAGATGGTCGTTCCCAATAGAAGAGCATTTATAGGTACTATTCTGAATAGTTGTTATTCAATCGGAGAAGTTATCATAGCTTTGATAGCGTGGAGGTACAGATCTTGGAGGTTAGTGAATAACATAAAATTAACAATTCAAGAATTCTGGGAATTTTTTTTATCTATAAGAATATAAGAGTTTTTGGAAGCAGGCTTTTCACTTTATAACACCTTAATATCGAGAAAAAATCTAAAAAGCTCCCGCTGAAATATGAATATCTTCAAGGTTTTTAGATTTCCGTGAGGAATAAGAATTATGTTTTTTTTGTGATACTCAAAATCACAAATCATTATACAGGAAGACACGAAATCAAGTTGGCAGAACTCCATTTTGATCAAATTAGAGACCTATTCTTATAGCAATAATGGAATCTACATTAACCCCTCCACCACAGGCGTAGTCCACTGTGCGTATTGCGAGGCGGCCTGTACAAATACAGTTATTAAGAAATTCAATGGTGATATTTATATAGGAATAACTTTATTAATTCGAAGTATGCTCCGGAATAAGAACCATATTGTTACTCTTTATTTGATTTCAACATTGCACATTTAGCAAGAAATATGTTGAATGTTAAATTTTAGTTCGTTTTCTCAGGATCTCCAAACCAAATAATAACTAAATAACAGAAAAATATTCATAAAAATAACACATTATTATGTATTCTCAAAAAAAAAACCACAATGAAGGATAATGATTTTAGGAAAAAGAATAAAACGGTGAAAAGAAAATTCTTTGCCTTTACGGTGGCCACACCGAAAACATTTTTGAAACATAAATGAATTCCAAATCTTATATCATTTCTCCAACCTCATGATAAAAGATCTCTGAGCCTGGGAATTGAAAATGGTCTTCATTTCGATGATTACTATTTTGAATTCATCTATGTTTCAAAAAGAATAATGATAACGAAAATTCATTTATATTCTAAAATTGGAATTAAATAAAATATTTATGCCAACAATTTTCACCAATTTTACTAGCACCGTCCAATGGCTTATGACAATTGTGCAAAGATATAATATCTTTCTTTTAATTTTAGCTACGCAAGTATAGCATGTTTTTTTCTGACTTTTCTTCATATCTTCATTGAACTCAGAAAGGGAAAAATTCTCTTTATTGTAGAGCGGAGGTCTGGATAATCAAACTGAACTCTTTTAGATATGGAGGGCATTTCACTCATTATAGGAGTTTGGAATGTACGAACTGTATTCTCCAGAATACAAAAATGGAAAATGGTTGTCTAACACAATTTGAGGAATAACACAAACACCGTATGTTTCACAGACTCACAGTCTCACAGACTTTCGATGTTAATTTCTTGGAAACCGTTAGGTATTACCAGGATTGTGTCCCTGCACATACTGACCGAAGGTAAAACGAAAACATTTGAGGGTAAAAGGTAGACGAAGGTGTTGAAATAAGTTCAATCAATCCATCTGATTATTAAAAAAAGTCGAAACTTAATTATTCCGAGGCAGAATCATTACTGGACACGAAGAAAACCAAATCAACGTTAGTTAGACGAATACCCACATTGCTCTTTTTCATTTATAGTTTCACGTCTTTTGAAATCAAACAGTCCATACGAAATTGAAAAATTAGAGAAACAAAACAAAACTGAAAATGATTGAGATCAAAAAGCTGAAAAGAAGATGCTTCAAGACAGAAACAAAAATGATATGATAGTACTTCGGACTCAGAAATTGAAATGAAGACCTGCGTGAAGATAATGTACAATGATTAGGAGCAGAACAACGAGCTTTGGTATAGATGTGTGCTGAGTGGTATTTGGGGTCATGCCAAGTGCTCAGGATACTACTCTCCTGACGGTTATATCTGCGACTAATGTCTTAACAAAGCATGAGCGGCATTATCCACCATGGTGTTTAATACTCGTCGAATATATAATTTTTTCAATTATTGATTACACCAAATTTCTTCAACTAATTGTTCCCAATTTATGTGGTTTTGTTAGAATAAAAGCTTAAGTTTAATATGCAAAGAAATTAATATAGAAATATTGATTATCATATAATCTGTGGTTATTTATTCTTGAGTGACCAGTAATACCCATTCTTATCCTAATTCCCACACCCAGATCATTTTTAAACTCAGATTATATTAAAGTTGTGTTCACGACCTTGATGTATAATCAAAGAATTGACAGGTTTTGAGGTCCACTTAGGAAGAAAACCAGATTTTATTATTTCTATAAAAAATGGGTTTCTAATTTGAAAAAAAAATTACTCTTCACTAGAGCCCAGAAGAGAAAATTCGCCATGTTTCAGCAGAGCTCCATTTTAAGATTTGTTTTCGTAGTTTCTTGTGAATAAAAAATTTTCTGGCAGATGAAATCATAATTTCATCGAGGAATCAATTTTTATTTGGCGTCATTTTCAGTCAAACCAGAAGTCCCACGAACCTCAAAAAAGAGCATTCCTAAAAATACTCTAACCAACAGAGTTCGTGGGACACCCTGTGAATTTATATATACTCAGTAACGGACTAGTGGAGACGTTATTTGGAAATTTATCCAGAGCTATAAAATGCCATCGTCGAAGCAGAGACATACCGGTTTCACTCTTATTAGAGATCATCAGTGAGACTCAGCTCGCTGCAATGGAGGCCGGTACTCCTAGTACCTAGTGTAATGCTAGAAGACATATCTGAGTATTATTACAGAGGTGTGCCAGTAACAAGAATTTTTTCGGTAACTTCACTCGTTCCGTCTCCAGAAGTTGTGAAACTTTGAGTTCTTCGTGAATCGTGAAAAACATGGAAACTAAGTTCGTGTTAGTGAAACATTTTCTATTTGCACCCTCATTTTGTCATAATTTTTTTTTATGAATCTTGAAACTTCAATTCATGATCCTAACATGCTAAATATAATTACAAAAAATAGTAGTAGGAAAAATTTTCAGTTGATTTCGTGGGTTGCCATATGGCAACCCTAGGCGCTTATACTCAGTGATAATGCTATCCGGATAGGAATTCGAAGTAAGAAATGGTATTGGCCGATTGTTCCAAGGTTGCTAGACGTAGCTATGTAAAATAGCTGGATTCTGTACAATAAAATAGGAAGACCAAAAGTTTCGCAACTCGAATTCAAACGAGAAGTGGTCAAAAGCTATTTGAAAAAGCATGGGGTAACACCGAGAGGACAAGGAAGGCGGTCATCCTCTTGTTCTTCTTCCAGAGATAGTCGAATTTCCAATTCCGCAAGATTTGATGAACTCAATCATCTTGTGAAGTACACAGAAGACAAAAAGAGTCAGCTGGACGTGGATGTAAGTCGATCACGAGAACAATGTGTTCAAAATGCGTTGTGGGGAAATCAATGTGGAAAACTTCAAATCTTCGTAAGATCTTCCTGTGGAGAGGTAACGCAAGGTCACGGTAAGCCTCTCATGCGGGGATATTGCCTCTCTTAAATGACTATCTTGTTTAGTAATGAATGGTTTTACTAAATTCAATAATACGAAATATGTTTCTTCGTCCATTCTCAAGTAATTGAAAGAATCTTTTGGTTCCAACTTCATTTCATTTAATAAATTAATATGAGAATATTTTTCTCGTGTCAGAAGCCATTCTTTCACCCATATCGATCTTTTTTTTTATTTTTGTTCAACACAACAATAGCAGCCGCCACTGCTAAAAGATGTTTCCTCTCCATTACGTACTCACCGAAGAACGACTGAAAAATAACTGCCAGGATTTCCCGAAGTGTGTGAGCAAAACGGTACGGCTATCAGAATCGGCGATCCGAATCGGCGATTCGAATCGGTTTCATACCCCATAATATTTGTATTATGACATTGTAAATATGAAAAAATGCAATGTTTTGAAACTATTAAAATGTCAAGAAATTTCATGTATCTTTTCAGAAAAATAGTATTTCCTCTAAAAATGAAAATATTCCCGATCAGTGATCACAAGCGCCTAGGGTTGCCCTATGGCAACCGCCAATTTTGAAAAAATTAGAGGGCGTATAAAATTTTTATATTATTTTTCCTTCTCTATAGAGTGTTTCGGATCAGCTTTTAACAAAAAAAATCATAAATCGAAAAAAAATTAATTCCGGCGCTAATGGGTTAATGTATAACACTTCTAGGGAAGAAACAAAACAATTGTTGATCTATGCATATTTTATTCTAGGTCACTTATTTATCTTTCCTATGGTCCATGTTCCCTGCTCATTTGTTTGTTCTGGATTCTCCCTGAATCTCTCAGATGGATGCAGAATAAGGGAAAAATAAAAGAATTGAAGAAAGCTCTCCGCTCAATGGCTTTAATAAACGCTAGACACCTACCTGAAGACGCTCTCAATAGGTTGGAACATGCTTGTGCTGCTCTTCAATCTTCCGTCCACTTTTCAGAAATTTCTAAGTCTACTTGTTTATCCTGGAGATTTAGGAATTGTTGTTTCGGGTGGATTACATGTGCATTTTTGTATTATGGCATCACCCTGAATTCAATTAGTCTTCACGGCAACAAGTATTTAGATTTTATACTTATATCTTTGACGGAGCTCCCAGCTTACTGGAGTTGCAACTTTTTCGTCGAAAAATTGGGACGACGTACTTCTATTTGTGCTTCCTATTTTATTACCTTTGCAGCATGCGTTTCTTTCATCTTCACAACTGAAAGTAAGTTAAAATAATTCAATGTGATTCATTCATTGCTAAACCAAAAACTTGAAAAGAACACTAGATGAAAATGTAGTGGACTTCATATTTTCTCGGTTATATGATAGATTGAGTTCAAAGTTTTCTATAAGTAGGATTCGATATTTAGATTTCAGATAATTATTCGAGATATCTATTAATATCGCTTGAATCTTGTTTAGATGAACTGTGTATTCAAACCGATTAGATCAGAATAATTGTTTTATCAATGAATACTCCTAACTCTCGCTATCAATTTATTGATATATGATTATAATCAGACCGTTTTATATTATCAAATATACTTGTCAGATATGAGTGCTGCCTTCGCCTTGGACGTGAATGGGTCTAAGCGACAATTTAAGGATTTCTGAGTTAGAACTTACAACAAAATTGTTAAAAGATCTGAATAACAATTTTAGCAACCACACTACTGTGTCATACAGTAAAATTTAAATGCGTTGTACTCGCAACTTATGTTGAGTGGATTGGACCCATTCACTTCCTAAGCGACGAAATATTGAGGTATGTACAGGGTGATTAATTTATCTTGGTAACCCCAATTTTCCCGAAAACGTCCGAATATTCTTTCATTCTGTGAATGACGTTTTGAAGAAGTCAATGTCGACTTGAGATGCGCATAAAAATCTGCGGAATAAATGAAGACGCCAGGCGTCGCGGCGCTATCAAAAATTTTTTCTCCAGGGACATACCTTTTTTATTATGTCATTCGAAAGATAATTTAATTCTGAATTTTTTTTTCGAATACAATTTTTATCCGTTTCTAACCGTCAGCGATCTGCAGCGTGTTTCATGTTAATTCTATTACCTTTATTTTTTTCTGTATTGTGGTAGTATGCCTTTATTTAAAGACATAGATGTGATTTTGTGATTTGAATTCAAGAAGGCTAGTTTTCTAGTCAATGTGCTTCTTCAAATATTATGAAATATGTGGCTACATCAAGATGGGGCTTCATGAAACAACGCTGCCATTGTCAAGAGATATTTAGATCAAGAATTCGAAAAAAAAAAGGTTTGAATCCAACGGACCCATCAGATATCTCCAGACCTAACGCTCATGAATTACTTTCTGAGGGGTCCCCTTGAATATATGGTATACCAAACTGATTCTAATAACTTGGACAATTTGAAAATGAAGATAAGAAACGCATGTGCCCAAGTAGACCCTTATATTTTGACCGAAGTAACTTATAATGAAATAGGGGAATGATATAACTTATGTATGGATTATAATGTCCGGTATATAGAACATATGATTCCAAATGTTTCGTTTGTTATTAAATGAAATGTTTATTGCTATAAGATATAATATTTAATGAATAAAATAATACAAAAATAGTTACAGAACCTCCGTCATTTTACAGAACATAATCAAATCTAGGTCATCTAGCCATTTTGATCCATACACAAGTTATATCATCTCCCTATTTCATTATAAGTCACTTTGGTCCAAATATAAGGGTCAATTCATTTTCGAATTTTTAATCTCAATATCTCTCCACAATGGCAGCGTTGTGACATGGAGCACCATCTTGCTGTATCCACATATTTGATCTTATTTAAAGAGGCAGATTGTTTAGAAAACTAGCCTTCTTGAATTCAAGGCAAAAAATCATATATATGTCTCCAAATAAAGGCATACTACCACAATACAGAAAAAAATAAATGGAATAGATTCAACATAGAACACGCTGCAGATCGCTGACGGTAAGAAATGGACAAAAATTGTATTCGAAAAAAAAGTTCAAAATGAAATTATCTTTCGAATGACATGATAAAAATGGTATGTCGCTGGAGAAAAAATTTTTGATAGCGCCCCGACGCCTGGCGTCTTTATTTATTTCGCAGATTTTTATGCGCATCTCAAGGCGACATTGACTTATTCAAAACGCCATTCACAGAATGAAAAAATATTCGGGCGTTTTCGAGAAAATTGGGGTTACCAAGATAGATGAATCACCCTGTACGTTCACAACCTTCTAAACACGGCTGTGGTACGGTATACATTCAGAATTTAAACATTCCTTACCTGTATTGGTAGACTCGAAACCTTCTCTGTTCTAGCTCGAGTGAGATCATTGAAACAAACGTATCTATCTGTAGCACCGTGTAAACCTTACGTTATCCCCCAAGTCGTAGTTTGTGAATGAACGTTTGTTAGATGTTAGATATGGATGAATAATAAGGGTCACGGGAACATTATATGACTTTATTTCTTCCAGCAACGTTTCGGCTAATATTTTGCTCAGCATCAAGCTAAAATAGACCAGAACATAACATGATAAACGTTAAACACATACAAATCTCTGTCTTCAAATAGTAACGTTTGGTGCACACTATTGTACATACCTACCAAGGCTTATTTATCAAGATCTGTTGAAGGTTTAGTGCTTATAATACGCTATATTGGATCAACACCCTGAACAATATTTTCTCCAGATTGAAGGATCCTGTGATCGAGACACAACATTGATGTTGTGTCCTTGTTCACCTTAGTTCCCTATCAGGGAATCGCTTAACTACGTGTTTGAGATATTTCGAACTTTGCCTAAAATCCAGCTTTTTTCAGTGGAAAGGCTAGTTTTATGAGCAAGTAGACGGTCCGCCATGGAAAACCCTTTGAGTCCTGCATTTGCAAATTTCTTCATGGAGAATTCGATAAAAGTTCTATTGAAACGGCATCGAAGAAACCATTTAAATGGCAACGTTTTGAAGATGATACTTTTGTTGAATAGTTTAAGGCTTTCACGACCGGATATACTGGTATGCAAAGAGTCTTCCGGGCTTATTGGCGGTGGTCCATTAGGAATAATTTCACCTAACGTTTCGCCTACAACTTCGGTAGGCATCTTCAGAGGATTCTCGGTCTAAGGTTGTACCTCGAACGCTGAATTTCTGACACTGGCGCGTTCGAACCGGAAACGTCATCTGCGCGCCGGTTTGTGGCGGGAAAAAGTGGCGCGTCTACGTGCGCGATGCTGATTGGCCCATCGCTCCCGCTTCGTGTCGGCTTGATCTTCGTTTTTTCTAAGGTGGGTAACCAGGCGCTATGCAAGAAAGGACATGGAACATGGAAGCCATTGAAATTTATAAACACAAAAATAACATAAATAGAAAAGAAGAGACTCCTTTCTTGCATAGCGCCTGGTTACCCACCTTAGAAAAAACGAAGATCAAGCCGACACGAAGCGGGAGCGATGGGCCAATCAGCATCGCGCACGTAGACGCGCCACTTTTTCCCGCCACAAACCGGCGCGCAGATGACGTTTCCGGTTCGAACGCGCCAGTGTCAGAAATTCAGCGTTCGAGGTACAACCTTAGACCGAGAATCCTCTGAAGATGCCTACCGAAGTTGTAGGCGAAACGTTAGGTGAAATTATTCCTAATGGACCACGGCCAATAAGCCCGGAAGACTCTTTGCATACCGATACTTTTGTTGTTTGGAGTAACGTCCACAGCATGCATTTGTAGCCAATGAATATAATTCAAGGAAATTCAAAGGGCAATATATAAGACTTAGAATTTCCACACGTGATGATAACACATCACAACATACCTCTAATGGAAAAGCTATCTTACTTTACATCCCTAAGGCCATAGATAGAATTGGTAGAATACTGAAGAGGCACAACATCGAGACCGTTTATGAGCCCACACAAATGATCCGAATTAATGAACAACTTTCACAAGCCGGTATTTTCCTTGCGACTTCGGCAAGGTCTACATTGGTACAACGAAACAAAGTATCCATACGAGAATTAAGAAGCACGAATACAATAAGACAGAAAAATCTGCATTAGCGGAACATGCTTTGACGGAAGGATACAATATAGTTTTCTCAAAGGAATAGATCATTTCAAACATTAGAAGTTTCTATCCTAGGATGAACATGAAGGCCATTGAGATTTATAAACATTAAAACAACATTATCAGGAAAGATGAAGCACCCATTTGGTACATGACGCATGGTTTCCAGTCTTGGACAGGGTCCGAATTCAACCGATAGAGAGTGGAAGCGATGGAAAAATCGAAATCGGACGCGTCAGCACTTGACCTTTTCCCTCCATTAGCGGAGCTATGAATAACGGCTCAGAATTGAACGCTGCAACAGAGCGGTTGAGTTACAATCTTTGACCAAGAATCCTTAGAAGATGCCTAACTCAGTTGTAGGCAAAACTATTTACGCCTGGAAACTTCAAGGCGGGAATATAAGGAGGGATCCTGTTCCAAATCACACTATAGATTTTTGTTCCTCAGTATGTGGAAATTGAAGGTAATTGGGAGGTGAAATGTAATAAAAAAAAACAATAATTTGCACCAAACCTTTAATCAAACGAATAATTAACATTTGTAATACATTTTTGTCTATAAAACTTCGGAACAAAGACGTCGCTGAAAAAAAGTTTAGAAACCACAGATCATTTTTACAATGATAAACGTGCTGGGAGAAGATGCTAAGGTTTCAATTAGAAATTCTTCAAAATTGAGAAACGAATCAAAATGTACTTACACAGTTTTATTTTTTTTTTAGAATTTATAGAATAAATCAGAAACCCCATCAGGAAATACCCCTAATGTTCCTATCAATCAAAAGAATGTAGCCAGAAATTATATTATTGTACAACAATATAATTTCTTGTATAGTTTCTTAACTGTGATAATTTTAGTTACCTAATTAATCGCTCTCACGTAATTATATTTTGCATATTCATAAATATACTGATATCTGATTTCAGCCTCCTCAGGACTTTACTTGTTTGTTTATTGTATGGGAAAATTTGGAGCAACTGCAGCTTTTTATATCATTTATATTATAACTAGCGAATCTTTCCCTACGCCTTTGAGGCACTCAGTCATGGGATTATGTTCAACAGTTGGCAGATTAGGTTCAGTGGCTAGTCCTCAGATACCTCTATTGGTGAGTATCACAATTATATCACAGATATTGTTATGAGTAAGAAATCTCAAAAAATATTTCAGGATCAAATTTGGAGGCCTCTCCCGATGATTATGTTCGCAATAATGTCAGGATTAGCTGGGATATTTTCTGTGTTTTTACCAGAAACTAAGGGAAAAAAACTCCCTGATACTATCGAGGAAGCTGAAAGTATTTCTACAGGATAAAACTTACAAAATAATTTCCCACCCATGAGTTGTAAAATATATATACTTACAATAAATATATGCTTACATCTCAACTGTAAAGGCTATCAAAGGTGAATTCAAGTCAATGAGTATGAGTATATTCTCATTTATATACAATTATATGTACCTGCATATCTAAATACCTATAAGAGAAATGGCTACTACAAGCTAGCGTAGATCCTATGTACTATTCGGAAACCATAGCTCAGCTCAATTATTCCAGTTGGGCCATTTCTAATTCACTAATTTGGCATGCGAGATGCTATTATCAAAAACAAATTAAAAGGTACATATAAAATATCCGATTTGTGTTTGAAGACCGTTTGATCACAGATAAGTTTTTATTTATTTCATATCACTCGATCTTTGTTTACGATTGAAGATATTTCAGTCCATAAGTTGCTCATATATAATGATTATAACGCAAGAGCGCACCCAGGATAACATTTCGGGAGCTGGGGGGTCCCACCAACATGCATCTTCGACATATGATGGAAAGTCTAATTTTTTTCCAACAAAAATGAATCTCGGGGGAGGGGCTGCAGCCCCATGTCTCCCCCCTGGGTGCGCCACTGATGTCGATGAATTTTTTTATTGACGTCTTTCCCAGAAAAACATGGATATATCTACCGAAAACATCCATCATCATAGATGGATTTATTCAAATTACAAAAGGTCTATGCAAGTACCAATTAATCAGTTCAAAGATAATTGTGAAATTGTGGTATCTTCAACTCAGATAACTATTCAGATGCTATTCAAGCCATTCTCTACTTTGTTTTAGCTTATCGAATTTGTATAAGAGCCAAGTGTTTCAGAGAACTGTTACTTAACATGACATCCAAATTTTTTAGTTTTTGTTTTGAGAAATTTCAATACCTTCAACCTTCCTGTCTCAAGCTTTCACAAATTGTTCATGAGCGGTAGGTATTAATGAATTTAATTCCATTTGTAAGTCTGAGTCTTATGGAGCAACGCACCTATCCATAAATACTTAATAATACTTCTAAATTTGTGAAAATTTGCTAATTCATATATGAATGTCAATCAAAACATTCAATTTAGTGTGAAATGTTAAATTCTGTATTCTGAATTCTACAAGACATATCAATTCAAGAACTTTGACACCGTCAACTAAAACTAATGGCACACACACTTTTGTTCCCTAAAATATAATCTGATGTACTCAGAGCCAGGGTTAACTTTTGACATTGAAATATCATCGTTATTCACACTTTGACTCTTCATGATAGAGTATTGTGGTTACAATACAGAGAACCTTTTCATACATGAAACTTTAACCGCAGTTTTCAATAACTCATGTGTGGATATATCTTATAACGAAAAAAATGTAAATCGTTGGAGATACCGCTGTCACCACTTAGACCCTTTGTAAGTTATTGTTTTCAATTGTGATCCCTGAATCTCCTGGATAAGCTGTCATTCATTAAAATGTATACATGAAGTGAACAAACTGAATGCACAGAGAATGAGAAAATTATGAGTAGGAAATGAGAGGAAAATTTGGTAATCAGTGCATTCATCTCAAGTTTTTCATAAGCTGCACAGATATATGTGTAGGTGAGAAGTGTGAATATTTTGTATGAATGAAGTGTGAAGGAATTATAACAATATAACGCTATTAAAAAGGAAGGAGAATGATTTGAATGTTTACAATTAGTTTATATCCTGATTTAAAAAAATTGATGTCTTTCAATGAATCTTTTCAAGCTTCTTTGATCTTTTATGAGTAGGTACTTAACTCTTTCACATCTTCTTTTCTGTTGAGATTCTGATGAATATTAATGGAAATGATTGGTCAAGTTAGTTGGCATTCTGTGTAGCATCTAGGAGTATGACGATTAAATTCACTTATAAGAATTAAAAAATATACACAAATGAGATGTAAAGATTCTGTACAAGCGATATGCTGCGACAAACAATAAATCCAAAGTCGACACTATTCCACGATGAGAAAAAATGAAGAGGTGCATCCTAAACCGTAACCCCAATAACTAAGTAAAATTAGATGATCATTCTGCATTTTGCCAGCCTGATTATAAAACCTGTTAGCTAATCATATCCATAATATGAAAAAAAAGTCCGAGGAAAAAAATTTTGATATACGATCTCTATCAAGTTGTTCTAGCATGAATTTCTCGAACCGTCCCAAACCAATATTCGGGCTCATATGTGGTCAAGTCCAGCCTGAATTATGATTGCGAATTGGGGGTTCTGAAAACACATCGGATCGATCGGACTGCACTTCAGCCGGCCAAAAAATGTTGATATTCTCGAAAATCATGTAACAGAATTCAGGGTCGAGAACGGCGGCACTTGTAAAGCCGTATCTTTGGGCCGGAGCTAGGGTTGCCACCTTCAGGCTGTGTATATCCGGAAGAAAAAAACCAATATGAGTTTTATTATATTTTTTCTTCATTTTGAATTTATATTTGGCATTAATCGTACATATTTCGAGATAACTGGTCTTGAACTAACATTATTAAAGACCTTGTCTTGAAACGACGTTGAATATTTTATATTTTTTGCGGCACTTACTCACTTGTAAAATCTGAATCGAAATTTTCACTAGACATCGAAAGCACTTTAATAATTTCAAGATAAACACATGTCCATGAAGCTAGCAAGCGACCGGGAAACTAATATAATGAAATACTGAAAGTAATGATTGGCATGGGACAAAGAAAATATTACGACATCTGCAACTGCAAAGAACTTACTCACCGTAAACCACGCCTGTCCGTGATCGTATGATTTTCGATCTTCCCAACAAATTTGTCCGCGCGTATTGTAACCTTATGAGGTGCGTTCAAAAAAATGCGTTGATATTCTGCGTCTGAACGTAGTTCAGAAAGTTAAACCTTAAAAATTCCATAGCCTTCATGAAGAGGACTTTTTTGAACGCACGTTATTATTCGGAAAATTGGATATTCCGGGAGAGTCATGTGTATTTCATATTCCTTACGGGAGACGGTTGATTTAAATTTTCAGGGCTTAATTCCGGGAGAGGTGGGTGGCAACCCTAGCTTGTAACACAAATCCTACAAGTGTAACTACAAGTTACAAGTGGTCCTATTGGGATATTTCCCGAAAGAGATCTTGACACTGTTAGTTACGTACGTGTTCCCTGTACGGGAATTCTCATATCACAAGTATACATTTCCTTAGCTTGGAAGGTAGGTAAAACATTATCTACACCTTTTGAAAATTCCGTATCAAAATTGTACAAGAGTAAACTTGGTGCTGCAGAAAACGTTTACATATGTAGAGATTTTTCCTTAATTACTGGTGCCGTACGGGTCATTTTAAGTTGGACTTGTAGCTCCGAACGGTTCGAGACTGCATGGTGGAAGAATACAAGGTGTTCGTAACGAATCTTATTTTCGTTCATGTTGGCGCATGACGTCACTCTGGACAAATTATTCGAAATGGCCTCTGTTTCTTAAAAATGATCGTTCATACCTCTTTACTGGAATTTTTTGGAATTTTCTTGTTTTTAAGGTGAAAATTAGGATCACGTGTATCTGTTTGTTGGATATTTAAAGGAATGATTATTGAGAATTCAGAAAACTAGCTGATGCTGTTTATTAATTTGAATTTTTGCTTTTCGAATCAAATATTTCTGACAGAAACTCATACTGGAACGAATATATGATAGAAATATCGATGGTCTCAAATCAATACCTCGTAAGTCCGAAATTTCAAATAATTTTTTTTCGTGGCATTCGCATGTTGTACACATACCCCACCTACTCACAAATCTCTGAAGCCCAATGGATACCATTGGCACTCAAATTCACTCTGATTCAATAACTCATATCTCAAATGATCTGAAAGACGAGACAATAGCACGTAAGTTGGCATAAACTCGTTTATTATGTTGAGTGATGTAGTGTCTGAATAAGGTAAAATCGATAATTATGATTCGAAATCATTAAGCATTAATTGATTGAAAGGCACACATCATTTGGCTATGAGTCAGAATTCCCTCACTCAAATGTTGAAAAAAATTAATATATCTCTATACCAGCCCAAGAAAGACGAATGTGATGTTTTTTATTAATATAAAGAAAAAAATTCATCCGAAGAAAAATGGAATCAACACCAAAATCTCAAAGAAAAGGCAAGGGCAGAAAAAATCAAAGATAAAGAAGGATGCAGCAGAGGAATTGGACATGTATTGACTATGGATTTGCAAGCAGTTAAAGTTGCCATTGCAAGTTGTGTTTATTTCAAGACGAAACTGTGCGTCTACAATTTTACCGTATACAATTTGATAACTCGTCATTGCAGCTGCTATTGGTTCGATGAGAGCGAGGCTGATCTACAAGCATCGACATTCGTCTCATTCATAATTGATTATATCAGAAAACATTTGAATGATGGAATAATCTATTCAGATGGATGTACATATCGAAACCATAATAGTGTAATGTCGAATGCCTTGCTCCATTTGTCAATGCAACTCAAAATAACAATTGAGCAGAAATTTCTAGTTAAGGGTCATACTCAAATAGAGTGTGACAGCGTTCATGCTACCATAGAAAAAAAACTGAAAAACAGAAAAAAAAATTTTGCCTAGTGATTACGCCCGTTGTCGATCTGAGAGCTCTCAAATATTCACCTGAAGGGGTGATATCATACAAACTGAATTTTGATGATGCATACCAGGAATGACCACATCGCAGCAGAAAGACTAATTTCCTTCAAAGCCATGATATCATCAAGCTTCACAAAGAACGCTTGAAAATCAAGAAGTCTAAGTTTGACCACCTTCAACAACTGAGAGTTGTAATACTAGAGGATTGTTGGCCCCAGGAATGAGTTGCTCTTTCAATTTTTTGCGAATCTAAAATTATTTTTCATTTCTCCTATTCAAATGTCATAAATAATAGTTTCTGTGTATCTCGAAGTATTATATTTTCATTTTCTCCAAATGTAAGTGTTGTTCAATACCTCCGCACCTTATTTATTTTGCAGTCAATACCTCGTAAGTTACACTTTTTTCCAATCAATACCTCGTATATCCGATATAAATTGAAATGTTCACTTTGTAAAAGAACAACTTCGATATTCTCAAAGAGAAACATTATTTATGTAATTCCTCATATGCAAGATATAAGAAAAAATTATGTGCAGTGTATTTAGATAGTTTTTGTCGTCTCGAAATGGTCGAACACGAGTTACGAGTTATTGATTTGAGACCATCGATATACTTTTATACCTATATAAAAAAACCTATTTGAAATTTGTGAAAAAAATTTGGATTATAAACTTATCACTTGAAAATGAATTTTTCGTTTTTTTTCAGCAGACATTTCTTTTTTTTACATATGTATTTTTAAGACTCTTCGAATGTAATCTTTCGAATTCATCTGAAGCTTTGATGAACTAGTTCAATAAACAATTTGAGGTGAAAATGATTAATTTTGAAATTGCCATATCTTCTTTTGAAATATTCTTTCCTTTCCATGAAAACTTATGAAATCCAAGTAGAGATTTTTCTATTATCTTGTTTGAGAAAGATGTATGAAATATTTGTACGAGCTCTCAAATAATAGCTCTTTCTTTGGAGTTTGTTCGAGCCAAAGCACACTATAGTTTTTTTTCTGAGTTTAATCAATTTCCCTCCAGAGTAGAGACATTTTTGCAATGAAGGAAAATTGTTTAGTTCCAATTTCTTGTATTTGAGAAATAATATAAAGAACATTCATCAAAAATTAGTTAAAGATCCTTCGAATGACTCAAAAGATATCATCAAGTTCGTCATTTCTCGCACAAAAGTCAAAAATACTGATTTTTCTGGTTTCTATACTCATTTCACATGAGAAATTCAAATCAATCAAAACCAACAAAATTTTGAATTGATAAAACTATAGAAAAATTCATCGATAACGATCTGGAGAAATTAAATCCGTGACCACACTGACGTCACAGTGTGCAACAAGATGCGCAAGAACACACCTTGTATTCTTCCACCATGCGAGACTGTTGCTAGAACAAACTTATTGACTCTGATTTCACACCATCAGATGCAACATAAACATATACTGACACCTGCTGAGATACTTTGGTGTCCAGAGCTTCTACAATAAGGCCGAAAATATGGAACCAGATAAAACAGAGCCGCCCTTACTACTTCTCAGACCCCACGGTAATCATTGTTAAAAGAGGCCTCGTGAAAATGTTTTGCTTCAGGCCTTGCATTTTCTCAGAACTGCTCCGCAGTTACAATCCATTTGAATACAAACTCTAAATTTCATTTCACATTTCAACAGTTGTTATATTTTTCTGTTATTCCTCTCATTCCCTAAATATGATAATGAATAACTTGGATTGGTTCTACATTAACAACGTCCTCTCAGCCATCTTCCATATTTGTCTTGAAAATGAAATATTTTCTAATGGTGATGTCCCCCTCCTCATAGGCGATGATTAGGGATTTCATGAAGAATATGAGTCTATTCCTGATTGCAATTTTCCTATAAAAAAACATAGCTTCAATTATACATGAACATGAGTAAAGTTGTTAGTTTTACAATTTTACTCCATACCCAATTTTTTCTGACACGTACCTGATTATCTTTATTTTTCTTTTGATCAGAACATATATTTTTTAATTCTTCACCTTCTCCTTCTTTTGAAGCATAAATTTCTTTTGGAGTTATTTCATCTTCAAAATGAAATAACCAAAGGAGAGTGATGATCATCATGGCTGTCGTTATGCCGAATGTCCAAATGGTACCCAGTTCTTCGTATATATGAGTCACGCATACAGGTCCTAAAACTCTGGACAAACAACCAGCACCAGTCAATAGACCCATCCAAACACCCTACAACAAATATCGAAAAAAAAGTATATTCAACTCCACTCACCACAAACATTTTTTGAAACATAGTTGAATTCTGAATAGTTATCATCGAAATGAATCCCATTTTCAATTCTTAGGCTCACAGATCTCTCATCATGAGGTTGAAGAAATGATATCAGATTTTGTCACTGAGAAGGGAGATATGCCGGTTTCAGCTTTATTTGACATCATCAGTATCCCATACCACTCAGGTACAAAATCTTCATAAAGAACTTCTATATTTGAAGCAAATAGAGTAACATAAAAAATTTCTATTTGCTTTGAATACAGAAATATTTTGGCTCTGAGTGGTATGGGATACTGATGAAAATATAATAAGGCTGAAATGGTTATATCTCTCTCTCCTCTCAGTGACAAAATCTTATATAATTTCTCCAAGCTCATGATGAAAGATCTATGAGCCTAGCAATTGAAAATGGTATTCATTTCGATTGCTATTTCAAATTCATCTTAGTTTCAAAAATCATTTTCGGTGTGGCCTCCATAAAGGCAAAGATTTTTTGTTTTCCGATTTATTATTTTTCTTGAAAAATTCACTCACTGAATTCAGTTTATGGTTGTTTCACTAATCAATTGGATTCTCACCTGAGGTCTGGTTCCAAGATGTTTTGACATCAATGTTTGAATAAGGGTTATTCCCATGGGATATCCAAAAGTTGTCAAGAGAAGGCCAATCACGAAATTGGAAATACTCAAAGCAGGAATTTCAGAACACCATTCTTGCGTGGAAGGACAACCCAACAAATCTTCTCCACAGTTGTGCGTGGCTAATTTGATCAATTGCGTAGTTTCGTTGTTCTTAATCAATTTGTTGTAATCAGTGAAGTTGAGATTGAAGATATTCAGTTGACTTCTATTGAAAGTCATAGTATCGAAAGAAGAATTTCTGATCGTTCTATCACAAAAAAATTTTAATTTTAACTTGAGGTCATTATCGTAGATAAGGGGTGGATCGTTTCCGAAAGGGATGTAAATTGCTCTTCCTAGAGCCATGAAGAAGAAACCTCCCCAAATCATTATCTTCACTTCAGAAAAATGTTTACTAAGATGTGGGATAGCTAGAGAAGTAATTATTGAAATAATTGCACCTACGGATATAAGTACACCTGTATATATCAATGATTCGGACTTAGACCAAGCGAACTGGTCCATAGTCAAAGGGGTTGCCAATGTTTCGAGTAACATGAAGTTGAAGACTATGACGAAAAATGAAACTATGAGAGTCCAAGTGGCGAAATAACTTATTTTGTGCATTTTGTAGGTGTCTTCAATGTTATTCTTATTTTGTTTCAACATAGCCTCTCGACCCGCTATTTTGTGCTCTATGAAGACACTTGGTATGAACATATAAATATTGATTATGGAGATGAGAACGCTGATCCAACCACATGCTGTGTACATGTCGATCTTGAGCGTGTTATTCATAAGAAAGAAACCGTCGTTGCCGAGTCGTACTACAGATGCTTGAATTGCTGGTCCCATTATAAAACCAATAACTTGGGCAAGGGATATCATGCTAACCGCTCCTGTTCTTTCTGAATATCTTGTAGCAGCAGCAAGGTATGAACGGCATATTGCGATGTTCGCTGTAATCGAATATATCTCATCAGAAAGGTTACACAGCAGATTGGGTACATTAGAATTCAATGCACTATCTCTCAGTTTCAAATAGGTCCATTATAATTTGATGGTTTATTAAACATTTAATCTTGCATTGATCAAGGTATTCTCTATAAGAACATAGTACGAGAAGTATTTCAAAAAGAGTATCAAAACAAGTAATAAGTAACGTTTCGAAGTCTATATCAGATTCGTTCTTATTAGACAAAATCGAGAGAACTTCAGAATCTTAGATTTTGTAAGGAGTTAGTTTGAGAGCCTGGCGAAAATGTGTTCTTCCGAATCTTTCACGTCCTGCCATACTTTAAATTCATTAACTAAAGTTTATTTTCCTTTATTTAATCGTCATCTTCTGCTCACAACTCACTTCGAAAGTTAGCAATACAAAAAAACCATCATCATGTAGGTAACATAATAACCGTAAAGAAACTCTATTATGATATCTCCAAGGAATTGATGCGGCATTATTCGAATTTCCTTTTCTCCTCTCATGACAGTATTGATAATGACGACCCTCAAAAGCAAAATCAACCAAATGGTTACCTTTAACACCCACCAGAAGACTACGGCGGATACGTTCTTTCGAAGTTAACTATTTCGTCAGCACCTAGTTTCGACGGAATCGCAGGATCTGTCTTGAACAGATATGCCAGGCTTTGTCCCCCTCACCATTATGGGTACAAAAGTTCATGTCACCTGCTTCGCTTCCCGCGTATTGGACTTTGGTCAGTGCTCTTCTTCAATATAGAAGCGAAACTCTCCCCTGGCAACTATCACCCTATAAGCTTTCTATTGCTGTTGATTGTTTCAAATGTTCTCGAAAGAACCTACTCTTTGAGTTTTTTCTTTCCGTTGGAATGAATCCCAACGAATAGCACGATTTTGTCCCTGGACTTTTTACCACTAACACCCTCCTGTTCTGCATATCCGACGTCTTCGGAAGGATGTTTATTAAGGCTTTCAACTGAGTTCTACCCGTTTTCTGATGAAATTGGAGCACATTGGCATCCGAACAAGGTTACTCAATTGGATAAGAGCTTTCCTGTCCCACCGTTCAAATCGCGTTCGTGATGGTGACGCCTTATTTTCATTTGCTTGGCAAGTTAGTACCTACTGTCGAGTGCAAACGAGGGTCCCGTTCTGGGATCATTACCTACCACCATTTGCGGATGACGTGAAATTATATAAAAATTCAATCCTTTCTTTCAACACAAACAATTGCCTCGTTCACCACATGTGAAAAAACAATCCTCGTTTAAGTTACTGCATCGATAGAGAATATTTGGCTCCTTCTTCCCAGATCTCTCAGACTGGAGACCACATACTTGAGAGTGAGTTATGGAAATAAAATCTTTCTAATGTGCACTGCTGCTAATTGATCTGGTCAATTATATATAATCATTTTTGGAAAGACTCTAAAGCAACATCAAAACAATGTGGTGTCAGATCTACAGTGCCATCAGTTTAGTTCAATAGAGAAGATTGTCCTCCATCAATAGCAAACAAAAAGAGAACCTAAACTAATTTTAAAATATGTGAAACTTTTCCCAAAATATATGACTTCACGAAAAGCTCTGTTCCTTTCATAATTTGACATGGCCACAATAATTTTTCACCACCTTTCTTTTAGTTTTATTGTTTCTCCTACTTGAATGGAACTTACCACTTCAAGAGCAAGAGTGGCACAGGTGTGTCAACAAAACTGGTCGATATTTTGAATCATTTTGATATAGCTACTCGTTTTCATGTTAACCAATATTTATCAGAATTAAAATACCGGACTCACCTGAACTAACACCCACCAGAAACCTAGAAGCTAACATTAGATATTTTCTATCATCAGTGAACAATTCTATTGATGAGTACATAGCACTCGAAACACCAAATATCGTGAGGGATATCAGTACTGGAATCCTTATACTTCCTAATCTGTTACTCCACCATCCAACTAATGGCGAAAACAGCATTTGTGCGAATGGGTTTGCAGCCACAACATAACCCATAAATTCTTTTCCGGCAAGTGGATCCAACTATAACAGAATATTTTATGAAGTTTCATGAAGTTCGTTATATTGTCAAAAGCAGTGAAGTTCAAAAACCATCATTCTGGTGAATTCTGGTCCAAAAAAGTCCTCCGATACACTGAAAACTGATTATTGACAAACGTTCGTTTGATATCGAGTATAGAGAATATCCGGGAAGATACTTATTTACCAAAGAACTAACCTTTTGGTTTTGAAGATAGCATAGTTTTAAATATTTCACCTGATGATACGAAACACTACCAATAATTGAAATAACTGTTCCTTAATCCCGAAAAATCGAATATTTTCATCGATGATCCTGTATTCTCTCATACATCAAAAATGAAGTCCCTTCTCCAGTCGAGATATGGTTTTCCGAAAAAAGAGAAAATATAACAGGATCTTCACATTTCCATTTTCTATTCTAAAGAAACAGAAGTATGGAACTGAAACTTTTGGTATCAGATCTATAATTGCAAAGCTAATTTTTCCGTAAGCGCCAGTCGCATTTTTCAATTTTCAATGTTCTTCGGTGGAAATCAAGTGTTTCACTGATATCATTCTCGATATTCTTCTAGAATAACATATCTTCCAGTATCTCAAAAAATTTCGGTCGCTGTGCTCAACGGATCCAGTTATTAGTGTAATAAACGAAGAAATTAATAATTCTCTAATTCACATATTCAAGACTGAAAAGTATATACAATGTTGCAGCTGAAATTATCAGAGAAACTTTTGTGAGGGAAAGGTTCACCCACAAGAAGGTGACCAGTTAATTCCATTTTTAAAAAGTAGTTCAGTAGATCTGGGAATGCGAAACAGGAACGGTCTTCTGGATTACTCGGGAAAATTAGTAGATCTGGGATGGCAAAGCGGGATCGGTCTTCCGGATTACTTTGGAAAATAAGTGGATCTGGGACGGCAAAATGGAAAAGGTCTTCCAGATTACTCGGGAAAATAAGTAGATCTGGAAAGGCGAAACGTGATCGGTTTTCCGAATTACTCGGGAATTCAGGAAAGTTAGTAGATCGGGGGATACGGAACGAAAAAGTCGTGCAGATTACTCGGGAAGGTACAAAGAGTCCTTCAAGTTAGGTCGTGAAACGGGCGACGGTTTAAAAGTAGAGTCACATTTTAGTAATTGCCGAATAATTCGACAGGTTTCGTGCAATAATATTTCATAACAGTGTTCGGTTAGAAAAGTTTGGATTTAATCATTTTGTTATTACGTATATTACGTCGCTTAAAGAGTGTGGTATCCCAATAAAGTTAGCGAGAAAACCAGGAAAAATGTTAGGTCCTTTCAGTTCGAATGTCTGAGGAAAGTTCGTGTCCAGAGTCCTGAAATCTCTCCTCCCCTCTCATTTTAATTTTTTAATTTTGATTTCTTTCTGTAATTGCATTTGATCGAATTAGGATGTTTCTCTTGTGAATGAATTTTTATTTGATCTGATTTAAAGACTATTCGTGTGAATTGTTGGGACATTATTTGGGCTATTTCCATTATCTATATTGTTGGTATTTACCGACGTTTCGGCAAGCATTCGCCTACCGTCATCAGGGTGTTGTTGGTCCTGAGAAGGACCGATCTTTGCCAAACTTGTTCCATCTGGACTTGTACGCTCCATACTATCCAATTATGATGTGGGGATTCAAACGCGAGCTGTCAGAGGTGTAACCTCCGAAACTCAACCCACTCTGACTACCAGCCTAACGAAGTAGGGAATTCTCATTTAATTCAAGTTGTTTTGAAACTTGGACATAAATGTCGTGAATAAATAATTTATGTCCAATTTATGTCAAAACAACTTGCTTACCGACGTTTCGGCAAGCATTCGCCTGCCGTCATCAGGGTGTTGTTGGTCCTGAGAAGCACCGATCTTTGCCAAACTTGTTCCGTCTGGACTTGTGCGGTGTTACCTCCAAAACTCAACCGACTCTGACTACCAGTCTAACGAAGTAGGAAATTCTCATTTAATTCAAGTTGTTTCGACACTTGGACATTAATGTCGTGAATAAATAATTTATGTCCAATTTATGTCAACTGGTAGCCAGAGTCGGTTGAGTTTCGGAGGTAACACCGCACAAGTCCAGACGGAACTTTTCGGAGTAGAAACATATGTATATCCTCTATTATGCATTGGTACAGTCGGATAACATATGTTATCCTCTTTTTAACAACCGCTCGAGATGACAATATTTTTTGAACCGTGTTCAACCATGTGCAAACACATGTCGGTATGTACCTAAATATTGGGCCAATTTTCAAGTTCTGGTGCTTCCTAAATGTATACTCTGCAACTTTCATTCTATGACTTTTTTCGAATGGAGTGACCGTGTTGGAGTTACAGCGCTTCAAAGTGGCGGAAATGGATTTTTCCAATATTTAGAAAAAGTAGCCATTTTTCAACGAGCTAACCACTTTGGATGTTCTGAAGAATGTTCCATAGGTTATTCGGTGCAGAATTTAATGCACTTTTATTTAGCAACGAATTTTTTTTCTGTGCGAGGCTTCCTTTAATATCAGATTATCTTCATAGATAAACTGGATGTGCAGGATTTGTTGGTGAATTTTCTTGTTTGTTGTGATTAGATGTTGTAATAGCATGCTCGATCAGTTTAGATTTAATGCCTCCCTTGATTTCTGCCTCTGTGTCTTGCTTACCCCCTTGTTTCCTCTGCTCCCACCGCTTCTTGATCGTGAATCGTGATCATGAGAGAAATAAAATATAGAAGTGATTTCTGCCTCTGCCTGATGATAATGTATGATACCTGCTAACCTAATAATATTCATTCCCAGTTAACCTGACCTGGGATTGGAATACCGAGACTCCTGATGCATCAGGACCCAGGTTTAAGACTGTTTGCACTTTTCACTCAGATTGAATACGAAGTCAACCAGGCTGAGCACATATTGAGACTCCTCCAATCAGGGGCATTACTGGTCGCAGATCAGAAAGAGGAGTAAAAGAAGCGTCACACGGCTATTTTCGTCGTATATAGGGTGAAATGTATCAAATTCCTAAAGCTCACCAAATATTTTTTGAAAGTTAATGGACATTTTAACTGTCGACCTTTCTCTTTCAGGCATCATAATTTTCAATTCCTCGTATTATTTCTCACAAATTCTCCAATAGCATATTCGATTCATTAATTTCACATTACAAACACATCAAGAAAATCGCGAAATCTACGTTTGTTTGTATAAAACCCTATTCGTAATAGGTTTCAATTACTTGAACAAGTTGTTCAATGCACATGTTCCATGCTAAACTTCTCAATGACCCTATTTGTGAATTTCTATTTGTGTATTCACATATGATGATGTTGGTACTTTACGTTCAATATAAATAATATAAGTAGAATGAGAAAAACTAACTCAACCAAGCAGTAAAATTTGTGATTATTATATTATCTGATTGTTGTTTAATTACACGGAATTTTCTGTTTTCAGCAATCAAATGAAGGCTTTTTTTATTTCAATACGAATAATCAAATCATCGAGAAAAAAGTGATATGGGTGAATATACAAAAATTGGGTAACTCAATGTCATCAGCCGTTATAAACAAAGTCTTATTATATTTTATTGAAATTAAAATTAATTTTCAAACATTAAAATAACCATTAGTTCGCCAATCAATTTTACTTCTTCATTTTTAATACAAGTTAATAAAAACATTAATACTCAAAACGTCAGTCCTCTGGCATGTCACAATCCCGAAAACCAACAATCAAATTACTATCCAGTAAACATTATCCTTGATTTGAGAAAACCTATTAATTTACTACAATCTGTAATATACCTAGTATTATATACTACTTCAAATTTGAAATTAATAATTATAATAAAAGGCCTTTATTGAATTTGGTCATTACAATTTAGTTACAGAAAATACAAAACAAATTTTCACAAATTCAATCTCAGGGTGGAGTTCAGATGGGTTATTCACCACTCAAACCCAAATATCACCGACTGAAGGTCAAATTCCTGTTTTAGTTTTAATGTTTCTAATCAAGTTAGTTATACTTCCTGCTAAATTTGACAGCTGCCATAACTGTTCCAGTGCTAGGGTTGTGTTTGTCCTTTGTAAACGTGCTAAGTCAGTCGAAATATCAGTCTCTCTGGATAGTCGTTATTTTCTTGTCAATCTGAGATTTATTTTCTTTTATACATTGTTGATTATGATCTGTTAAAATGGAGTTACTTCATATTCGAAATTACCAAAAACAACATTAGTTGTGATGATTACCCCAAATTATGTATTTTTCGTCAGTCCGCTGGCGTCAGTCCTCTGTCAGGTTTGCGCCAGAGGGCTGACGTGTTTCCATAGTACTGATGTTTTTTCTGCTTTAGAGTTTGAAGCACTTTCATCTTAATTGCTACCGTGTATAAGCATTTACATTTTATAATTCAGATTAAATCATCATGCAAACAAAAACTCCAGTTCTTCAGGAAAAAAGAGAAAAGACAAAGGAAAAATGTTGATGACATGACACCACGATCTCATTTCAATTTAATTATCATTCCCTTTCAGATGCTTTCAAAGCTTAGCTTAATATATTCGCTTGATTTATAAGCAATATACGTATTGTTGAGTAAAATTACCTCAAAATATTATAACAGTTGAGTAATATACCATTATAAAAATATCAAAAGGCTGTTAGGCCGGGTCCAGACGGCTGTAATGCAACGTGTGATGCAACGCGTAATTCAGATTGCACCGTCTGGACGGCTCACGAATACACGGCGAATCTTCAACGCGACTCCTTGTTTGTCGGCTGTTCCACTCGGTTTCTACAAACATGCCGATAAGGAAAGTTGCAGGGTTGGCATAGAATTTCTGCACTGTATACAACCCTGTGGATTTTTTTGAATTGATAAAACCCACTATTATTGGGTTTTCTCAAAAATAGCAAATTCTTGGTTTATCCAACAACACATACATAATACATATATTCATTTGTGAATTTTCATCAAAAAATTTTCAATAAATACTATTTAAATGAGTATGATCTCTTTCCGACACTCTTTCACTATTGTGATTGATCAATAGAATGTAGTATTTTTCGGTTCCGAAAAAAACGGGCATTTTTGTACAGGAAAGTTTGAAATAAACAAGATGAAACATTTCTAACAACTGTCTAGAAACCAGAGGAAAACCAGCTGAACCTCGAACTACCTTCCAGAAGCAAACTTCACCTTTTTTTTTCCACTAGAGGGATTGACGACTTGTTTTCATTTTCGTCATTTTGGAACCAGAATTTGTGAAAAATGTTAATTTTTTTTCACAGCTCCGACACAGTCCTTCCAGTTGTACATAATTACTGAAACTGTATGAAATCTGAAGAATAACTGAATATCCCCTAAAAAATCCATCAAAACACGAAAAAATAAAAAAAAAAACTGGAACCCTGGAAAGTTGCGATAGCAGGTGCTGCGTTTATTTTCACTTACTTAAAAATTTGTGAAGACCGGAAAAAACGTAGATGATGGAAAACCAATTTGTATGAAAGAAGATCTTCATTATTATTTATTATTGGAATTGAAATCCGAAGAAACGAGTGAATATGAAAACATCACCGGTATCCTAAATGTCGCCCACGAATTTTGAATATATATTTCGAAATGAAAATGAAACAGAAATCACTGTCCACGCATCATTTTGAATTTCATCTTGTGGTAATTCGAATTTCTTTGGTCCCAAATTAAGTAGTCCTGCCCGTAAAATTCAATTAATTCGAGAGATTGTCCGTCACTCCACAACAAATGCGCGAATAGCCGTCCAAATGAGAACTACGAGCGCCTTTGAGATCGCGACAAAAACCGACACCCCGATGGATAGCCAAGAACGGTCTGACGAACGTTACAGTAACGTTCGTGGTGCCGTCCATACGGAGAATTAGCATTAAGCCGGGTACAGACGACTGTAATGCAACGTGTAATGCAACGCGTAATTCAGATTGCACCGTCTGGACGGCTCACGAATATACGGCAAATCTTCAACGCGACTCCTTGTTTGTCGGCTGTTCCACTCGGTTTCTACAAACATGCCGATAAGGAAAGTTGCAGGGTTGGCATAGAATTTCTGCACTTTATAAAACCCTGTGGATTTTTTTGAATTGATAAAAACCACTATTTTCAATAAATACTATTTAAATGAGTATGATCTCTTTCCGACACTCTTTCACTATTGTGATTGATCAATAGAATGTGGTATTTTTCGGTTCCGACGGAAAAACGGGCATTTTTGTACAGGAAAGTATGAAATAAACAAGATGAAACATTTCTAACAACTGTCTAAAAACCAGAGGAAAACCAGCTGAACCTCGAACTACCTTCCACAAGCAAACTTCACCTTTTTTTCCACTAGAGGGATTGACGACTTGTTCTCATTTTCGTCATTTTGGAACCAGAATTTGTGAAAAATGTGAAATTTTTTTCACAGCTCCGACATAGTCCTTCCAGTTGTGCATAATTACTGAAACTGTATGAAATCTGAAGAATAACTGAATATCCCCTAAAAAATCCATCAAAACACGAAGAAATCCAAAAACAACCTGGAACCCTGGAAAGTTGCGAGAGCAGATGCTGCGTTTATTTTCACTTACTTTCAAATTAGTGATGACCGGAAAAAACGTCTATGATGGAAAACAAATTTGTATGAAAGAAGATCATTATTATTTATTATTGGAATTGAAATCCGAAGAAACGAGTGAATATGAAAACATCACCGGGTTCATAAATGTCACCCACGAATATTGAATATATATTTTGAAATGAAAATGAAACAGAAATCTCTGTACACGCATCATTTTGAATTTCATCTTGTGGTAATTCGGATTCCTTTGATCCCAAATTCCGTAGTCCTGCCCGTAAAATTCAATTAATTCGAGAGATTGTTCGTCACTCCACAACAAACGCCCGAATAGCCGTCCAAACGAGAACTGCGAACGCCTTTGAGATCGCGACAAAAACCGACACCCCGATGGATAGCCAAGAACGGTCTGACGAACGTTACAGTAACGTTCGTGGTGCCGTCCACACGAAGAATTAGCATTACATTACGCGTTGCATTACACGTTGCATTACAGTCGTCTGTACCCGGCTTTACATTACGCGTTGCATTAAGCCGGGTCCAGACGGCTGTAATGCAACGTGTAATGCAACGCGTAATTCAGATTGCACCGTCTGGACGGCTCACGAATACACGGCGAATCTTCAACGCGACTCCTAGTTCGTCAGCTGTTTCACTCGGTTTCTATAAACATGCCGATAAGGAAACTTGCAGGGTTGGCATAGAATTTCTGCATTTTATAAAACCTAGTGGATTTTTTTAAATTGATAAAACCCACTATTATTGGGTTTTTTCGGTTTTCTCAAAAATAGCAAATTTTCGGTTTAACCA
Organism: Hippodamia convergens; assembly: GCA_038502775.1. Lineage (NCBI taxonomy): Eukaryota > Metazoa > Arthropoda > Insecta > Coleoptera > Coccinellidae > Hippodamia > Hippodamia convergens. Next base: position 61,037,299 of record CM076609.1, on the reverse strand, counting down.
ATGTCACATACATAATATATTTTTTTGGGAATGTTCATTTAAAAATTTTGAATAAATACTATATAAATGAGTTTGAACTCTTTCCGACTCTTCTTCACTATTGTGATTGATGAATAGAATTTGGTATTTTTCGTTCCCGACGAAAAAACGGGCATTTTTGTACAGGAAAATTTGAAATGAACAAGATTAAACATTTCTAACAACTGTCTACTGAGAAACCAGAGGAAAACCAGCTGAACCTCGAACAACCTTCCAGAAGCAAACTTCACCTTTTTTTTCCCACTAGAGGGATTGACGACTTGTTTTCACTTTCGTCATTTTGGAACCAGAATTCGTGAAAAATGTGGAATTTTTTTCACAGCTCCGACACAGTTCTTTCAGTTCTGCATAATTACTGAAACTGTATGAAATCTGAAGAAAAACTGAATATCCCCGAAAAAATCCATCAAAACACGAAAAAATCCAAAAAAAAACCTGCTACCCTGGAAAGTTGCGATAGCAGGTGCTGCGTTTATTTTCACTTACTTTAAAATTGGTGACGACCCGAAAAAACGTCGATGATGGAAAACAAATTTGTATGAAAGAAGATCTTCATTATTATTTATTATTGGAATTGAAATCCGATAAAACGAGTGGACAATATGAAAACATCACCGCGATCCTAAATGTCGCCGACGGATTTTGAAAATATAATTTGAAATGAAAACGAAACAGAAATCTCTGTCCACGCATCATTTTGAATTTCATCTTATGGTAATTCGGATTCCTTTGGTCAAAATTCCGTAGTCCTGCCCGAAAAATTCAATTAATTCGAGAGATTGTTCGGCACTCCACAACAAACGCGCGAATAGCCGTCCAAACGAGAACTGTGAGCGCCTTTGAGATCGCGACAGAAATCGACACCCCGATGGATAGCCAAGAATGGTCTGACGAACGTTACAGTAACGTTCGTAGTGCCATTACAGCTGTCTGGACCCGGCCTTAAAAAGACTGAGATAGTTAACTTTCATAGTATTATACTGTCATATTGTTCTGAATTTTAGTACTTTTGAGATGAATATTGTTAGATTTTTGTTTCTATTGCTTGTATCAACAAACAATCAACTAAATCAAGTGATCCTACTTAAAAATATTAAGTAAAACTAAATCAAACTAGTACAAGCTGAGTGAATAACGTTACCTCAAATGTCGAACGGCTTTACTGAAAACTGGAATAGCATTGTCTCTCAGTGTCAGAGCCAGATTAGTCATGTGGGGGGGGGCATAGGCAGTGCAATTTCGGGACACTTACTCAACCATAATAAGAATGTGCATGGGGCACGGGTTCCCTAGCAGATGCGAGATCCCTAGCCCTAGGCAATCGCCTAATCTTAATACAGCTCTGCCAAGTACCTATTTATAATTATTTCTAATTGTTACTAGGTGATTTTAATACTTGAAAGACATGTGCCAATATTGACAATAAGGGATTTGTACTCATTTTCATTAAGTTTCATTATAATTCTTACAAAATTTTGTATTTTATCAGTACCATGTTACCCTCGTCAGTCTCCTGGCAGTCAAATTCAGAAAATTTCAATTATCTCACAATCTACTTCAAAAAGTGACTGGCCCGATTCGGAACAAAATATTCATAAGATTAGCCATCAAATACACAGGAATTATTAATAATTTGAATGAATAACTATAGTAAACAAAATATCCTCAAAAGTTGCCCAATTTTTGTAGAATCGCCCATAACTAACTAAAGAAGAGTAGTTCCCATTTCTCTCTATATAAGCTTAAGCTTGTCCTAGTATTTTAAATTATTTTTTACTCACTCTATCAAGGTAGGGCCAAACTCCCGTCACTATAATACTAAATCCGAGGGACATGGAAAACATCGTGAAATAAATTATGTATATAGATCTCCATCTCTCTGTGTACTGTTTTTTATTTTCTAAATCATCTGGTGGCTCGAATTGCGTCTTGAATTTTTCACGAATATTCTTAGCGTTCTGTTGAAGCCGTTCCATTTTTAAACTGAAAAAAAAAATGAAAATTAAAAATGGGATTATTAATTCCATTTTTATGACTTTTCTAGAACAAATTCGTTCACTCATTGAATATCAAATTTTCCCTGTCTAATTTTTTACTCAACTATAGAGCTATTTATATTGATACCATTTTAAAAGCTGAAGATATATCAAGCTGTATAAATCCTCAGAGCCGGACCGTGGGCGTGGCGAAGGAGGCATTTGCCACGGGCGCAAACGACCTAGGGGCGCAAAATGTGAAATATGATATATTCCATTTTAAATAAAGATTGACTACAAGCACTATATTTCAGAATGGCGTATTTTCCAGTTTACAAAGTTGAGAAACACGTAGTTAACTAACGCTACCAAAACGGAACAAAATCATAGAAATTATACATGGCGGGAAACACAACTCGGTGCACATAAAAATTGATGTTTTCGCTGAAACCAAAGCAAGAAGAGTTAAGTTTTAGTTTATTTATTTCCAAAGAATATATTGATGATTTCTGTTAATTAGTATTCATTTTTTCATTTATTTTGTTGATGAGAGTTTTAATTTATTTACTTTGTTAGAATATCTGTTGTTAGAATTATTTTTTAGTCTTTGTTGTCTTCATGTTTTAATACTTTCTTCAGTGTTTATATATAACAGTATATAATATTTTGAGAAAAAATAACAATTTTTTATCGTTTTCTATTCATTTTGTTGATTGAGTATTTGTTCATTACATTTTAAGAAATATGGGATATTATCCATATTATAAATGTGAATGTCCGTGTGTTTGTTTGTCCTCTATGGACTGAGAAACCAGATGACCGATTTTGAAGAAACTTTCACTATATTGTAGAGAATATAACTACTTTCCGGCTTTTACTTGCGACGCTGCGTAAACTGTAAGAGATAGAGATACGTGGTCAAAGACAATTTTGTAGTGCTCGAAAAGTTCTATGAAAAAATCCGCGACGGCATATGTCTAACTGCCGAAGACAACCCACGATAGCCATTCTTATCATTTTCAATTCAATCCGAAATAATAGTTAATTTGAAGAGGGCTTTTGACTGGCATGAAATGAATCAATATAAAAATGAATGTGACTGTTATCTGCGGCGTTTATCCCTGATGAAAAATGCTTATTATAGTATAGTTTTCTAATGGATACTTTGAAAGTTACAGTAGGTTGAACGAGTGTGAATTTGAGCAAGAAATTATTAAATCTATACGCGATATCGTTTTGTCATGTATACACGTGCTGTCTCTCCTTCGATACGAGGTTATGAATGTGAGGTTGCGGACCTATCAGTTTTAAATTGAAATATAACGCGAGCGGAGCCGCGGGTATGAGCTTGTTGTGAATAAAAAAGTTCTCAATAAATGTCAATTATGAAAAACATGTATCTATTGAATAATGAATTTCTTCAAGGGCGCATTTTGAAAGTTTGCCACAGGCGCTAGAATCCTAGTTCCGGCTCTGTAAATCCTGTCCCGGATGTGTAACTTAGGTCAATGTCTAGATCAGGTTGTGTCGAAAAGAAAAAGAATAAAAAATTCAAATTATTATAAGTTCGGTCACAGTTTAGAAATAAAATTATTATATTACTAAACTGTGGTTTGGTATGCCAGAAGCTGAAGACACATTATGTATAATACGTCTTATGTTAAACACGTCACACTACGTATGCCGCCTAGCACGATTGGTCATCTCGTTGTCGTGGTATGCGAGCTCAAGTTGTTTTATTAATTCTGTGAGCCATGTTCTTGGGACGAACAACGATACCAAAATGTCAAGACCCCTCTTTCCCTATGATCCGCTAACAACATGGGTTAAGTGTGTTACAGCAAAAGCCCAAGGCAACAAGAAGCAACGAAGAAAGAAAGGAAAACATGCCGATTCCAAACGAAGCACCAAGCTGACTACACGAACTCAAATCCTTTCTATTTCCGGGGCTCGTGTATAAGCGACCCTAGGCCAGGAGCACAGCCGTCTATAGAGATAGCCTGGAACTAAATCTGGCAACGCCGTATGCGAACGCGAAGCGTAGGTATACTCGTCCGATCCGTTAACGCGGGATATCATGTTATTTCGAATTCAAATATTTGCAAATTCATCAAATGAATTTTTTGCTTTAAGAAAAAAGAATACAAGACCCTACTTAGTCAAAAAATTGAATATCTTAATGACTCCTTGGCAAAAATCTCACGATTGTGTTTCAATCTTGTTTGGAATTGAAAGGTAATCTGAATCTGAATTATAAGTTAGGAAGACAATTAGATATTCAATTCATTGTTCAGCAAGAACCACAGGAAGGTGTAGGGCCAACTCTTGCCAAAAAAATTAAATGAAATTCTCTACGTGAACAAAACAAGTATCCTCAACATAATTATGAACTCAATATATGTAGAAATCGAAGTGAATGTGAAAATGAATACATATAAGATGTTAACACAACGAATATTGAAATTTTCAACAAAAAATTGATATGCAATCTCAACGGAAATGCATATTTTCATGAAAAGTTGGACGATTTCATTCTAAGGAGGGTGAGTTTCTATCTTTGGGTAATGCAAACTTTTTCCTATCTCCCAAGTGTTTTCTCGGTTTGCTCGACATTAATCATATTATTCTTATTATTTACGAGATTGTTTAGGAGTAAATTTGCAAAAACCGAACGAAGTGAATTTAAAATTGATTTCGCATTCGTACCTCAACTACTGACTGCTGCTCGAAGGAGCAGCATATTCTGAAACATAAATTTTGGCGGAGTTATTCATGTCGCTATTTTGCAATTAATATAAATCTAAAATGGACAAACTTTTGAAATTAATTTCCTATGATTATCGGAACTATTTTCATCGCAATTGAAATTCTAACCTAACCTCCAACCTATCCAGTACATGATCTCAAGTTAGTAAAGAAAATCAGACGAAACCTTCATTGCACTTCACTAAAAAACAGTTTTTCAGTTCCCATAAAGTTCACTTATTTCCAGCCATTCATTCACTGAAACACTACGATTTATCAACAAAATTCAAACACACGTACCTACACTATCAACAAAACTCGCCCTACTGAAAATCTATTCTTCACCACACATCACGAGTTTCGTGGGTCTCTGGTAGGCCTACGCGCGACGCTGCCGAATTTCCTTGTTCCTGGCTTGTACTTTAGAAGGCTGTGCCAGGAGCCAGGAGGGCCTAGGAATCGCCGGAGATCGAGCTGGCAAGCAAAGGCCGATGGGCGCATGAAATATGACTCTAAGGGCCGTTTGCACCGCTTTGGCTTAGTTGCTAAGCGTCACTTTAGGTCCGGTTTTGCAGGTAGTTTAGCATGCTTAAGTGACACTTTAACTCTAAGCCAAGGCAGTGCGAGCGGCCCTATGTCTCTATTGACCCCTAGAGTACTCGGACACGAAGCAGACTCAAAGAATACTGTAAGCACAAAGCACAACATGCAAACCAGCACAGCTAGAACGAACAGGAGTGATTTTGCCTTCCCCCAGATACTGGAACAGTCTAGGGACCGGACCCAAGCTGCAAGTTAGGACTCCATCCGATTGTCGTGTATATGACCTCCTTCAATTAATTATGGCAACAGTGCAAATTCAGACGACCGATCGGGATGCTACTGTTTGTACGAATTTCGTAGTTCTATGTGTACGGATTTACCTACAATATACTGGTTTATCCAATTTTCAACCTTTGAAAAATAAATTTGAAGTTTTTTCTGAAAATTTCACCGGCACCAGTCGCTACGAATGTAGCACAAATTTTTTCACAAATTCGGGAGAAGAGAAATCATAATTGCTGAAAACGATTTTCTTGCAAATGAGAGATACTTTTGGAAAAATGCGAACGGCACAACTCAGTAAACAACACAGTACATGAATACCAAAATCTATTTCAGCTGTCTAAAATCAATTTTATGGAAAATTTTAGGCTGTTTCGAACAACACATTTTGTGAAATATCTTGAGAACAGTATATGGATAGCACAATTTTTTCCAGTCATTGGATTTCAATTTTTCGAAAAGTGCTGGGCTGGCCCGTTTTTTCGGTTTTTGAAATATCTCGAGAACCACATGGAATTAAGAAAAATCCAAAAGTGCTGGGCCAACTTCACACACATCTCCATCCAGACTACTTGGACTTTATTGCAAACCCTGAATCTTCGGATTTGATGACCCAACAACTAATATTTAATATTAGAGAGTTGAAGTGTTTCCACGAACGTAGACGTAGACGTTATAATTGACATAAACACATGCGCATTCGTCAGTTTTTAACGTCAACGTTAGAGTCAGCTTAAGGGCTGACGTAAACTAGCGTCCTCTCACGTATACCTTAAACGTCAACATACGTGACCCGAACGTTAAACGTATCTGCCGATGAGTTGCAAATATTTGAATTTTGACATGACTTTCTCTCAACCTTGAAAATATTCTGGTATTTTTGCTAGTTATTAGCCTAGCTTTTACATGGCATCACTTCAATTCTCTTTTCACTGCAGCGCGTGAACGTTATTTCTCACGTTAACGTTCACGTTCGGGCTTACGTGCTGTGCGCACTTCAACTCACTATTAGTACTCTGTCGATACCTGACTCTCATAGCTCTATTCTAGAAACCAGGGGCATTTGCTCTCTACCGAAAACGGAATGTAGAACAGAATTAATCTACCTGATGTGAAAGAACCGTTCATATGAAAGTCTTGCAGTTTTCGAGATATTTGATGATTTATGAAAATGTTGAATTTTTCCACTAAATACCTCTCATGCCATAGGTACAATTAAAATTCTTTCGAATCAGTTTTTTCGGGAACATTGTTAAATGATGACTTAAATTTATGCACTGAAAAAGTCACGTTTTGGAGGAAGTGTTTTTCTGAGGTGGTGATAGAAAGAAGAACTGGACCTTTTCTGCATAAGTTGAAAAGTTGTCTATTCTGTGAAGATTTCGAAAAAGTAAAATACAGGTGATCAACTTCTTCCGAAAGATAGATATTCAAATGTTTATCGAAAATTGAACTTTTCTGTGAAAATCTAATTTTGTCACTTTTTCCTAGAAACCTGCACATTCTGCAGAAACTTATTGAATTATTACATTGAAAAATGTCAGTTACTCCTTAAAATACTCATAAAATAAAATTATTCTTTATGATATGCGCATAAAGCTTCAATATCATGAAGTCTATTGTAAGGTCACTTCATAAAAATCAGAAAAATGAAGAATGTGGTGAGATATATAATTTACAATTACTATTTGAGCAGATGTTCAAAATGACCACCCCCTTCGCGAATATATATCCTGATTCGATTGAGAACTTATTATCTATACTAGTATCAGGTATCCAAATTTCTTTCCGTCATTTTAGCTGCAGAAATACAAATGAGGTACCTTAGTTCCGCTTCATCTCTTACAGGATTTGAATAAATTCCATTTTTAAACAACCCCAATCGAGACCCCAATAAAAAAAAAATGCAGAGGATTTAGGTCTAATGAACGGGATGACCACAAAATTTTACCTCCCCCTCCGATCCACAGGTGAGGATATGTGTGGTTGACAACTGTAGTGTGCTAGGGGTCGTGTTGAAACCACAAATTAAAGTATAAATGTTAAAGTTTTTCATCTGGATATTGTATCTTAAAGATATGGGATAATGTCGACGCCATAATGAAGCTGAAACCGTTCTCTTTTTCATCAGTCAAACTATTCTGTTTATTTACACAATTTATTTTCACTACTTGGATAGCTCCGATTGCACTCTGCTCTCGCTTCACTCACGATCTTCACTACTACTGGTGCCCTCCGTCGGTGAGCGGCAGTTTTATATCTAGAAATCTCTCGAACGCGAATACAGGAAGTCGTGGAATGTTTCTCGAAAGAAGACAGGGGCGGCTACAGATCTCAGCGGCCGTTACATTGCCCCCTACTTAAGATGTTCGGTCCCCGAACACCCTGATTTTTGTGGATGACCCGACAACCGTCTCTCTTCCTGCATCCCCTTGCTGTTCAAAATAGCATTCCACAGTTCGCTCTTTCTCTGGATTACCACTCGGATTGAAGTACAGACGTAGCCTTATTCCTGTCGCTTGGAAAATAAGCTCCAGCATGTTTCGGACAGTTCTCCAGTTGAGCTGGTCTAGACCACAACCCATCTTTGGCACAGCTAGCCTCTTTACCCTCAGCTTGGTGAACTCGTCTCTCAGGTCTAACAGAGTATCCCACATATTTTTGTGAGTTGACTTGTCGTGGAAGAAACGCTTTGTTACCAGGTAGAAGAGGTAACGCTGGCCGTCGGCTAAATTCAAGGCTTTTCCAGGACGAGGATGTTGTTTGAGGAGCTCAGGAATGCGTCCAAACTCTGGACATACGCAGGTCTTCAGCGACACAATGGGCTAGTGAATAATCTTCAGGCACAGAGAAAATATCTTGCTACTGCTCGATGGTAACTCCGAATCTTGCTTTACCAGTGCCACCATAGTTTGCCATGATTTGGTCGAAACTTAACTCGTCATGCTTCGACTTCTGATCAGTTGTTCTTCTCAGATGAGTGTCTTTGAGTCCTTCGTAGTTTGCCTCGTATTCCGCCAGAAGATTCACATGAACCACTCGTTTCTTCCCTTTGGGTAGCCATTGAATACGGTACACTACATCGTTTATTCTTTTTATCACCTTGTATCGTCCTTCCCAATCCTTCTTCAATTTAGGTGACAATCCGCTTCTTCTCTGTGGGTTGTATAGCCATACCAAGCCTCCCACATGGAACCCACCCTCTGCAGCTTTTCTGTCATACCGTGTCTTCACCCGGTCACTAGCTATATGGATGTTCTGTCTTCTCCAGCTATCTCCGTTCCAGGCTTACAAACAAACTCCAGGTCACAAGGTAACCGTATTTCCCGGCCGAACAGAACACAGGCTGGTGTTTCTCCGGTTGATTCTTGCACTAACGATCTGTAGGCCATGGTTAACAGATGGAGGTACCTATCCCAGTCTCTCTGATGATCTGAGATTACTTTAGTCAGGTATTTACCCACAATGCGGTTCATCCTTTCGACCATGCAATCTTACTGTGGATGGAGTGGTGGTTGTCTTCTTGATTCCGAGCAATTCACATACACTCTGGAACAAGGTGGACTCGAAGTTCCGTCCTTGATCGGAATGTAGCTCGAGTGGCACACCAAACCGGCTGAACATCTCCTTAATCTAAACTTCTGCCTTTGTAGAGGCTTCTTGGTTTGGAATGGCATATGCTTCAACCCACTTGGTGAAATAATCCATCGCCACTAGTATATACTTATCCCGTCTTCGGTTTCTGGGAATGGTCCTGCAATGTCGATTGCCACTCGTTATAAGGGACTGCCCACATTGTATTGCTTCTTTGGCGCTCTACGATTTCCCCTCGGGCTATTCGATGAAGCACATTCTCGGCATTTCCGGCACCAATACTTAACGTCTTCTTTGCAGTTGGCCCAGTAAAAACTTCCTATGACCTTTTCCAACGTTTTCTTGATGCCGAAATGCCCACCTGAAGTTCCATCGTGTAGTTTCTCGGGCACACGACTCTTGGGAATTAACAATTGTTTTCTGACTGTGGTACCTTCGTCACTTTCGAGGGATCTCTTCAGCAGTCCATCCTTCATCATGATGGAATCCCACTGTGCCCAGTGGGACTTGACTCCAGAATTTAGATGACTTATCTCCTCCCATTTTGGCCACTGCCCCTTCTTCTTCCAATCCAGCAAAATCCTCATCTCAGGGTCCCCTTCTAGCTTTCTGCAGGGCTCCTGGCTGCCAGTTCGTATCCACGAAGGTCGTTCTTAAACATAATTCCTTCCCTTCTACTTTACTGCAGTTCTTTCAATCAGAAGGACATGGTCTCCTAGATATTGCATCGGCGTTACCACGTGTCTTGCCTGCGCGATGTTCAATAGTGAGATTATACTTCTGGAGTCTCTCTATCCATCTGGCAACTTGACCCTCTGGATTCTTGAATTGTAGAACCCACTTCAGAGCTGCATGATCTTTCCTTAGAAGGAATTCGCGGCCATACAGGTACTTATAGAAATGTTCCGATTTGTCTGCAGCCAGAAGCCCTCTCCTTGTAACGCAATAGTTACGTTCGGGCTTTGACAAGACCTTGCTAAAGTATCCTATGACTTTTTCTTGACCATTCTGGATTTGGAATAATATACTTCCTATGGCCGTGTTGCTTGCATCTGTGTCCCGAATGAACTTTTCACTGGTCTGGGGATAACTAAGGATAGGAGCTATGGTAAGAGCTTGCTTCAGTCGATTGAAAGCATCCTCACATTCCGCGTCCCATCTGAAGTTCCTCCCATCTTCCGTCAGTCTCGTTAAAGCCTTCGCGATATTAGCAAATCCAAGGACGAATTTCTTATAATAGGTGCCCAATCCGAGGAAGCTTCTAACTTGATGCCTGTCTCTCGGTATTGGCCACTCTCGTACGACTTTGATCTTGTCTGGGTCGGTGCTGACTCCAGCTTCAGATACAACATGTGTCCTGAATTCGACGTATTGATTGAGTGTTTCACAACGTTCGTCCTTCCCATTTGAACGTCGCCCATAGTAAAAACATCACTATATTCGTTAATCAACTTCCTTACTTCTCCTATGTGTTCTGATTCAAGATCTGTTCAGGATGCAGTCAATGTGTCTAGTAGTTTCTGCTTTTCCCATCCTGAATGCTCCCGGCCACACAAACTACGGAATAGCTTTCTCCAAGACTTTTTTAGAGTCACTGGGTACATGTTGGTGTTCAATATTCCGACAGGGACTTCCTTTCCTCTTCTCACCAAGGTTTTTCCTACTACTACGATGTTGTCTTCACTAGCTGGTTCGATGAGTCTTATACAGCCGTCTCGGAAGTCCCCGTCTAGGTATCCCTTTACAATGATTTCTGCCTGGCCATGTAGGTCAACTTCTTCGTTCAGCAAGACTTTAATCATAACATCTTCAGATTCCAGGAATGGAACTTCCAGACTTAAGGCGTCGTTTCTCATATCCATCTAGAATCCATATCTCTTCATGATGTCCATCCCCAAGATTACTTCCTCCGTGATATCTGCCACCAGTACCTCATGTTCGAGAGACATATTACCAATGTCCATGACGATATTCTTACTTCCAAGGGTTGAGACATCCTCTCCAGTCGCAGTCCGTAAGCGCACCGCCAATGATAGGGTTTTTCCACTTTCTTTCACTATATCCGGCCTCACATATCGGGTTGCACCGGTGTCGACTAAGATTTTAACTGATGCTTGGAGAGATGGCCTGGATTATTACTTCTGGGATATTGTAATGGCGGCTAGGTTGATTTTTCTGTTCTTGGTGTTTCAGTTTGGCCAGTTGCGCCGAGTACGTGTTCTCTCACCTCTATTTCAGCTTCTAGGTACTCTGTTTTGTTGCCCTCGAGCAGCTCGGCGTACTATCCCTGCTATGCTCTCCTTGCTGGCTGAGGAATCACCTTCAGTGCGTCTCACTTTAACAAGTTCCCGTGTGCGAATCTTGTTTGGCAGCTTCAAATTCTAGTGCGTGGGCCAAGGCATCATCCAAAGTTCTGGGTCGAGCCAATGGCAGTGTCTGCTGGGTCTCCATATCTCCCAATCCGTCGACATAGGTTTGTATGGCGAGTTGATCCAGGAAACTATCTGGTGCTGAAGGATATGCCAGTCTTACTAACCTTGCTACGTCTGCCTCGAATTCTTGCAAGGTTTTTGCACTCTTCTAATGGCAGCTCTTGCATGCGTGATACACTTGTTGGAGGTGCGCATCACCATATCTCATCTGCAATTTGCTTATCAAAGTCTCATAATTTGTCTGTTGGCTTGCAGGAATAGTCCAGAGGATCCTCAGGGCATTTCCCCTCAGTGCAACAATCAAGGTCGTCGCTTTCCGTTCTCCGTCCCAACCGTTAGCATTGGCTGCTGTTTCGAATTGTTTCTGGTATGTGCACCAAGAAGTTTTGCCATCGAAAGTAGAAGGTTAAATCCTTATTCTACTTTTTCCACCCCTATGTTCCAGCTTAACAGAACAACACTTGCTGAATTTCTTACTCAATCGTTCTTCCATGGTTTTTACATGTTCGTCCAGTTTTTCTTGGATTTCTTCTTCTATATCATCAAATTTCTCTTCCATATGTCCAACTCTGTCTTCAACTTTCCCAATCTTGTCTTCCACGTTTCGAATCTCGTCTTCGGATGTTCCCGATCCTTTTGTCTAACTTAGAGTAATTGTTCTTCAACTCACTTTCCTTTCATGCCAATTTATTTTCCAAATCGTGTCCTATTTTCTTTGTGTTTTCCTCCATTTTCCTTGAGTTTTCTTCCATTCGATTTTTCATTTCTTTCGAATTTTCTTTCATTTTATTTTCCATTTTCATCGAATTTTCTAATATTTTATTTTTCATTTTCTCAATTTTCGAAATCATTTCTACAAAAGCTAGCTTGAAAAATTCCATAGTCACCTGGTCAATTTTGTTTGACCCTGCCTGCCCTGTACAACTAGAAATTGCTGAAATTTGGTTGATAGATCACTTTTATATGTTGAATCCGTTTGTTTGAAAAGATAGTAACAAGAAACATTCATTAATTAATCGAAAAATATTGAACTTCTATTTTTATACTGTGAAGACTTTGATAATAAATATTTTTAATCATTAATTCGAACTAATGAAAATTTCCTGTGAAAAATTCTAGAAATTAACACTTTTCCAAATCTCTATTGAGCACTCAATCATTTGCAAATACAACTACTGTGAAGCTCGACCATCAGGTTATATTTGAATATTTTGTTTCTATGATGAACCCATTAAAAATCTTGAGTTACTTGATGTGAATTGAAATAAACCTCAGACTGGACTTTCAAGGACTCTTGAGATGACAATTCTTGAACGAAGTACAGGCGGTGCTTGGCATAGCTCATTTATTGGCTAGACGGATACGTTGTCTTTTATCAAATTTCAAATTTTCCTGTAATCATAAAAACCGAACCACTTCGTATATTTTTTTTTCATTTCGGATATGCGCATCGCAAAGCTGTCTTTATTATTTTGATCTCGACAACTCCCTTCTACTCTTGAACCAACTAGTTTAAGTCTTTTGAGTAAATAAATACAAAAGGTGTATGCAATAGTTGGTTTTACTACTGCTTTATAGATTCTAGATTTTGTTTGTATGTTGATGAAGATGTGTCATTCAAACATCCCGGTACTCTTGCTGCCCTTGTAGTTTGCTACTTTATCACCACAGCCCGATATTTCTATTCCCAAGTACTTGAACTTTTCTGGTTGGATAACTTTACCTTCAACTTCAAGTTCGCATCTTAGTGGGATTTTTGATGTTGTCATACACTTAGATTTCTGGATTGATATTATCATATTGAATGATTTGGCAATGCAGTTGAATCGTTGTACCTATTCTATTGATTTTCCCTTATCTGATGTCTTATAACAAATACCGCATCCGTGCATGACCTGTCCGATCTGAATCCCTGCTGTTCGGCAGCTGGTGTTGTTAAGTTATTAGCTATGAGCTTAGTTTTAGTGTGGTGCTTAGTAGATTTATGCCTCTGTAGTTGAAGGGGATTTTCTCGTCTCCATTTGTAAATATCAGGATTGTGTTGCTTCTTCGCCATTTATCGGATATTCTATGATGGTAAATTATATTTTTTGGATAAGTGATGTTAACTACTGTATAAGATTTTGACCGCTATATCCTGTCCTGGGGTCTTCCTGTTTTTTAGTGGAGAGCTGTACTCCGCCTGCCGTCATGATGGTCAGGTGAATTGAGAAGCTTGGTGGCATGTTGTCGGTACTAAATCCCGGAAAAAGGAGGAAGGTTGTCAGATCAGGTTAGCTCCTTACCGGACTTGAAAAAAACCTATTACGGCTCACGGAACCGATACTCTCCTCGGAATTGGACTGATTCACGGATTCTAACACTCTTCTAAATTCGACACTTCGTGGCTCGTTTTGGAATTTTGAACTCGTGTAAGAATATCAATGCCTTCTGCACTTGTATCATAAATAATAATGTATTCTATATTTGATAGATGCATTCTACAAGGGAGAAAGCGAACTAGGACATCAATTTTGGGATCGACTAGTTTTATTCACTACACATAAATTTATCGATGTCGATAAATTTTGAATGAGGGCAATGGAGAATGCTTAGATATCAAATACTGTATCCACTAAATTCAATAAAAAAAAATTATCATGGGTATTATCTTTACTTCGGGTGGGATTCAGAGGTTAAATTTTCAACGCTTAACATTCGGAGTCGTTTTTTCGACGGAAAGGCGTGATCCATGCATAACCCATTTCTAAGGGAATATTCTTCACGGCATTATGAATAATATCGAATAAAAATTGACTTCCCGTGTAATTCAGGGGCTGAATTTGGAATACCTAACATTCATGGTCGTATTTCGATAGGAAGGCGGATCCTTGCGTCATCAAATTTCGAGGAGATATTCTCCAGGACATTATTAAAAATTTTGATTATTCTTTATAATGCCCTAAAGAATATTCCTTTCAAATTTCATTATGCAAGGATCACGCCTAATAATAGAAATACGACCCCGAGTGTTACCATAAAAATACAATCTCGAGTTTAAAGAATTGAAAATTCAATCACTGAATCTCGCCGGAAGTCAATTTTTTTCCCTCATTCTTCATAATGTCCTACACAATGTTTCCCTCAAATTTGTTTATAAAAATATCACGCCTTCCCACAGAAATACGCCCTAGGTGTTAAGGGTTGAAAATTCAACAACTCAATCCCACCGAAACTCAATTTTTTTCTCCAATTCTTTATATGAAAAATATTTCCTTCAAATTTGGTAATGCAAATATTACGCCTTCCCATCGATATAGGACTTCGAATTTTAAGGGCTGAAAACCCATCCACTGAGTACCAACCAACATATTTAGTGGTTAACAGTACAAATTTCTTGATATCTTCGCATTCTCCATTGAATTCATTCACAATTTGTTGAAATCGATAAATTTACGTGTAGTGAATATAACTATTCAATTCGAAAAATTGATGTCCTTTTTTCTTCCATTCAGTATTTTGACTACCAAATACGAAAATTTCGTCCCGAGTCGCCACTGTTTTGAATAAAGTCACTGTATGCATATCATGCATACCTAATGTGACTTTTAGAATTCTAACTCGTAGGGACTATTTTTGTAGAGAATTTAAAGAGCTCCAACTTTTGTTTAGAGTTTTTTGATAAAGCCAATCGTTTTTGAGAAAAAATAAAAAAAATAAAAAAATTAACCTCTGACCTCGAATAACTTTCGGCGCACCCATAGGATCGATAGGGACATTTCACACACTATTCGTAATGGTAGATCCTATACTCTGTATGTGTTCCGATTAATAGTTTCCGAGATATGAATTTTTCAATGTTAGGGGTTGAAAAAACAACCCCTTCGTCCCATGGGAAGTCGGTCATTTTTTTCAGTGGTAATTACTATCGATATGATTAACCCACATGCAAAATCTGTATGTGTTCCGAAGAATAGTGTCCGAGATATGAATTTTTCAATGTTAGGGGTTGAAAAAACAACCCCTCCGTCCCACGGGCAGTCGATCATTTTTTCAGTGGTAATTAGTATCGAAATGTTTAACCCACATGCAAAATCTGTATGTGTTCCGATTAATAGTTTCCAAGATATGAATTTTTCAATGTTAGGGGTTGAAAAAACAACCCCTTCGTCCCACGGGAAGGCGATAATTTTTTCAGTGGTAATTAGTATCGATATGATAAACACACATGCAAAATCTATATGTGTTCCGAAAAATAGTTTTCGAGATATAAATTTTTCAATGTTAAGGGTTGAAAAAACAACCCCTTCGTCCCAAGGGAAGTCGATCATTTTTTCAGTGGTAATAAGTATCGATATGATTAACCCACATGCAAAATCTGTATGTGTTCCGAAGAATAGTTTCCGAGATTTAAATTTTTCAATGTTCAGGGTTGAAAAAACAAGCCCGTGCTCCCACAGGAAGTCGATCGTCTTCTGGTAATATCGATATTGGAAATATATTCTCCGAGATATCGAATTTTAACAGATTTCAGTTAATAATTTTCGATCAGGCTGCATGCCACTTATCCCGCCGTTCG
Organism: Hippodamia convergens; assembly: GCA_038502775.1. NCBI lineage: Eukaryota > Metazoa > Arthropoda > Insecta > Coleoptera > Coccinellidae > Hippodamia > Hippodamia convergens. Next base: position 61,021,130 of record CM076609.1, on the reverse strand, counting down.
GTGCTTTCGCCAAACTGGCCGCTGGAGGCCGTTGGAAGCAGTCTGCCAAGTTCACACCGTGTATCTTTTGAGATAAGATTATCTCTAAAGATGTTTCTGCTTTCTTCACTGGGTCGTAAATCCAATAAAGTAGCAGTGCAGAATTCAGTAGTTTGTAAGGCTACTGAATTCAGGGTTGGTTTAATTGTAGAGGGTCATAAATCCACTACAATGAGAATTAAACACACGGTGGTGTTTTTCAGGTATTTATTTGGAGTACAGAGTTATGGTGAACTTGAAGCTGAACTTGAATTCGAACTTGTTGTTGAGATCACAATTGTCGGTAGGTATATAAAGAAAAATATTTGCTGATAAAGACTTTTTCTACAAGCGTGCACTTTCATTCTCTTTCCCGCACGTATTTCAATACGTAAAGAGTCACATTGCCAAACAGTGTGGGAAAAACCCCTGCTATTCCATTACCGCATGCAAATGCGTGTGGTAATGGATTAGCAAGGGTTTTTCTCGCACGCTTTTTCTAAAGAATAAACTGAATAATGATATATCTCTATGCCACCGACGATGTTACTATGGAAACGGCTTGTGAATAAGATTTAATACATTGTCATTATATCATGAAATTGTGTTTAAATATAAATATTATCAACTCGAATTCAATCAGTACGCTCCGGTAAAATGGATACTTCGGGATCTGATGATGGCCTGCCCGAAGAAATATTAGCAGCTTCTTATGAAGCGAGTTTAAATTTGTTACCGGCCAAGTCGAAGATAAAATATGAGAAGCAATATTCAGAATTCATTGATTGGTGTATTTCCAAAAAGTTTCAACCGAGGAAGGAGGAAGTGTTTTCGGCGTATTTTTTGGAAATGTCCAAAATCTGGAGACCAAACACATTATGGTCTCGATATTCAATGATGAAGAGTGTTTGTAAACTGAAACAGGATTTGGATATTGGAAAATTCCATAAATTAACTGCCTTCAATAGACAGAATATAGAATTTCGTCCAAAAAAGGCCAAAACTTTTAATGAAGAGGAAATAACAAAATTCATGAGTGAGGCATCTGATGTAATTTACTTGATGATGAAGTTGGTAACAATTTTTGGATTAGCTGGTGCCTGCAGACGAGAGGAACTTACAAAACTCACCATCGACGATATAGATGATAAAGGAGACTTGAACATCGTCAATATTAACGATTCCAAAAATCATTCACCACGATCGTTTGTTATATCCCAAGACACCAATAATGGTGTCATATACAGAAAATATATGAATTTACGTCCAAAGGAAATACCTCATCGCCGAATTTTCATAAAGTATAATCGGGGAAAATGTAAGATTCAACCTGTCGGAATCAATACAATAGGGAAAATACCGTCTGAAATTGCAGCTTACTTACGCCTACAAAATCCGGAATTATACACAGGACACAGTTTTAGGCGCTCCTCGGCTACTTTCCTAGCCAATTGTGGAGAAGGTATCACAAATATTAAACGTTTAGGAGGATGGAAGTCAACTGCTGTTGCTCAGGGATACTTGGAAGAATCTATTAACCAGAAAAAAAATGTCCACTAAAATTCTTAATTTGAATGGTTCTTCCTCTTCAAACTGTAATGCAGAATCATTACCTTCCAAAGAGCCTTCGAACAATATGATGGCAAATATTCAACGTTTTGCTTCTTCCTCTTCAAACTGTACTACAGAATCATTATCTTCCAAGGAGCAGCTGACTTCGACCAATATGATGGCTTCTGCTATAAATTTGCATAACGCGACCAACTGCACGTTTACAATAAATATAAATAATAACTGAATATTTCTAATGAATATATTGATAATAATGGGAAGGAACAGAATGTACATAGATTCCTTATCAAAATTCATTTTTATGTGCTGTTAGTCTAGTTTTCTTTTCAATTAATAAAGAATTTATGAATATTATTACAGTTTAAATTTATTTCATAGGCTTGTAGTCTCTATGGACCGAACGTCAACGATGAGAGTACAATGGTAACGACTTGTCGGAGACTTTTGTCATTCATGTGTATTTAGAATGATCAATTCACATTTGATCTGTATGTTGAAATCGATCTCGTATAAGCGCTTGAAGAAAAAATATTGTTCCTAACTCGCGCGGAAAGTGTTTTTCCCGCACTCAACTGCTTACCCGAACTCCGCTTCGCGTCGTTCGGGTAACGGCAGTTTGGTGCGGGAATATATCACTTTCCGCACTTGTTAGGAAAATAACTATTTCATCATCGTATGACTCGTAGTAGATTGCTTGAATTCGCTACTACGAGGTCATTACGAAATGATGATTGATGAAGAAATTGGTCGTCTGTGGAAATTCTGTGTAAGTGGGTCATACATGTTTTATGCAATTAAACATACTCGAGGGGCCTTGAACTCTCACCGGCGACTCCTCGTTTTGTTTACTATATGACCTGTAAGGTGTCTGGTTTAAATAATAGATTGCTGGGCAGGTGGTTAGGGTATTGTCGTCTTGGTGCTGGTTGAGGATGGACCATGATGATGGATCCCCGTTTCTCACTCTTCCGGGTGCGTTTTGAGCTATCCATGTCCATTGTGATTTCCTTTTGCATCCGAAGTGGTTCATGTTTTGTTGATCTAATTTCATTTTGAAATGTGAGATTGTCAACTGGATGCTGAATTTACCCCTTGTTATGTAGCCATGGCTTGAGTGTTCGATGTATAATCCAGACTTAAGCGACCTTATGGTGTAGTTTGCTTTAGTCATCGCCAGCTTACTACAGATCGAAAGGGTCGTGAGGAAACTAGGTATTCTTGAGGGGCTTCTGCTTTCCTCCTTCTTGTGATCCGATGTCCTATGAAGATGCGTTACTTCGTCAAGACAAACACTTAAGGGCTGATGCCATGAAGCGTGAATTAAGGCTCAAATGAACAACAGGACCTGAGAACTGGTAGAACTTACAACTTCAAAACGAGCTCTTCCGTGCAAGTGGGTCTTCAGAACAAAGAGGGATGCCAGTGGTACAATAACAGGTCATAAAGCGAGACTTGTTGCCAACGGAATCGCCCAGAGGAGGGGAGTGGATTACGAAGAAACATTCTCGCCAGTTGTCAGGTATAGCTCCATCAGATATCTCATATCGCTGGCTGCAGAATACAATCTAGACATTGATCAGATGGATGCAGTATCTGCATTCCTTCAGGGAGACCTGGAGTAGGAAATTTTCATGTCCTAGCCACCTGGTTTCAGCGATGGAACTCAAAAGTTTGTTGACTGAAAAAGAGCTTGTATGGGCTGAAGCAAGCAAGCCGAGTTTGGAATGAAAAATTGGATTCAATTTTACAAGGTTTCGGTTTGACACAGTCGAAATCTGACTCTTGTGTTTATTATAAGATAGAAGAACAGTGTATGATAATAGTGGCTGTCTGGGTGGATGACTTGTTGATTTTTGCGAATAATAGGAAAAAAATGAATGAGTTCAAATGTCAACTCTCAATATCATTCATTTGGTGAAGCCAAATCATTTTTATGTCTTGAATTAACCCGTGATCAAAAATCAAAGAAAATTTGGCTCAGTCAACAGCATTATATCGAGCAGATTCTCAAACGGTTTAATATGGATGAGGCAAATTCAGTTTCTACTCCGATGTCGAATGGTGACAATTTTTCTAAAACTCAAGAGCCGCGAACGGAAGGAGACATAGCGTTCGCTGTCAGTAGTCTCAGCCGATTCAACAACAATCCAGGCATGCCACACTGGACAGGTGTGAAAAGAGTACTGAGATATCTCCGAGGAACCTCTTCATATAAACTGAAATTCGATGGATCAAAGATTGGACCCATTTATGGATACTGCGATGCCGATTGGGCTAGTGATCCAGATGAAAGAAGATCGGTGACAGGTTACATTTTCATCAAGTGCGATGCTCCGATATCCTGGTGCACTAAGCGACAGCCTACTGTAGCTCTCTCAACAACAGAGGCTGAATATATGTCCATGTCTTCAGCAGCATAGGAAGCTTTATGGTTGAGAGGCCTTTCTGAAGAGATTGAGCAACATCCGAAGAGCCCTACAGAGATTTTTTGTGACAATCAGGAAGCCAGAAACTTGGCATTGAATGGTGCTTATCAGGCAAGGACCAAGCACATCGACGTACGGCATCATTTTATGAGAGAAAAAGTGCACGCGAAGCTTCTGGCTTTCACATATGTACCAACGAAAAAGAAGGTCACTGACTCCTTGACTAAGGCGCTTGATGTGAATAAATTCAGTGAGTGTATCAAGTACCACGGAATCTGCAAATAAGGAGGGTGCTGGACAATTGATTTGCAGCATTGTTAATAAGTTAATATTATGTTCTATGAATAATTTCAAACGTTGTTATGGTTTCTAATCATCAGTTTTATGATCAGTTGTATGAAAAGTCAGTTCGACGTGTTGAATAAATATATATATATAAATATATATATATATATATATATATATTTATATATATATTTATTCAACACTATTTATATAGTTTGTTGAGTTCTTCTATCTCATGGTAGTCCTCAATCGAGTACTAGTTTTACAGAATGATGAAACTTCATGGCAAAATGAATCAATAAAAATTGACCTGAACATTTCCACGGCAGAGGACGAGAACAGTATTTTCACCATGAAAGGTGTACGAACGGTAAATAATTTGTCTTTGCTCAGACAAACCATTCGGATGGCAGAAATGTCAAAATATTCTCATTTGAAAAATCTTCCAATCAATGACATTCATGATGACCAAGCTGTTCTCTTAATTGGACAAGATAACATCGATTTAATTCTATCATGATCTTTGTCAAAGATTCTCGAACGATAGGAAAAGACACGAATTTCTTCATACCATTCTACACATTTCTGATTAAGTCAATGATGAAAATTCGGACAGGGATGATGTTAATTCACCGAGTCCTTCTACATAAAGTGATTTGAAATCGAATAATTATGTTCAAGAAAATAGGAGATATCAAGAAACCAGCAATAAGAGCTTGAAAGAAAATGTAGAATCCTTAGAAACTAGGGAAGTACCCAAGTTATCCTAAAAATTGCCGAAATTAGATTCTTACTCAAAACAGGAACCTGATGAATGACTATAGCGATAAGCAGGAGATGAAAGTGGATCAGATCGGAAGTGAATATGAATTTTCAACACCAACAGAAGAGCAAGCAGAGAACATACGAGAGTCCCACTCAATTAGCAGGATTTGATAGTATGGTGAATTTCAAATTAGAGCAACCCTTTGATAAGTTCGATCTGAAGATATTGCTGCAAAAAAGCTTGCTGGCAACTGAACCTTCTTGTGTATATGGCTCTCATACTAGAAAAATTGCTGTGAGTTGTAATCGCTTGGGCACTCATGCCGATACCCAGCACAGATATTCTGCAATTGTCAAAAGTATAACCAAAGAACAATTGATCCCTGAAAGTTTCGTCAACAGATTTAAGGAATCCCCCAAATGATATCCACAATATTTATTTCAATCTGGAATCTAACCTGACCGAAGAAGTAGGTAACCGAATGTTTCCAATGCCGAAATTCTACAGATGTAATCCAGTACCGGTGCTACATGTCTATGAGCAACGATATACTGTCAGCATTCAGGCTTATGGTACACCTTGAAGAAAGACATCATATGTGTTACGTATCCCTGAAGATATGTCACGAAAAATACAAGTGGTCCCATTACGTATGGGAGTACAAACTGCCTCACTTTTGCTACCGGTGCGGTATCGCATACAGAAACAAGCCGGACATAACCAGACATCTGTTCTGGAAAACCGGAAAGAAGGCCGTGCTGTGCAAGAAATGGCTGCAGAAGAAATGGCCGCAGGTCTACTACTTTTGCATACTTCCGGACGATGTTCAACTCAAGGGCGGTCCTAAGAGGGGGGGGGTAGAGGGGTAATTACCCCCCCCCCCAGAACACCTCAACCATTTCAAATTTTCTGATCCATTTATGAACTGAAACTAACAAATATTTAATACTTATTATGATTAACAAAAAAATTTAAAGAAGAACAAGAAAATAAATTGAACATTTTCGATAAGTAACTTTTTGCCACCTTCACATATCTCCAAAATGTTGAAAATGCTAATATCAAGAATACTGACCGAATGGTTTGAGTGCATTTTTTCATGTCAAACAGAAGGATATCATTTTGGGAGGCAAAGGGTATTTTTAGTGGCAATTCTTTTACCTTTCTTTATTTTACAAGTTATACATCAAATTGGCGCGATGATATTGAATTATACAGGGTGTCCCACCAGGAGTGTAGCCATTAGAAATTTATGGAGAAAAATAATATTTCGATCACTTCCAAATTTTGTGTGATGAAATAAGCCAAGTTGACATTCATTTATGATATATTTTCGAATATGAAAGACTTCTGCCGGAAATTGTATCAACTTTCTTATTTCTAATGGAACATCCTATATATTATGACTTTTTTGGATATATCTCCGAATGACACATTCATTTTATGTTATTTCCTATGGTCATCTAGAGCCGCTTTTTGAAAATTTGAAGCTTGTAGATCTAATGAAAGCGGATCTGATTTTTTAAATGGGTTACCGAAAAGATATTCAACATCACTTTGTAAAGATCATAAAGTTTTGATATACTGGAAGGTGAATGAGAGTCTCAAAGTTATAATTTGAAAATGACCAAAAATTCGATTTTTTCAAATGAAAACAGAATTTTTTCACTCAAATATCAATTTGTTAGGAAAAATAAGTGAAGATTTTCAAGACTTCCCTTCATCCTTATCAGAGTGGGCCTTCCATAAATTTCCACACCGAATTTTGAGCTTTGGGATGGAATAACGAAAAAACGCTCGGACAGGTCAAATTTTGTTGAAAGGGGGACAAATAAGGGTGTTCAAATGAGTTTGATATCGATACCCCTCTAGCCGCAACCCCTAACAGCTCTCATTTTTGAATGGGGAAAAGGGGTCGAGCAGCACCTTGTTGGAAAGGTAATTCAATTTCCTGCATGAGTGTATTTTTTTCATCGCTTTATTATTATACAGAGTGACTCAGTATTTCATCAATAACTTTCACACACGCTTGGACGGGTCAAAAAATGAATTCGATATCACTTGCTGTTAGGGTAGCAGCTAGAGGGGTAGTGATATCGAATTAATTTTTTGACCCGTCCGAGCGTTTTTTCCATCTCAAAGATCCAAATTCAGCGTGTGAAAGTTATTGATGGAATACTGAATGGCCCACCCTGTATTTTTGAAAAAAGTCAGAGAGATTCCTATGAAAGGGCAAACATTGACTATAATGATTATGTATATTCAATACCTCACATACAATATTATGCTCGTAGCTAACAGTTATTACTGAAAATGGTACCAGTAGCGTAACGAATTTCGACCGGGCCCCCCCGCAGAATTAATTTTCGGGCCCCCTCGTATGGGCATGCGTATTTATTGAAAAAAAAACTTTATTTAAGAAAAGTATGTGGTTAAGGTGAAACACCACCGAAATTACTCCGAAATATTACTTGAAGTAATACTTTCTATACTTTATTTATTGGAATATTATTCAAAATTTGTAGTAAATAATATACATAATTGCATCTCTACTTCAAATATAGTTATCAATCCCAGAAAATACTGTGTTACTCAAAGTAAATGGGTAAATAACTTGTGTGGTTGATTTCTTTGTTGCAAATACATTTATTACTTCGTGAAGGTCCATATTCCTGGTTCGCTTATTCTCAATTCTCAACAAACTTGGCCCGCTAAGTCTTTTTTGGGTCATTGTACTTCTCAAATAATTCTTCATTAACTTTAACTTTTAGAAGGATAGCTCAGCCCTTGCTACAGTTACAGGTTATATTAAAAATAACATTAAAGCAGTAGAGATCTGGGAAACTAGTTGCAATCGAAAAATTTTGTAAAAATCAGCTGTCGTATTGATGATCTTTTCGGGATCTCTGATTTCAATGCAATTCTAAAAGAGGTTATTCGGAAGTTATGGTCAGAACTGAGGTCATGTTCATATTCTTTAATGATAAAATTATTTGAATTTTCTCTTGAAGACCAGGCCCCCAAAACTCCTGGGCCCCCCACAACGCCTGGGCCCCCCCGCACCGCGGGGTCTGCGGGGGTGTACGTTACGCCACTGAATGGTACATTTCAGATAAATTGAACACATAGAAGAATCCATTTACGGTAACCCACTTCAAAAAGAGATCTGAGAAAATGCGTTACGCCTTCGTTGAATCCTCAGTCTTCTACAAGCCTCAATTTTAATTTTTTTCTAAAAACAGTGGATAACCCTAAAACGACGCTAGATGATGGCCATAAGAAATGAAACATAAAATTATGGCATTCAGAGATATATCCGAAAAGTGATAATATACATGGTGTTCCGCTCGGTTTTCCATTAGAAATAAGAAAGTTGATACCATTTTGGTGAAAGGGGAAGTCGTTGATATTTGAAAATATATCATGAATGAAGACTTCTCTTATATCTTCACACAAAAGTGATCGAATGATTATTTCTACATAATCTCCTAATGGGCACTCCTGGTGGGACATCTGTGTAGTTATATATTTGTTGGAAAAAATTACCCCCCCAGAAATTCGCCCTAGGACCGCCCATGGTTCAACTGCGATGAACGCGGCTTGATCTTGACCAAAGCTGTCTACTTAAAGGTCCCCAAGAGGATCCACTCCGAAGAAAAGCCCTACTATTGCTCCTTCGAGGGATGTGTGCAGAGCTCCTGGAAGAGTCAACAGAAGAAGACTGCGAAGAAAAGAAGGATGTGGAAGAGAATAACGTGGTTAACGTCGAGGACGTGACCGTCCATATTATAGCCGCAGTGGACCAGCCGAAGCCTATTTACCTGAACTTAATCTATCAGAGAGCAGCTATAACAACATGGACAACAATCTCACCGGTGTGAACCTACCAGACCAAATCCATCAGACCGTTTGTCGGAAACGCCCGAACGCGGTGTCCAGTGGCGTACGGATCTGCAGTAAGATGAATGGTGTAACACGGCTGATTCGCATAAATAATGAACAAGGGATGTCAAACTTTATTGAATTTCTATTAAAAAAAGACTTCTACAGGAAACGAGGGTTGATTTTAACGGAGCTATTTCGGAAAGATATGAAATATTAGTGATCCGCTATATAGGGAATATTTCGTTGGATCATTACATTATCACGGAAAATATCCGACGAGAGCATAATGACACTCGGCATGCGGAATTGTTATTTTGATGTAAATATTGCCTGGAAATTTCGTTCCCTTGCAAAGGGATCCAGGGGGTGAAATTTCATCCCCTAATTTCATCAGTCACGGAAAAATTCGATATCCCGGAAAATACTGAACGGAGCACAATTAAACTCGGTACGTAGTACTGTTAAATGGATTCGAACATGTGGTGAAAATTTCGTCCACTTGCAGAGGGATCCAGGGGGTGAAATTACATCCCCTATTTTGAAAAATTCGATATCTCGGAAAATCCTCAACGGAGCACAATTAAACTCAGTACGTAGTACTGTTATATGGATTCGAACATGTGGTGAAAATTTTGTCCACTTGCAGAGGGAGCCAGGGGGTGAAATTTCGTCCCCTATTTTGAAAAATTCGATATCTCGGAAAATACCAAACGGAGCACAATTAAACTCGGTAGGTGTGACTATTATATCGATTCGAACATTTGGTGAAAATTTCTTCCACTTGCAGAGGGAGCCAGGGGGTGAAATTTCATCCCCCATTTTGAAAAATTCGATATCTCGGAAAATACCAAACGGAGCACAATTAAACTCGGTAGGTGTGACTATTATATCGATTCGAACATTTGGTGAAAATTTCTTCCACTTGCAGAGGGAGCCAGGGGGTGAAATTTCATCCCCCATTTTGAAAAATTCGATATCTCGGAAAATACTGTACGGAGCACAATTAAACTCGGTACGTAGTACTGTTATATGGATTCGAACATGTGGTGAAAATTTCGTCCACTTGCAGAGGGATCCAGGGGGTGAAATTACATCCCCTATTTTGAAAAATTCGATATCTCGGAAAATACCAAACGGAGCACAATCAAACTCGGTAGGTGTGACTATTATATCGATTCGAACATTTGATGAAAATTTTGTCCACTTGCAGAGGGAGCCAGGGGGTGAAATTTCATCCCCTATTTTGAAAAATTCGATATCTCGGAAAACACTCAACGGAGCACAATTAAACTCGGTACGTAGTACTGTTATACCGATTCGAACATCTGGTGAAAATTTCTTCCACTTGCAGAAGGAGCCAGGGGGTGAAATTTCATCCCCCATTTTGAAAAATTCGATATCTCGGAAAATACTAAACGGAGCACAATTAAACTCGGTAGGTGTGACTATTATATCGATTCGAACATTTGATGAAAATTTTGTCCACTTGCAGAGGGAGCCAGGGGGTGAAATTTCATCCCCTATTTTGAAAAATTCGATATCTCGGAAAATACTAAACGGAGCACAATTAAACTCGGTAGGTGTGACTATTATATCGATTCGAACATTTGATGAAAATTTTGTTCATTTGCAGAGGGAGCCAGGGGGTGAAATTTCATCCCCTATTTTGAAAAATTCGATATCTCGGAAAATCCTCAACGGAGCACAATTAAACTCAGTAGGTGGGACTATTATATCGATTCGAACATTTGGTGAAAATTTCGTCCACTTGCAGAGGGAGCGAGGGGGTGAAATTTCATCCCCCATTTCGAAAAATTCGATATCTCGGAAAATACTAAACGGAGCACAATTAAACTCAGTAGGTGGGACTATTATATCGATTCGAACATTTGATGAAAATATCGTCAACTTGCATAGGGATCCAGGGGATGAAATTTCATCCCCGATTTTGAACAATTCGATATCTCGGAAAATACTAAACGGAGCACAATTAAACTCGGTACGTAGTACTGTTATATGGATTCGAACATATGGTGAAAATTTTGTCCGTTGAGTATTTTCCGAGATATCGAATTTTTCAAAATAGGGGATGTAATTTCACCCCCTGGCTCCCTCTGCAAGTGGACAAAATTTTCATAACATGTTCGAATCGGGATAACAGTACTACGTACCGAGTTTAATTGTGCTCCGTTGAGTATTTTCCGAGATATCGAATTTTTTCAAAATAGGGGATGTAATTTCACCCCCTGGCTCCCTCTGCAAGTGAAAAAAATTTTCACCACATGTTCGAATCCATATAACAGTACTACGTACCGAGTTTAATTGTGCTCCGTTGAGTAATTTCCGAGATATCGAATTTTTCGAAATAGGGAATGAAATTTCACCCCCTGGATCCCTCTGCAAGTGGACGAAATTTTCACCAAATGTTCGAATCGGGATAACAGTACTACGTACCGAGTTTAAGTGTGCTCCGTTGAGTATTTTCCGAGATATCGAATTTTTTCAAAATAGGGGATGTAATTTCACCCCCTGGCTCCCTCTGCAAGTGAAAAAAATTTTCACCACATGTTCGAATCCATATAACAGTACTACGTACCGAGTTTAATTGTGCCCCGTTGAGTAATTTCCGAGATATCGAATTTTTCAAAATAGGGGATGAAATTTCACCCCTGGATCCCTCTGCAAGTGGACGAAATTTTCACCAAATGTTCGAATCGGTATAACAGTACTACGTACCGAGTTTAATTATGCTCCGTTGAGTATTTTCCGAGATAACGAATTTTTCAAAATAGGGGATGAAATTTCACCCCCTGGATCCCTATGCAAGTTGACGATATTTTCATCAAATGTTCGAATCGATATAATAGTCCCACCTACTGAGTTTAATTGTGCTCCGTTTAGTATTTTCCGAGATATCGAATTTTTCAAAATAGGGGATGAAATTTCACCCCCTGGCTCCCTCTGCAAGTGGACGAAATTTTCAACAAATGTTCGAATCGATATAATAATCACACCTACCGAGTTTAATTGTGCTCCGTTTAGTATTTTCCGAGATATCGAATTGTTCAAAATAGGGGATGAAATTTCACCCCCTGGATCCCTATGCAAGTTGACGATATCTTCATCAAATGTTCGAATCGATAAATAGTCCCACCTACTGAGTTTAATTGTGCTCCGTTTAGTATTTTCCGAGATATCGAATTTTTCAAAATGGGGGATGAAATTTCACCCCCTGGCTCCTTCTGCAAGTGGAAGAAATTTTCACCAGATGTTCGAATCGGTATAACAGTACTACGTACCGAGTTTAATTGTGCTCCGTTGAGTGTTTTCCGAGATATCGAATTTTTCAAAATAGGGGATGAAATTTCACCCCCTGGCTCCCTCTGCAAGTGGACAAAATTTTCAACAAATATTCGAATCGATATAATAATCACACCTACCGAGTTTAATTGTGCTCCGTTTAGTATTTTCCGAGATATCGAATTGTTCAAAATAGGGGATGAAATTTCACCCCCTGGATCCCTATGCAAGTTGACGATATCTTCATCAAATGTTCGAATCGATAAATAGTCCCACCTACTGAGTTTAATTGTGCTCCGTTTAGTATTTTCCGAGATATCGAATTTTTCAAAATGGGGGATGAAATTTCACCCCCTGGCTCCTTCTGCAAGTGGAAGAAATTTTCACCAGATGTTCGAATCGGTATAACAGTACTACGTACCGAGTTTAATTGTGCTCCGTTGAGTGTTTTCCGAGATATCGAATTTTTCAAAATAGGGGATGAAATTTCACCCCCTGGCTCCCTCTGCAAGTGGACAAAATTTTCATCAAATGTTCGAATCGATATAATAGTCACACCTACCGAGTTTGATTGTGCTCCGTTTGGTATTTTCCGAGATATCGAATTTTTCAAAATAGGGGATGTAATTTCACCCCCTGGATCCCTCTGCAAGTGGACGAAATTTTCACCACATGTTCGAATCCATATAACAGTACTACGTACCGAGTTTAATTGTGCTCCGTTCAGTATTTTCCGAGATATCGAATTTTTCAAAATAGGGGATGAAATTTCACCCCCTGGATCCCTTTGCAAGGGAACGAAATTTCCAGGCAATATTTACATTAAAATAACAATTCCGCATGCCGAGTGTCATTATGCTCTCGTCGGATATTTTCCGTGATAATGTAATGATCCAACGAAATATTCCCTATATAGCGGATCACTGATATTTCATATCTTTCCGAAATAGCTCCGTTAAAATCAACCCTCGTTTCCTGTAGAAGTCTTTTTTTAATAGAAATTCAATAAAGTTTGACATCCCTTGTTCATTATTTATGCGAATCAGCCGTGTCACACCATTCATCTTACTGCAGATCCGTACGCCACTGGACACCGCGTTCGGGCGTTTCCGACAAACGGTCTGATGGATTTGGTCTGGTAGGTTCACACCGGTAACAATCTCCCAGGAAATGTCGGAAAGTTTGCACGAGTATCTTCACTCCAGGAGCAGATGGGAACGTTTGTGAGGTCAAGATATGCCTGAAAGTTAGGAAAAGTGTGCTGATGTTAAAACAACCGCTGAATACTGTTCCCCGTCACGAAAATTTGTAGATTAGAGCTAGGAGAAAAATAGTGTCTCTAGCTGGAGGGAGGATGTTGAAACCTTCAGAATTTGTATTATTAAGTATAGATCTTCGTTACCTTATGTTCGATGTTCGATTGACAAGAGAAAAAAAGAACTGTCAAATTATTTTTAGAGAACAGACTTCGAATAAACTCTGAAAGAAGAAAATCGAGTTTAATTGGCGAAATTAAGACAAAAAATTGCTTTGCAATAACAATTATGTACCTACGCTCAGTTTTCAGATGATGAAAGATAAAAAATACATGTTTCTACTCATTCAGTTTATATCACTCTGATGAAAAATTAATTCATTTTGTTTGTCCTGATCAAGCATTTGTTTATGAATACTTATATATACCCACCTAATTCGAAAATCGAATTGGCCTTGACGTACTGATTATCATAATCTTTCATTTGAACTATTAATATGTATTTGCTTTTTAAATGAATAATCTTTTTTGTTGAAAATATTTCAGTTTATTTTTAACAGAAAAATATTTCGATGGGTATTTGTAATGGACAATTTGGAAAAAAATATATACTGAATTACTGCTTTTAGACAAGAATTTCTGATTGATAAGTCAAAGCAAACATACTTATATGTTCATACTTGTAATTGAAAAAATTGAATGCCATCTCACAGTATTGAGTAAAAGATAACTGAAATCCGCAAATGGGCACAAATTTCTATTCAAATAAGCTTTCATTTGAAATATTCATATTTACCTATTTGCTTTTTAAATGAATAATATGGAATGGCAATGGAAAATATCTATATATTAAAAAAATGTTTCGATGGGTATTTGTATTGGACGGTTTGGAAAAAATATACTGAATTACTGCTATCGACAGAAATTTCTCATAGATAAGACAAAGCACACATACTTATATCCATACTTGTAAATGAAAAATAGAAACCAATCTCACCGTATTAAGTAAAGGTAACTGAAATGCGCAAAATGGCACAAAATTTTTGGAAGGAATCCTAAGGAAATTGCATTCGAACAAATCACGAATATACGAGTAACTTTCGAATAATGTGATTCATTTTTCGGTATCAACACAATTCCTTTCTTTGTTCATTCTACGAAAGACTCCCTCACAATTCAGCTGATCGAAACATCTCTCTTTCTACTGTTCACTGTTATCACTCTACTGGAGGTCAATCTCATGTTTTCTCGTTAGGTCTCTGTCTCGCGCGCAACGCGGAAAATATTCCTCACTCTGTTGGGACAGATTTAAATATGAAATGTAATGGAAAAGGTAAAGATGACCTTTACGCATTTCCGTCAACCTTTTATTGAGGCTGCCACCTAGTGGTGGATCCCGCAACGTGAACACTTATTTGTAATATCCATAACTCTCATTGCAGAGAGCTTTACCAGGATTCATTCGATGAGAAGAATTAATCAATAGATGGCGGTGCTGAGTGAGCATCCATACAGTGACTATTCAAAACAGTGGCGACACGTTGATGTCTCATCGTTTATTAGCTGTTCCTTGTCACGTGGTAAATTCCTCCATTAGGAGGCAAATGTCAACATTTTTTCCTTTCTGTATTGAAATTTACTCATTTCGTCTATGCAAGTTTGTCAATGTCACAGTATATAATTCTTAGAATATGGAATTTTATATTCTACGATATAATTCATCAGGAAAATTTAGGTTATAAAGCGTTGTCAATAAGCATATTGACAGATATCACTGAGTTATATAACTCAGTGACAGATATTGATTACAGAATATCTATCCTTACCCAGAAGCGACAGCTCACGTATTTTTAGGGGTCAATTTTCAATGACCTTGAGTAACCACCACCACAAACACTAGCCAAACAAAAGTGTGCAAGTGTGCACTGAGCTCTGTGTTATACACTGCAAACAAAAAACAATTCTTCGCTTAATTTCAAAACGTTGTTATTTTCTTAAAGATTCTTGAATGGAATGAAGGTTTAGAGTAATACCAAAATATATTTTGATATAATATTACCATTTATGGTTCATTTGAACTTTTCAAATTTATATTTCGGTTGGATAGAATATTGATGTGTTAGATGAACATTGAAAATTTCAAGTAGTTTTATGACTATATGATTTCTTGTTTAACGATTGTTCATCATATTTTTGCAATGTATTTGACAGTGTGCTTTTAACGATTCAATTTTCCCTATACTTTTAATTTCAAAACGTGTCTATGCATCTAATTAATTAAAAGAAATATCTAATTGAAAGGTTCAATATCATGACCTGATATTTATGAGATTGGAGAATAGATATTTCTCACCTTTCGGTATTTCGGAAGATCTATCTTCAAATATATATTCAAGAAGTTCATAGATTTGAAAAAGGCTTTTGATACAGTGGACACAGGAATAATGATGAATAAGTTAGAAAAAATGGGATTTAGGGGAGTATGGTACAACTTGGTAAAATCACACTTGAGTGATCGAAGACATATTGCAAAGTGATATGGAGAATGTCAATACTGGTGTATCTCAGGGATCGGTCCTTGGACCATTACTGTACCTATTATATGTTCAAATTTCTGAATCTGAAATGTCATTACTTTATGTAATCAGATGACACAGCGCTTGTATTCTCTGGCCCAGGCTCAAGAATTTGTGAACAGAATATAAATGATGATTTGGCAAAGAATTTCAAGTGGCTGTACACTAACATATTAAGTATAAATATCGATAAGACTGTATATATGACAATTAAACAAAATACCCAAAATGTGAGTGATATTACAATAAGCCTGAATGGTATCTGAAAGAGGTTACTGAGTATGAGTATTTGGGACTTGTCATCTAGTATAATCTTACCTGGAATAATCATATTGAAAATATAATGAATAAAATTACCCCCATGGCAGGTGCAATAGGAAGATGTTCCCGAGAACTCAATGATAACACTAGAAAACTACTCTATAACAGCTTTATAAAACCACATCTATTATACCTAGTTTCCTGCTGGGCTGCAGCTACAGGATATCTCATACAAAAACTTCAACGGATGCAGAATAAAATTGTCAGGACAATATTTATTTCAGTACCCCTATCTCACACCAACAGAACAATTATAAAAAGGAACTAAAGTTATGAATATTAAGAACATTATATTTTTTGAACAAGTCAAACTTATATACAATATAGAAAGTAAAAATCTAAAATCGAATACAAAACTAACAAAAAATAGAAATTTCCATTGATATGAAGCAGGAAAAAAAAGTACCTAAGAAGAAACTCGGCAAGAAAAACAAAATGTTTACATTCACCTATCCGGCAGCATTCATTCGTATAATCAAGTCTCTGTTGAAGTTGTAAAAGTTGATACTACCAAAAAATGTGCTGTAACCTCTGTCATTTCTTCAGTGAGATTTAGCTTTTTGTTTGTAATATATAGTTTATTAATATTACAAAATTTATTTTTAGTTGAACAGGCTGAATTATAGTATTTTGTAGGCCCTGGTGCCAGTTTTTTATATGTTTTTAGGTCAACAATAAATGTCCGAAATTGAATTGAAAAATCGGTAGATATAACGAAAAATCGGTAGATAAAACGAAAAATCGGTAGATAAAACGAAAAATCGGTAGATCTAACGAAAAATCGGTAGGTTCGGCAACACTGCAATATAAGAAGGAATGAAGCTGAGTTTGACAGATATACCACCAGATCTGGGACATGCGCACGTAATTTTTTCCCCAATAAATTTGTTCGAGCTGTCGCTTCTGGGTAAGGATAGATATTCTGTGTATTGCTTAGAATATAAAATACCAGGAAGGAGTCTATGCGCACCTAATGCAAGAGCGGAAGTGCGACAAGAGTGCACCACGAATGAGTCATCGTTTGGTTTGAATTTGAAATAAGAAAGTGGTGCTCTCAGCAAATTGTACTTTTATTCGGTTTTTGTGATATTTTCGCAGTTTAACTGTATGGAATTAAAATTAAGGCGAGGTTTAAAGGTGCGTCCGTGAATTTCTAACTATTTTATACACGTAATTTAGTGCTATAAGACATTTTCTAAGTTTAGAACATTTTCGATAAAATGATAAGTTGTGCAGAGTGTGGCAATTTCAAAACACCAAAAAACCAGAAATTTGGTGTAACATTTCACAGGTAAGTGATATTGGTATTGAAATGATTCATTTTTTCCTGAAAAACACGGGATTTCAATTTTGCTGAATTTGGAGGTTATCCGTAACAAACCATGGGCGTAGGTGATGTTCGGTAATCAATTTCATTGAACCAACTGACATTGATAGTTAGTAGCGCAATTAATTTCGTCTCAAGGGACATTTCGGATGTAAAACCATGATTGTATCGTTGAATTATCAATTATTCAGTTCTTCACAATTTAAAAGTTCAATTATTTTTTCAGATTTCCCAGAAATGAAAAACAGAGAGTGATATGGAGGAGTTTCGTAAAGAAACCTGGGCTTGGGCCTAACGAGAGGAGCCTCTTATGTTCCAGGCGATTGTTTTAATCGGTTGATGATGAAAGAATTAGAACTGTATAACAGATTAATTTTGTTAATGAATCATTAAAAACAATTTAAAATTGCATTGTGTTTTGCTCCCCTACTTCGTTAAGATTTTTTAAACCGATTTGGAATATGCCATTTCGTTAATAAAATGTAATTGAAAATTCAAATGCCCTACGCCACTGCGAAACGGAAACGAGTATCGGCCATATTGAGTGCACCATTCTCGTCGCACCAGAATGCATGATATGCTCCTTCCTGGTTTTCTATATTCTAAGGTGTATTGATTTCAATCATAGAGATAGATGGCTATGAGTTCAATTCAGCAAACTGACAAAAGAAAAACTTGATAGATTTGCAGTTTTCAGACCAAATTTTCAACATTTCAACAATCTCTTGAAACCTTAATAAAGGTATTTCTTCATTTATACATTGGTTTTAGTTTTCTATAATCTTCATAGCAGGTGCAGTAGCTGCGTTCGGTAATCATGTCAGATCCGCCGTGATTGCCGAACGAATTATGAATTCAGGGTGCGAAAGCGATTTTTTAAAAAGAACTTTATTTCAGAAATACAAGGGTTCAACACGACGATTACAAAGCTATGTCAAGACTGAATGAAATATTCTAAGTAAAACATTTATACTAGGAATAAAAAGTGCTGACGATGTGGATCCCAAGGGAAAGCAGCCTCACGTGCGGGATTCCGTGAATTGACGGTGTCTAACTAACGCAACCATCATAAAATTTGACATTTGCCTCCTAATGGCGGAGTTTTCGTCCCGTGTCGCCACTGTTTTGAATAAAGTCACTGTAAGCATCCACAGCATCCACTACAGTTAGAAATAGAAATGGAATGTTTAAACGATTGTTTATATATCATTTCTCTATTTCAGAATCGTAATGAGTTCATTATTCGAGCGTATTTCACAAAATAAAATCTAATACCCCTTTCAGATGACAATTCCAATACGAATGCATGAGTGGGAGCTCATTCTGCAACTTTTTTTAGAATATACTATTATGAACAATCATTAAGCATACCTACTATTATTTGTGTTCCGTGAAACACACTGTCGTTGATGTTGTTTGTAAAGAGTCTCTATAATCGGCATAATCTTTGGTTGATTGACGTTAGTGGGTATTTAGTTCACCTATTATCCTATTAATGAATTAATGATTCAAGATCATCTCCAAGCCGTTGGTATTTCTATGAAGCAACCTAGGTACTGACGGAAGTCCGCATTATTTGAAATAGAGCGTTGTTTTCCTTCAACACGTTGCATTTTTGCATTTATCAACATAATATACCTATTACCATTGTATAATTGATACAATGATATTGGTGTTCTGAAAGTTATGATTTGTGAGAATTAGAAAATCAGATGGATAAAAGTACTTATATGGGTTGAGTTAGCCATGGCTTATGACCTGCGTGCGTATATCACAGATAATAGGTACCTTCACATTAGGTACCTTTACATTAACGATCTTTTCTGCGCGACTGGAACGTCCCGTGACAATACAGTTTACACGCGGGACTCCAAACCGAGCGAAAGCGCGAGTGATTTTCGCGCGCGATGAATCGCGCATGAAAGATCGTTAATGTAAAGGTACCTAATAGTATCATATGGAATTATTGAAGGAGTTGAACCAAAATATGATGATTATAAACATTATTTACGAATGCCCGAAGAATTGCAACATTGAGATAACTAGCAACAGGCTGCACAATTGAGGAATCAAAATTTTCGACTAGAATCTCTCCTCAATGTTTAGGACAAATAATTCCAGAAACTTGTGACTCAATATATCAAACATTGAAGAAGGAATATGCATACTTTGTTCCTCGGCTATTGATTCATTGATTCCATTCCTACCCTGGGTTCCTTCTGATCTTTTGTGAAAAGCAGCAGGTTGAAGTACCACAACGTCGATGTATAAATTGAGTCGGCACCTGCTCCTGACCGTTTGGAATCTTCGAATCTTCCACTTTTTTATAATCGTTTCTGAATGCATTGCGTATTGTCTTTATTTTTTTCCACCCAATTGATATCCACTTCCTTATCACCTAATTTTTTCTGACTATAAGTCATCAATTCCGAGTAGGCCTTGTTTTTGACCTTCCTGTTTGAATATTAAGAGCTTTTCACTTTTAAAAATAAAGTTTTCTACCTGTATATTTCTTTAAAACCCGTTAGAAATTCCGTCATTTTTACGTGTAGATGCTCAGGAATTCCAAACTCCATAAACTTCGGGCGTCGACTGCCGGCACTACGAAAATGCCAGCTGCAAAGATTATAAAGTATAAAGATGGGAAACGAGGCGACAACGGTTGTCAGCGCCATCTGAAGAGTCACTTGTTGACTAAAATTTAGCACGTGATTGATTACGTGCTAGCTTCGTGGCTGTCAAGGCGCCAATCGGCCATCTTGCTTGTTGATTAACTAGTTTCCAAAGATTATAGAGTATAAAGATAGGAAACGACCCTATATCTCCAGTACTAAAAACCGACAACGATTTTCGATTAAGTCAACACGCGACATACTAGATGGCGCTGAGTAAATTTGTCGATACAGATTTCGGCATTCTACGAAGAGCGCGAAATTTGAATGAAATTATACGTATTAAATTGAATTTCGACTTTGTCAGGCCCAGAATATAACATCCTGAGCGACAAAACAAAAAGCAATGCTCTTTCTTGTTCTGCTCAGGATATTATTTTTCACTCGGACTTCAACTCAATTCATATAAATAAAACACGCCGTTAAATTTGTTATGTTTTTATTTGAGATGAATACCTTTTGAGAATATAGTACAGCAGTATCAGAGCAATTTAAAATAAACTACCAATTCAAGAATAGTTATTTATGATACAAGATCAGAAAGCATTGATATTCTTACACGAGTTCAAAATTCAAGAACGAGTCATCTTTATGAGGATTTGACACATACTTAGAGAAAAACATATTAGTTACAGAATAATCAGAACCACAATTATAGAGGTGTTCAGGATGTTATCCGATCCCATTCAATGACATACCTGCATCGCATACAGGATCAGGTATGAAAGCTTGGAATAGGAATAATTTCCGTTCAGTATTCAGTATTTCTTTATGGAACAATATTTAAATTGAATATTGAATGAACAAAGAAGACATCAAAAAATAATAACATATCAACTCATGAGTGCAAATTAATTCCGTTATAACCTACAGTATATCCAGCAATAGATGGTCGCATTCAGCAGACGTAGCACAAAGCGATGCTGTTACCTATCGGAAGCGGTATAGGTCGGAACCATATTGAACGCATGTGCCTCCTTAGACAGATAACTTTTTGATTATCTAATCAATTTACTTATTGCTAATTTATTACTGGATATGAGAGGCTGACCTTTAAAGGAGTGACGGATCACTTTCATCCTATTAATTTTGCACCGCAAAGAGTTGATTGTAGCCTTCATCCTCTTGATTTTGTCTTAGGGGACTCTTATATAGATGATTTTTCCCCTTTTTTTCAGTTTCACTCAAAGAAATAGCTGAAAAAGAGGAATATTAGGTCATTCAATAATTTGAATGAAAATTATCTTGAATTTACATTTACAAGCTAGAATGTATTCATGAAAATGGTTAAGTTTCAAAACTTATTGTGAATGAAGTCAGTAAGACATTTAAGAAACATTTAAAGATGAAGCTATGAGGTTAATGGAGAGACTTACAGTTATTATTTGATCATTAACTAGGATTTGCCATATTCTTCTTCTATCGATACCTATCCTCTGTGGATGTTGGCAATCATGTCAGCTTACAGCTGTCCTGAATATTTGAATGGTCGTCATCCTTGTCCATTGCCTGATATTCTGCATCCATGATGTTCGTTGGCGCCCTGGAGACAGTCTTCCTTCTATCTTGCCTTGTGAAATCAGTTGAAGCAGTTGATATTTTTCATTATGTAATACATGTCCCAGATATGACATTTTCCTGATTTTAATGCACTACAGTATTTCCAGATCATTCTGCATCCGTTTCATAACAGTATCATTCCTGACATGGTAGATGTTCGAACTCCTGAGCATTCGGCAATTCTCAATTTGTGGTGCAGCATCTGTTTTGGAAGCTCTAGATGTTGGAATTTCTGTAAAAGGAGAAGTTTTAATGAACGAATTCAATGACAGACATGTGTTTTAATTATATTAATATTCGCTTAGACTCACCGACAGAATTTATTGCAGCATTCATTTTCGTTCGAATAAGGCCCCTTCAGGAATGGAATGCTTCCTGGATGGTAATTGTACCTGATTTGTTCTGGAGAAAAATGCTCACTGCATACTGTGTAAAATTTATTGAGATCGATATAGTCTCGCCCTGAAAATTCTATCCATTTCTGAGCACTGAAAATAAAAGGAATGAATAACACAGTTACAGAAGTCGTGTTTCATTACTTACATTTCCATTTTCTTTGGTAATGTGAAAAATGCTAATCCTTCTGTTATTGAAACAGTTCTTCACCATACAACACGATCCAGAACTTATCTTAAAGTTGAAGAATAATAAATAATAATATAAGGAAATACCGAACAAACACACGACAGCAAAAACCAAGCAAACTTCGAAACTAGCAAAGATTATAAAGTATAAAGATGGGAAACGAGGCGACAACGGTTGTCAGCGCCATCTGAAGAGTCACTTGTTGACTAAAATTTAGCACGTGATTGATTACGTGCTAGCTTCGTGGCTGTCAAGGCGCCAATCGGCCATCTTGCTTGTTGATTAACTAGTTTCGAAGTTTGCTTGGTTTTTGCTGTCGTGTGTTTGTTCGGTATTTCCTTATATTATTATTTATTATTCTTCAACTTTAAGATAAGTTCTGGATCGTGTTGTATGGTGAAGAACTGTTTCAATAACAGAAGGATTAGCATTTTTCACATTACCAAAGAAAATGGAAATGTAAGTAATGAAACACGACTTCTGTAACTGTGTTATTCATTCCTTTTATTTTCAGTGCTCAGAAATGGATAGAATTTTCAGGGCGAGACTATATCGATCTCAATAAATTTTACACAGTATGCAGTGAGCATTTTTCTCCAGAACAAATCAGGTACAATTACCATCCAGGAAGCATTCCATTCCTGAAGGGGCCTTATTCGAACGAAAATGAATGCTGCAATAAATTCTGTCGGTGAGTCTAAGCGAATATTAATATAATTAAAACACATGTCTGTCATTGAATTCGTTCATTAAAACTTCTCCTTTTACAGAAATTCCAACATCTAGAGCTTCCAAAACAGATGCTGCACCACAAATTGAGAATTGCCGAATGCTCAGGAGTTCGAACATCTACCATGTCAGGAATGATACTGTTATGAAACGGATGCAGAATGATCTGGAAATACTGTAGTGCATTAAAATCAGGAAAATGTCATATCTGGGACATGTATTACATAATGAAAAATATCAACTGCTTCAACTGATTTCACAAGGCAAGATAGAAGGAAGACTGTCTCCAGGGCGCCAACGAACATCATGGATGCAGAATATCAGGCAATGGACAAGGATGACGACCATTCAAATATTCAGGACAGCTGTAAGCTGACATGATTGCCAACATCCACAGAGGATAGGTATCGATAGAAGAAGAATATGGCAAATCCTAGTTAATGATCAAATAATAACTGTAAGTCTCTCCATTAACCTCATAGCTTCATCTTTAAATGTTTCTTAAATGTCTTACTGACTTCATTCACAATAAGTTTTGAAACTTAACCATTTTCATGAATACATTCTAGCTTGTAAATGTAAATTCAAGATAATTTTCATTCAAATTATTGAATGACCTAATATTCCTCTTTTTCAGCTATTTCTTTGAGTGAAACTGAAAAAAAGGGGAAAAATCATCTATATAAGAGTCCCCTAAGACAAAATCAAGAGGATGAAGGCTACAATCAACTCTTTGCGGTGCAAAATTAATAGGATGAAAGTGATCCGTCACTCCTTTAAAGGTCAGCCTCTCATATCCAGTAATAAATTAGCAATAAGTAAATTGATTAGATAATCAAAAAGTTATCTGTCTAAGGAGGCACATGCGTTCAATATGGTTCCGACCTATACCGCTTCCGATAGGTAACAGCATCGCTTTGTGCTACGTCTGCTGAATGCGACCATCTATTGCTGGATATACTGTAGGTTATAACGGAATTAATTTGCACTCATGAGTTGATATGTTATTATTTTTTGATGTCTTCTTTGTTCATTCAATATTCAATTTAAATATTGTTCCATAAAGAAATACTGAATACTGAACGGAAATTATTCCTATTCCAAGCTTTCATACCTGATCCTGTATGCGATGCAGGTATGTCATTGAATGGGATCGGATAACATCCTGAACACCTCTATAATTGTGGTTCTGATTATTCTGTAACTAATATGTTTTTCTCTAAGTATGTGTCAAATCCTCATAAAGATGACTCGTTCTTGAATTTTGAACTCGTGTAAGAATATCAATGCTTTCTGATCTTGTATCATAAATAACTATTCTTGAATTGGTAGTTTATTTTAAATTGCTCTGATACTGCTGTACTATATTCTCAAAAGGTATTCATCTCAAATAAAAACATAACAAATTTAACGGCGTGTTTTATTTATATGAATTGAGTTGAAGTCCGAGTGAAAAATAATATCCTGAGCAGAACAAGAAAGAGCATTGCTTTTTGTTTTGTCGCTCAGGATGTTATATTCTGGGCCTGACAAAGTCGAAATTCAATTTAATACGTATAATTTCATTCAAATTTCGCGCTCTTCGTAGAATGCCGAAATCTGTATCGACAAATTTACTCAGCGCCATCTAGTATGTCGCGTGTTGACTTAATCGAAAATCGTTGTCGGTTTTTAGTACTGGAGATATAGGGTCGTTTCCTATCTTTATACTCTATAATCTTTGGCAGAAAGTATAAATTCACGTCACATCATATCGGTCGCTCTCGCTCACTCAAAGGCTCAAAGGAGAGGAATCGCTCTGACTGTTTGTCCGGATTCAAAATTCGACGGATTAGAATTTGAATGCGCAAGTGTCTTTCTCATTGAAATATTGAGTACTGAATGTTCTTAGATAGATATAGCATACATACAATTATTCGTCTAGAATATCTTCTGAAGGGTTGTTTGAGTTCAAGATAGTTTTATTTAGATTTGATAGGCTTGAACCTAGGGAGATACCTACAGGTATTGTCTTCACTTTGAATGTTGTTGTTTTCAAACATGAATTGTGAATTAGTTTTCCTTGAAATAGATCTGGGACCTCGTTGTCATCGTGTGGTTCATATGCCGGGGGATGGTTCCTGTCTTTTTCATTCCTTGGCATATTTAATGTATGACAAAATAGACCTTGAGGTGGCCTTGCAAATCAGAACTGCTATAGTGCGATATGTTGTAGTCAACTGGAATGACCTACAATTGTATACTAATTCCAAAAATGGGGACTTCTATCGTGATCCTGATTGTTATTCACGGGAAATGTTGAATAGCAATACCTTAGGGAGGCCTAAAAAAAATAAGGGAGGAAGACCAAAAACCTCCGAATTGTCCCTAAGTGAACAGATTCGGCAGGCTGCAACGAACTATCGTAAAAATCATGCTGAAAAACGGAAAAATACCGTTCTGAGTTATTCTCAATCGCACGCTGAGCAACATCGTGAATCTGTAGCGCGATATTCAGCTTCTCATCCAGAGGTTAATCGTGAGGCAGTTGCTCGATACTTGGTGTCCCATCCGGAGGTTAACCGTGAGGCAGTTGCTCGATACTCTGCCTCTCACCCAGAAGTTGAAAGAATGTCCTGATAATATAACTGTATATGAAAACCTTGAAATGTTTCTCGGAAAACTTGATCATCGAAATAACCAGGAAACATTTTATAGGGAGTATGCTCATAAAGTTTACAGTGACCAACACCCAATCGCATTTGATGACACAGGTAAAGCTGTCTTTGAAAAAACGGTAAAGCATGGTAAAGGTTTAATATGGAGTTGTAATAATGCCATATATGCATTGAATGAACAATTAATATTTCATTTAAGAAGTAGATTTGAAGAGTTTTACTGTAAATCACCAGCAGAGCTGTATCTACTATATTTGAACAGACGTCTTAAGGCTCATATTTCTTACATTAACAAGGTAAAGTCCCATTCTCCACGATTAAGAACGATTATCAGAGGAATGTATCAACTACAAAGTGATTGCGATCAATTGAAAGAAATTGATACTGCGTTAAGAACCGTAAACCCGAATAAAATAAAGGAATTAGGAGACAATTCCGTACCTGAGAGTATAGACGTTGAATACACCGAACATCGAGAAATTGTGGAAGATTTTATTATCAAAGAGTTTGGAGATGCATTCAAATTACTTTCTTAAAAAAGTTTGGATACACCTAAACTGGAATGTATGTCCTGTAATAAACTTTACTGCTCCAAATATATTTCTAATTTGAATCTTTTACGAAAGTCCATTTCTTCGAATGCTTGGTAACAGCTCATTGAATACTATAGTTCTAAAAATATGGATCATAGCCCATATACAGGCTGTTTCAAAAAAAGGTGATCCCGTCTCTAGGATAGGTAGAAAACTGAAAAATAATTGGGGTTTGCTCAGTGAAAAAATTTCGTAACGCCATCCGTATTGGTTCTTATTTTTGGGATCTTGTGGCTTAGGCAATTTATTCAATGTTTCCTCTAAAGGCAAAGGTAAATGAAAAGTTCTTCCTTTACATTTTTTCACCATTTCTCGCTTTGGCAAAGATTTGTTCGCTACTGGATTCATCATGCCTTTGCACGCTGTATTAAGATCTTTTCGTAATCATTTAACTGGCTCATCTCTGATGGAATTGCATCGACAAACAAGTCATTAAGGACACAAATAGCTGGAATTTGGTTAGCGCTCATCTTTGTGAGACATGTGTGACATATACAGGGTGTATCAAAAAAAGGTGACCCCTTCTCTAGGATAGGAAGAAAAAAAAATATACACATTTTTTTTAATTTTGCAGAAACTACTGGCAACATTGTAATGAAATTTTACACGAATATGTTTTGGAAGCTGATACATCCAATGAATTCGTTTTTATGTCTGACTCTCGTAGAGGGCGCTAGTTACACGGTTCGTACCAAGTAGTATTGAACATAACTTTTTTAATATTATATTTATTGAGCAAAATTTCAAGCGTACTTAAACACCATTCAATTTCACTCAAAAAAGGTACTCTTGGTAAAACTCGATACTTTGTACCGTTTCGGAGTATTTTGATTTAAAAATTATGAAGTGATAACCGATGTTCGTATGAAGTAATGATAAAAATTGTATTTATTAAACAAAAAATCAGAAAATTCAAAAAAAGGCTAATAACATAAATATGATTTCAATTAGAGTAGGTGTTCAAAATGTCCTCCGTTTTCACGAATACACAAGGCTATCCTTTTTTCTAAAGAATCTATTAATCTACTAAATGGTTGGGAGTCAGCTGTGAGATCATTAAAGTGACGTTGTATTCTATCTTTCAAATCTTGAGGTGAATTTACCTCTGCAGGTCTTTAAGATACGACCAAACTGTGTAATCCAAGGGATTAAAATCACATGACCGAGGAGGCCAATGAATCGGAGCTTCTACACCTCTACCAATCCATCGATTCGGAAAATGGTTACTCAACCGATTACGACACCTTCTATCAATTTGGCGTGGAGCTCCATCGTACATAAAAAATAGATATCTTCGCTCGTTTAACGTTAAATTTTCTAATATCTCGAATAAGTGATTGCTTAAAAAGTCCAGGTACATATCACCATTTAAATTTCCAGGTAGAATGTGATAACCTATTAATTTGTTGCCTAAAGTTGCTGCCCAAACATTAACTTTAAATGAGTGTTGGTAATGTGCTACCCTTTTGACATGTGGATTCTCATCACTCCAGTAGTGTGCATTATGGGAGTTAAAAATACCGTAAAAGTGGCTTCGTCCGTAAAAAGAATACATTTAAAAAAATTTGGATTGAGGGCTGTCCTTTCTTGTAATGTTTGACAAAAATCCATTCTAACCGGTAGATCGTCTGGTAAGAGCTCTTGAACTTGTCTGTAATGATAAGGATGTAGCTGCTGCTCTTTAAGTATCCTCCAAGTACTTGAAGAAGACGTATTTGTTTGTCTTGCCACATCCCTTACGCTAACTGTTGGATTTTGCTCAACTAAATTTAAAATCATATTTTCTTTATTAATGGTTCTTGTTGTTCTTAGCCTACCAGAATTTATTTTTTTAGGTCTCACACTCCCAGTTTCTCGACAACGTCGTTCAATTGCTCTAAATGTATTTTTACTTGGAAAGTTTCTTCGAGGAAACTTTTCTGCATAACGCGTAACAGCTGCACTAGCGTTTCCTAAACACTCTCCTAAGGTTAATAACATGTCAGTGTATTCAAAATTTGAGTACATTTTGATTAACAATATCTAATTTAACAAATAGAAATGTAATTTTTGTTGACTCAACGTCAAAACTATTAAATGAAAGACAGTTTTCCATGGCAACTGAAATTTCAGAGAAAATGCTATTGCCGTGTAAAATTCATTGGTTATTACTTCATAATTTTAAAATCAAAATACTCCGAAAACGGTACACAGTATCGAGTTTTACCAAAAGTACCTTTTTTGTGTGAAATTGAATGATGTTTAAGTGGGCTTGAAATTTTGCTCAATAAATCTAATATTAAAAAAGTTATGTTCAATACTACTTGGTACGAACCGTGTAACTAGCGCCCTCTACGAGAGTCAGACATAAAAACGAATTCATTGGATGTATCAGCTTCCAAAACATATTCGTGTAAAATTTCATTACAATGTTGCCAGTAGTTTCTGCAAAATTAAAAAAAATGTGTATATTTTTTTTTCTTCCTATCCTAGAGAAGGGGTCACCTTTTTTTGATACACCCTGTATAT
The DNA here is from genome assembly GCA_038502775.1 of Hippodamia convergens. Classification (NCBI taxonomy): domain Eukaryota; kingdom Metazoa; phylum Arthropoda; class Insecta; order Coleoptera; family Coccinellidae; genus Hippodamia; species Hippodamia convergens. The sequence goes on along the minus strand of CM076609.1, from coordinate 60,992,095 downwards.
GTCACACATGTCTCACAAAGATGAGCGCTAACCAAATTCCAGCTATTTGTGTCCTTAATGACTTGTTTGTCGATGCAATTCCATCAGAGATGAGCCAGTTAAATGATTACGAAAAGATCTTAATACAGCGTGCAAAGGCATGATGAATCCAGTAGCGAACAAATCTTTGCCAAAGCGAGAAATGGTGAAAAAATTCATTTACCTTTGCCTTTAGAGGAAACATTGAATAAATTGCCTAAGCCACAAGATCCCAAAAATAAGAACCAAGAACTTTACATAATGATACGAGGACGACTAACAAAATCTAAGATTATTTGGGAAGATATAGTTAATATTGATAAAGTATATGCCGCACTCTGTTACTTGAAGAAAATGAACCCACTTTACTGTGAAATAAAATTACCAAATATTCCTAAACATTTATTTCAAACAATCAATAGAAATCTACAATATGTAGTCGAAGAAAATAATGATAAATTTGATCAAAATAATAAGAAAGCTTTTGATCCATTTTAGACACAGATGAAGGTAGATAGTAACTCAATAGATTACGAACAATATACTATATATCCATTGTATGAAAAAAGAAAAAAAGCATCAATTTCAGATCTCTATCAAGTGAATACAACACCTATCTATTCCACAGACAAGGATCTTGATGTGAAATGTTTTCCCTATTTGTTCCTAAATGGAAAATACGGCGAATTTCATACACGTCCACAAAGGCTAACGTCAAGTGAATATATAAAATCTAGATTGATGTCCAAACATTCAAGATTTAGATTAGATCAACAATATTTATTTTTTTTTTTCTTTACGACACGAATATCCGCCAGTTAAATTCAGGTATATTCTATAAAATGAATACAGTCAATCAGAAACAAATGATAACTGCTGAACAGTATCTACAACTGTTGAATAATGATTAATTGGAAGGAGATCTAACTGCTCTATTCGCTAGGCTGCGAAACACTGAGCAGTATTGGAAAAAACCCAGAAACGACGTGAACTGCATGTCACAACACTATGGACCAGCCACTTGGTTTCTGACTATGAGCCCGTCAGAGTGGTTGTGGGATAATTTGAGAGAATAATACTCTCATTGACATAGGGTCATCCACGTTTACTTGTGGACAAGCTTATATAGCACTCTCTCGAGTGAATAATTTGCAAGGTGTTCACCTTATAATAGACTATAGTTGTATAAAAGCACAACAATCAGCTATAGTTGAATATACTCGTATCGGCCTGATTGTCAGCAGGAAAACCAAAATGAAAAAAGGCAAAGATAGGGAGTGGGCTATGAAAAGAGGCACATCTGAAGCTCAAGAAATTAACCCGAAAAAAAAAGAAAACTGATTAAAAAAGGAAAAAATTAACACAAAATAAATTAACAAAAAATCGAACCTTATAAGCAATTCATTAGAGTCCCTGAATTCCAACTGCTACGATTATTAATGCTCATTTGTATTCCATATAATAAATAGATGATGCCCTAATACTTTGTAAAATTGCTCAATCTCATCAATGAACCCATTTAATATATTATTTATTATTTGTTATATTATACCATATCAAATCGTATCGTATTAAATTATTATATTCATATATTATCAGAAAAAAAAGAGAAAAGATATTGTCATAAGCAACTTACAAAAAGAAGTGAAATCCAACCAAAAACATTTTCATGTAAAATATTGCCAAGATGAGGCCGTATTCCTCACATTATCAAAAAGTTATCAGATCTCATGTGGAGCCAAGCTGCTAACTCTATACTCTTTTGCTTTACAAGTCCCTATTTCACAAACTCTACGCCTTGGACAAAATGAGTGACTTGGCCGTTTCTCTTCCGCTACATGAGGGTAAGGTGAAAAATTCATTCGCTGTTCAAAACTTTTCTGTTATACAATAGTTCTCATAGTAAGGAAACGACCAAGTCACTCACTTTGTCCAAGGCGTAGAGTTTGTGAAATAGGGACTTGTGAAGTAAAAGAGTATAGAGTTAGCAGCTTGGCTCCACATGAGATCTGATAACTTTTTGATAATGTGAGGAATACGGCCTCGTCTTGGCAATATTTTACATGAAAATGTTTTGGTTGGATTTTCTTTTTCTTAAAAACATATGAAAATAAATGTGATTTTTATCTGCGGCATTTATTCCTGTTGAAAACTGCTTTTTACAGTATAGTTTTCTAATGGATACATCAAAAGTCGAAAGTTCTGAGGTAGTTCGTGAGGAAGTCGTCGTGCGAGAAGGTTGTAAAGATGGACATCTGCGGATACTGCAATCGTAATATTTCATGTTTTTCGAATGGTCACAAGTGCATTACTTGTCATAAATTTTTCCACTCTAGCTGTGCAAGGAAAACCAAAAAATGTTGTGAATCTGAACTTATTCCGATTACCAGTGGTGCAGTTTCCGAAACTGCCATACATGGAAACGCATCGATGGTTTATTCGTCGATAACGGTTAAATCAGGTCAAATTGATCTACTTGTGAAATTAATAAGTGAGTTGGAAACTAAAAATATGATTCTTGTTGAAAACGCCGATCTCTTGAAATATAAGATATCGGTCCTAGAAAAATAATGTGTAAACAAAGATTCAAGGATAAGTTATCTCCAAGATAAAATCAATGTGTTGGAATCTCGGGGAATTCCTGATAACAAATGTGAAAGTGAAATTATTCCATCTGCTAATTCCAATAATTCCTCCGTCCGTGAAACTTTTCGAGTGCAGGACCGAAGAGAATCTAATGACAATAATAAGATCTCGTCAACTATTGTCGATCAAATTGCTCCTTTTCCGGATAACCAAAGTTTGGATATTAAAGACCCTAAAGATAAAAATAAGGACAAAAACAGAGAAAACAAAAATAACCCCACTGATTGGGTAAAAGTTACGAATAGAAGGAAAAGAAGGCCTCCACTGGTCTTGGGATCGTACGAGGGCGTTTCTGTTGTTGAAGGTATTGAGAAATACAAAGCATTACACATCTCGAATCTGAAACCGAATACTTCTTCTGAAGATCTGCAAAACTCTCTTCTGAAAACGTTTACTGATGTGAAATGTGAGCCCATCAAATCTAGGTTTCCTGAAAGTTATGCCTCCTTTAAAGTCCTTATACCTAGTAGTCAATATAACTGTTATTGCCAAGCTACCTTTTGTCTTAATTTCGCCATTAAAACTCGATTTTCGTCTTTCAGAGTTTATTTGACGTCTTTTCTCTAAAAGTAATTTGACAACAACTTTTTTTTTTCTTGTCAATCAAAACATAAGGTTACGAAGATCCTAACGAAATAATACAAATTAAATTAAGGTTTCAACATCCTCCCCCCAGCTAGAGAAACTATTTTTCTCCTAGCTCTAATCTACAAATTTTCGTGACTGGGCGACGGTATTCAGCAGTTGATGTTTTCACATCCACCACACGGACTTTCCCATCTGGTCCTGGATAGATTGAAGTTACTCGTCCTAATTTCCAGGAATATCTTGGCAGATTGTTGTCCAGCAGTATTACGACGTCGTTAATTTTAATGGGGACCCGATTCGTATTCCATTTATTTCTTTTTGATAATGTTGGCAAATATTCTTTCAGCCAACGTTTCCAAAAGCTGTCAAGTAGCATCTGAGATTTTCTCCATTCTCGTCGGAGGCAACTGGCATCTGGGTCCAGGCGTATGAGTGAACCATCTCCAGTTGAGGATCCAAGAAGGAAGTGATTCGGAGTGATGGCCTCAAAATCAGCTGGATCGCTTGATACCCGAGTGAGCGGTCTCGAATTGAGAATATGTTCGGCCTCGGCGAAAAAAGTCTGTAATTTCTCGTCTCTAAGAGATTGATAATGCAAATCATTCGAAATTACCCTTTTCACAAGTCCAATCAACCTTTCCCATGTTCCTCCCATGTGCGGGGCTCCGGGTGGATTGAATTTGAATTCGATCCCTCTGGCAGACATGGCATTCACTACAGCTGAATGGTCTAAGTCTTGAAGGGCTTTTCTAATATCTTTTGCGGCAGCTACTAGGTTTGTGCCGTTATCACAGAAGATCACTTTTGGTTGTCCTCTTCGTGCCACCATTCTCAGAATTGCCATTAAGCAGATTCGCTATTCAGACTATGAGCTATCTCAAGGTGAACCGCCCTTATAGATAGGCAAGTAAAGATTACTCCCCAACGTTTTTCCTTTCTTCTACCAATTTGGACATTGATCGGCCCAAAATAATCCATCCGAATATTAACAAATGGCCTCACTTCTTGACTGAATCGCTCTTTAGGTAATTGTCCCATCAATGGTGGAAATGGCTTAGCCTTCTCATTCCTGCATTTCTGACATTATACTCTATAATCTTTGGCCAGCTGCATTCGACCACTCACGGGGAATCTTAGCATCGGGCACCCGGGTGCGAGAAATCAGCATACATTAATAATCTCAGCGTGCCGTCCAATGAGATGAAAGAGGGCTTGGCCTAAATGGCGCGATTTCGTTTTCAAAACGTTCAACTTGGAATACGCAGCATAATATCGGATGATATCTTAATATCATATATGGACGTTTTGATAATAATATATACATATCATGTAACTATATTCGTCTAAAAAATTGATAAATTCAGAATTTACATTCATGGATGTGTCTGAATTATGTTATATCCATTTTATTTCTCATTTAATTTGAAAGAATACTACCGATTTAATTCTACTCCGTATGGATTTAATTGGGAAATCATGAATAAAATTAGAATTTAACCCTAATTTTATTCTTAAAAACTTCATCATCCTCACGAGATTTCAAAAAACAAATTGTTTCTGGCTTTCGGCCCTCATCAGTACGGTGAAAAGTTGGAAATTGAAATCACATAACGAAACAGCTGTCTACGGTTCATTTTCGTTTCAGAGGGTTTTGTCCGTTAAATCTTTTCCATGTACTTCACCGATCCCTCATTATTTATCCTTATTTTATATATATATATATATATATATATATATATATATGTATATAATATATATATATATATATATATATATATATATATGAGAAAGATATTAATATTGAGGGATCGGTAAAATACATGGATAAGATTTATTGGACATTACCCTCTGAAACTGAAACAGCTGTCTACGGTTCATTTCAGTTTCAGAGGGTTATGTCCAATAAATCTTATCCATATATATATATATATATATATATATATATATATATATTATATATATATATATATATATATATTATATATATATATATATATATATTTATATCCCAAATAAATATATAAAAACGAACTCAATACCAGATTCATGGAAAATTTCTATAGTTACGCCAGTTTATAAATCAGGAGATCAATGTCTATCAACAAATTATAGACCCATATCCGTGATTAATAACTTTGCCAAAGTATTCTAAAAGTGTATAAAAAAGAGAATTGAAATTGTTTTTTAAAAGAACAAAATATTGTCTAACTGTCAATTTGGATTTAGAAAAAATGAGTCTACGGAAGATGCGATTTTTGAACTCGTTGGTGGTATTTATATAAACAGGATGGTAACAATGAGAAAACTTTAGCAGTTTTTTTAGATTTGACTAAAGCTTTTGACTCGGTAGACCATGATTGAAATTGGCTGGATATGGAAAAAAGCAGAATATTTCACTCTGTTGTACTCTTTCATTCCGTTATTCTCTTATTCTCTATAAGACGCCCCCATATCTGTACAATAAAGTTAGATTCCGTTCAGATGGCCATACTTTGAACCTTCGATATCGGGGTCTAATCGCGCCGGCTCCTCATTCTACTTCTATTTTCACCAGGTCGTTTACGTACAATATTTATAGACAATACAATAATCTGCCTCTACCCTTGAAATCTTATAGCTTATGTTCCTTTAAGAAGAGATATAGAAAATATTTGATGGATGACACATTCCAAAGTTGACTCTGTGTGGGTATGCTCATCACGACCTTTTTTTCTGTTTAGCTTACTTGAATATTATGTCATTTTTGTGGTTGCTCTACCTTTTGTTTTCTGTCTACAGTGTGCGGTACATATGTTTAATTTTGACCTACAAAATTTAATGATTCCTGGGAACTTACTTATAATCAGTTTATACTGATGTCAATCAATGTCCATATCTTTCAGGAAACTTCACAGGTCTTCCTGATCTCGTTCTCTCTACCTTTTGTTTTCTGTCTACAGTGTGCGGTACATATGTTTAATTTTGACCTACAAAATTTAATGATTCCTGGGAACTTGCTTATAATCAGTTTATACTGATGTCGTAAGTAACCCTTTTGCAGACAGTTGTTTTTTTCTGATTCATTCAAAGTTGTATTATTTTTATACTTTCTGCAAATAAATATTTACTTACTTACTTTACTCACTATATATTGTTTGGGAGACAGGATAGTTTGGGTATAAGAGGATCTCCACTGCTTCTTTTGAAAAACTACCTAACTGACCGAAAACAAAAGGTAAAAATTAACAAAGTATACAGTAATTACGCGACCATTAACACTGGAGTCCCACAGGGAAGGGTATTAGGCCCTTTACTATTCCTAGCTTATGAAGATGAAATTGGCAACTTAATAAAAGAATGTAAAGTGATATCATCTGCAGATGATACAGCCCTATAGTTTTCAGCTGATACTTGGAGTGAAGTATACAGGGTGTACCAAGTTCGACGGCCCATTAGGCGTTTCTGGAGAACTAGACTTATTTGAAATCTGAAAATTGGGATTATGATATTGTTTGACATTATCTACCGAGCTAAAATATTCTTGGAGCCTGACCACTTTCAGTTATACAGGGAGCGAAAAAAAAATTTTCAAAATTTTTTTTTTCTGTTTTTTTCTTTTTGAATTTGACAGAGTATGCAATTTTGAATACATTCGTACTCAAATCGTTGCATTCGTCGAAATACTCTCAAAAATATCGAGAAAAACCTGAAGAAAAAGAGTGAAAAGAGTATTCGGTATTATGTTTGTTATTCCTAATCTAGATACCTTAAGCACAAACCGTTTTCACATTTTTGAAGTCAAAGACTGTGGAAATATTGTACATTTTTGAAATTTTGAAAAACTCATCACAGGGTGTTCCAAATGTTGGGTCAAAAGTTGGGATCAAGATTGGCCCATAACTTTCGTTTTTCAAATTAGAACCCTATTTTTTTATGATTGCGTTGGATTGTATCAAGAAAAATAATGATAGTAGAGTCTCTTTCACGGGAATAGGACCAATGGAAATGAAGCGACCAACTTAAACTAAGCCGACGTTTCGTCTATATATTTAGACTTTATCAAGGCTACAGAGAAAAACAAAATGGTTTTCAGTCAAAAAGCACAACAAATTATGTGTATAAATAAAATGACAAAACAATTAAAGTTTTTTTACAACATTGCTCTTACCAAGTTTGTTTAGTCGAATATACATAGATGTTCATAGATTTGGTAACAGAGGGGTTCTAAAATCAGTTGAGACACACTGATGGACAATTTTAAGTTTTCAAACGAAGAGACATACATTTGAACGGGGTAAATAATTATTTCTGACGTTATTATTGTCAGCATGAAATGTCAAGTGGAGATCTTGTTTTTAAATTCTCACAACACATGTACTTCGTTCAGTTCGCGCACTTATGGGTCGAAGAACTCGCGATATCTGTCTAACAGATTTGAATATACCTGGCTTAAATCTTCTGTGTCCGTCCTAAAATTAACGCTGTCATTTAGTTTTATGAAAATCATCTCGCTGATATTCCTCTTTTTACCATTCGCTTCATAGTCCATAATTTTTGTATTGTCGAAGTCGAATGTGTGGCCCTCATTAAAATGATGTACTGCGAGGGCGGTGGTATTTTCCCTGTTTGAAAATCTTTCGTCGCAGTCGTACCTGTGCTGTCTTTTTCGTGTCTTCAGCAACTGTCTTGTCTGTCCTATGTAGCATTTTGGACAGGCCAGGCAAGGTATCCTGTAAACAACGTTAGACCTGCTGTCTAGGGGTGTAGGATCTTTTAGGCGTGAAAACAGCGATCTTGTTGTCTTCGACAATACAAAAATTATGGACTATGAAGCGAATGGTAAAAAGAGGAATATCAGCGAGATGATTTTCATAAAACTAAATGACAGCGTTAATTTTAGGACGGACACAGAAGATTTAAGCCAGGTATATTCAAATCTGTTAGACAGATATCGCGAGTTCTTCGACCCATAAGTGCGCGAACTGAACGAAGTACATGTGTTGTGAGAATTTAAAAACAAGATCTCCACTTGACATTTCATGCTGACAATAATAACGTCAGAAATAATTATTTACCCCGTTCAAATGTATGTCTCTTCGTTTGAAAACTTAAAATTGTCCATCAGTGTGTCTCAACTGATTTTAGAACCCCTCTGTTACCAAATCTATGAACATCTATGTATATTCGACTAAACAAACTTGGTAAGAGCAATGTTGTAAAAAAACTTTAATTGTTTTGTCATTTTATTTATACACATAATTTGTTGTGCTTTTTGACTGAAAACCATTTTGTTTTTCTCTGTAGCCTTGATAAAGTCTAAATATATAGACGAAACGTCGGCTTAGTTTAAGTTGGTCGCTTCATTTCCATTGGTCCTATTCCCGTGAAAGAGACTCTACTATGTTAGCGCAAGGACGTGAAACTACAGACTTCATTTAATAATGATAGTGTTCTAACATGTTAATGCTCCTAAAATTGATAATTCTTGAGTTATTTAGGATTTTCTGATTTTATGTGGTACGTAGCGTCAAATTCATTTAATCTGTTTCATATCAACTATGACCTTCGTCTTCGTCATAGAAGATGAATTATTCCACTAGTGACACACACTTGAATACATCCGTACTCAAATCGTTGCATTCGTCAAAATACTTTCCGAAATATAAAAAAAAAAACTGAACAAAAAAGGTAGATAAGAGTATTCGGTATAATGTTTGCTATTTCTAATCTAGATATCTTAAGCACAAACCGTTTTCACGTTTTTGTAGTCGAAGACAGTGGAAATATTTTACATATTTAGAATTTTGAAAAACTCGTCACAGGGTGTTCCAAATGTTCGGTCAAAAATTGAGATCAAGATTGGCCCATAACTTTCGTTTTTCAAATTAGAACCCTATTTTTTATGATTGCGTTGGATTCTGCGAAGAAAAATGATGATAATGTTCTATCATGTTGATACTTCAAAAATTAATAATTCTTGAGTTATTTAGTATTTTCTGATTCCATGTCGTACGTTGCGACAAATTCATAATAGTATATTCTAAAACAAGTTGCAGAATGAGCTCCTATTCCAACACGAATGCGAAGTTCGAAAACGAGCGACGAAGGAGCGAGTTTTCGATAGCATGAGTGTTGGAATTGCCTTCTGCAAGGAGTATCAGACGATATTTTCTCTATTTCAGTCAAGTTTTGTGAAATGCTCTCGAAATTTAAATGAAAATTCAGGTTAGTGACTTTTATATTTCATCTTGGCAGTTGGTGTGACTTACGAAATTTGACAGATAACGGAATTTGAATTGATTTGATTCGAAACTTGTTTCGATCGGAGGTCAGTACTGACAACCAAAAAACGAAAAATATAACTGAAAACAATGCTGTAATGAGTTTCATTACAGCACTACTTTTAGTACTGTAATGAACTCATTACGATACTGAAATAGAGAAAATCTGTTTCATAACAACAATGATGAATGAATTAAAGAAAAAGGTATGTCACTAGTGAGTTATTGGAATAATTTATCTTCTATGACCAAGGTCATAGTTGATATGAAACAGATTTAATGAATTTGACGCTACGTACAACATAAAATCAGAAAATCCTAAATAACTCAAGAATGATCAAGTTTAGGAGCACCAACATTATCATCATATTTCTTTGTACAATCCAACGCAATCATAAAAAAATAGGGTTCTAATTTGAAAAACGAAAGTTATGGGCCAATCTTGATCCCAATTTTTGACCCAACATTTGGAACACCCTGTGATGAGTTTTTCAAAATTCTAGAAATGTACAATATTGCCACATTCTTCGACTTCAAAAATGTGAAAACGGTTGGTGCTAAGGGTATCTAGATTAGGAATAACAAACATAATACCGAATACTCTTTTCTCTCTTTTTCTTCAGGTTTTTCTCGATATTTTTGAGAGTATTTCGACGAATGCGACGATTTGAGTACGAATGTATTCAGAATTGCATACTCTGTCAAATTCAAAAAGAAAAAAACAGAAAAAAAAATTTTGAAAATTTTTTTTTCGCTCCCTGTATAACTGAAAGTGGTCAGGCTCCAAGAATATCTTAGCTCGGTAGATAATGTCAAACAATATCATAATCCCAATTTTCAGATTTCAAATAAGTCTAGTTCTCCAGAAACGCCTAATAGGCCGTCGAACTTGGTACACCCTGTATAATCGAGCGGAATATGGATTGATCGATATGTATCGATGGCTAGGGATGAGTAAACTCAGCTTGAATTTTAATAAAACAAATTTCATGACATTTTCTCCAACCATAGTAGATCAACCAAAAACTAAATTTTTGACCAAAGAATTTTTGCCAAAGAATAAATTCATGTAATTGTATGAGAATAAATAAAACTAGAGAGGTCAAATACTTGGGTATAATTGTAGATGAAAATTTGAAATGGAATGAACACATAGTTTATTTAACGATAAAAATACGAAACCTATTCTTTAAGTTTAGGCAATTAAGAGAGATATTAGACAGGAGATTGATTATTATATTGTACGGTACATTGGTTGAATCAATTCTGGGATATGGCATTGTTGTTTGAGGCGGTTTGTATGATTCAAATCTGAAGACTCTGTCAACATGTCAGAATCAAATATTGAAAATTTTATCATTTAAACCATATAGATATCCAACTTTGGAACTTTATGAAGAACTTAACATTCTTGATATTAGAAATCTCTATATATTGTCAATTTTGAATTTTCTGCCAAAGATGAATGATTCTTTTGTACTTGTATCGCACGAATATATAGTCCGTTTCAAAATGATTGGCATCTCGGGCGGCTGTGGAATCTCGAAAATATGTTGGTAATATCCCATCAGTAACTTTTGAGTTCTAGGATTTAGGTTGGTGTTGATTGAAAACACTAAATTTTGAAAATTCATAGTTTGAATTAACCTGCTGAATATATTTCGAACTTATTTCTGTATGCATATGTTTTTGGTTAAATCGACAAATTAGTTTTGGATTTGAATTATTATTACCGAATTGAAAATGGCTGGAATTCATCAAGATACCTCTCGCCTCAAGGGAACGTGTAGTAGTTTATCGTCGGTACTGCGAGTTTTTCAACAATTCAGCAGATATTTCTGCCAGTCTTAATCGCATTTTGCTAGTTATTCAGGTATCAATCATTTACTTTTTCGAGGTGTTCTCTGATGAATAAACGAGTCTCAAATTTTCAGTTTTCACCTAGACATGAATTTTGTAGAAAAGAGAAGGCAGTCATGAGTGAGCAGTGGATGGAAATCTATTCCACATGATTCAAAGAGACATTATTCGACGTTATTTTTTCTAAAATCAAAAACAATGAATTAATCAGTTTGTATATTTTTTTTTAACTGCTTGAAAAGTAACTGAATTTTAATCAAAATCAATTTGGTATATTATTTAATGAATCATGAAATGGAGAGAACATATTAATAAATACAAATAATGAGTGATCTATTTTATAGCATTTCACACTTCAAATGATTCACAATTTGTCAACAAATATTTTATATATGTTTCAACAACTTTGTTATGAAATTGTAAAGTCAGGTCAGCTTTATACTTTTTGTTCCACAATACTCAGAAAAAATAAAACAGTGCTGAATTTTCGATAGTCATATCAAGAATGCAAAGATTGCTGAAGGGTCTTCATAGAGAACGAACTTTTAGTTATCTTGGATGAAGTCTGAATTATTTTATACGTGATATCTCTACATTGGAGTTCCTCGAAATCCTGCAAGATTTCATATTGAAGCATTCCACGCTAGTTTCATTATCAATCCTGAATTTCCAATTCCCATGCTTGATCTACAGCGAAATTGTGTGGGTGTGTACATTTTAGTCATCATCTATCTCAGCCTGTTTCTCTTTTGCAATTGAAGATTTTTCAATACAACAATGATGAAAAATAATTTCAAAAAAATTCTTCAAATTTATTTGCCTTGAAAATATATTCAATCATTTTATAGGTTATATTGATATTTTTCAATCTGTGATGAACACAGAGAAATTTTCAGTAACTTTTTGTAACTAGAAATAAAGCCCCGGCTGGAATTCCATGGCTTGCTCTGATGACAATCATTTTGAAACGGACTATAGGACTAGAACTCTTACGAATGAATGCATGCGTTTACTCAAGATCAAACGAGTCTATAACGAGCTTTCAGGTTATATGAAAGATTAGTAATGGAAGGAAAAAATCGAAAATCCATCAAATCATTCATTGAAGGAAATAAAAAGAGATTCCTACATCTTTTTTCCATTTGAACATCTAGGGATGGTCAGCGGTAAATAATTTCTCTTCTTCCGTGCTCTTGCTGCTCATTATGGCTGTCTGCCTTCGTGTCCATATTGTTAATCATGAGAGTGACACAAGTCATTTAACTTAGGCTAAATCGCTCTCCTTAGCTTTAATCTTAGATTATGTAACGATTTATGGATGAATAAATTATTATTAAAAATTAATAAATTATATATATATATATATATATAAATGAATAAATAAATAAATAAATATATATATATATATATATATATATATATATTCTTATTAAATAGAGAGCTGAAATAATACAATGAATGTTTAAAAAAAAGTACCTAAGCTCTTATTGAACAGGCTAGAGGAAAATTGGGAAAAGAAGGGAGCATCTTTCCTAGCCAGCATGCATTTGGTAAGGATAAATCTACTTCGGCGGTGTTGTCTCTGAGACGGACCATCGAGACTTCCAACAGGTGGTGCGGCATCATCATTATTGTTAAAAACTGAACGTTTCAGTCTTCTTAAAAGGTTCTCTTCTTTACGATATGGCTTTACTTACAGGCAGAGCCTCAATCTACTTCGCGTAACAACTTTTATTTCTCCAATAATTGACAATACTCCCAAAAACTCACTACTGTCAACTTGACTTTTCTAATACATCCAAAAAACAAAGCAGTCGAATTCTAACACTCTCCCACCTTGTGTCATTTATACAAGAATTAATTAATGACACAATCAATGTCCATATCTTTCAGGAAACTTCACAGGTCTTCCTGATCTCGTTCTCAATACCGAGTCTCCAGTTATCGATGCCTTCGATATCTGTTCCGCTTCCTCTTCGGTATGATTATTTCTTGTCTTCTTCGGTACTGATAGTGTTGATGAATCTGATGACTTCTTCATTTCCAGTAGAGAAATACGTTGTACAGGCCTCAGCAATTCACCTCTCCCAGTTTTCAACTTGACTAATCTCACCTCTCCATCACGTCCAGAAACAATTTCAATAACTCGACCTAGGGGCCATTCCATTTTTTTTTTATTGAAATCTGAGATCAAAACAATATCTCCAACTCTGACTGATTCAGTGGAGATTTTCTTCGAGAAATATATTAATTAAATATTTCTGAAGTTGAGTTTGATCTCGGAAATGTTTAAAAGTCAAAGGAGTCTTAATAAGGAATGTTGATTTTTTCACTGGTTTCCAATCCGTTAGAGTAAATATTGGTTTTAGTGTCAGAAAAGGGAATAATCATGCTAGGTTTTCTTATGAAATTTGTAAATGCAGGAATTTCCATGGTGTTGGAATTCGGAGTAAGTATTCAAAAGGGGAATTCTATATCATTGTCGAACTTGGTGAAAGAAAACACTTTTTGTGTTGTAGTTTATCACTGCAATTATCCATTTCTCAGTCGGCTTTCACACTCACCACTAAGGAGAACCTTCTCTCATCCAGTATGTATATGTAAATTGGATTGACCGACCCCCTCAACTTTGGTCAGCATGTTTTATTGATTGAATTTGATCATTTGGATATTATTCGAAGGTTTTGAAATTCCAGGGCTGAGATCATTAATCATGGTCAATATTTGTGAAATTAGTAAATTGAATCTTTAAATTTTGAATCAACTACCTCTGTGGGATTGAACTATTCCATAAAATTAATTTCATAGAATTTAGAAAAATAAATATGAGGTTTATCCTTCCTTTATTCGATGAGATATATCTACATATACACATTATAATAAATAACACATTTTAGAAAATAAATCACTTGATAAAAAGAAAACGCTTTAATATACATATTTATATTCGCCACCTCATTGGTAATTACCAACTAGGACCAACTGCATTCAAGCGTCATTGTCGGTTATAATCATTTTACAAGGAATATCGCTGAAGGCTATAACCGTAGATAACCGCAGGCAGGACCGTAGATAACCGCGGTCATTACTGGTTATTCGCTTGAAATCGGTTTATATAATGCATATAAATGCATTATACAGGGTGTTTCAAAAAAAGGTGACCATCTCTCTAGGATAGATAGAAAACTGAAAAATAATGGGGGTTGGTTCAGTAAAAAATTTTCGTAACGCCATCCGTATTCAGGATACAGGGCGTTGAAAAAAAAAAACACATTTTTTACGATTTTGCCAAAATACTGGCAACATTTTGAATCTACTCTAATCTAATTGAATTTTTTTATGTTTTCAGCCTCTTTCTAAATTTTCTTGTGATTTTTTATTCGATTAATACATTTATCATTATTTTATACCGGTATTGCTTATTACTTCATAATTTTCAAATCGAAATATTCCGAAAACTGTGCACAGTATCGAGTTCAATCAAGAGTACCTTTCTGGTGTAGAACTGAATGATGTTTAAGATCGCTCGAAATTTAGTTTAATAAATCTAATATCAAAAAAGTTATGTTCAAAACAATTTGGTACGAATAGTGTAACTAGCGCCCTCTATGAAAGTCAAACATCAAAACACACTCGTTAGATGTATCAGCTTCCAAAACATATTCGTGTAAAATTTCATCACATTGTTGCCAGTAGTTTCGGTAAAATTTTAAAAAATGTGTATATTTTTTCCTTTTTCAACGCCCTGTATCTTGAATACGGATGGCGTTACGAAAATTTTTTACTGAACAAACCCCTATTATTTTTTAGTTTTCCTCTATATCCTAGAGAGATGGTCATCTTTTTTCGAAACACCCTGTATAATTGTAAATGGTTCAGGTGTTCTGGAGGGGGGGGGGTGAAGAAATGAAGGATTTCATTTTGAAGAAGTTTCATACCAACTTCGGATAAAATACGTCAAAAAGACTTCAGGAGGAGTCTAAAATAGGTTTAGCGAATTTCAAAAAATGCTAAGAATGTAGAAAAAGCACAAGTCTAACTGGAATCGTGTGAGTTGCAAACAGATCCTTTTTACCAAGGAAGAACGTGAACTGTATTGGAACTTTTCAATTTGCTGCCAGAAGAATAACGGTAACCCAACTAACGAAATTTAAGGCTTACAGTAGGTTTAATGATGGGAAGCACATATCTGAAAAAGCAGCATTAAGTTACAATTTTTTTTAATGCGGCCCTCCGCACCGGAATTTTTCAAAATGTGGTCCTTGTGGTACGTGAAGTTGGACAGCCCTGATCTATACTATATATACTATATACTATCACTATCATTTTTGATTGAGCGGTTCTACGAACCATCTGAGTATAAGAATATTAACTGCTGGCAAAAATGAAAACCCTTATCCCTCCCAAATTTGGAGGGACATTTGTTTCATGTGTCGATTACAATCATTTTTAAAGAGTGAAGAACAAGAATAAAACGATATCTATACTCTATGATTGTTTATACTAACCTAGAAAAAATTGAAAATACAACATTCGAATTCCCCGAAATATTGTGGAGTCAGAGGATTTAATATTTATTTAATATTTTTCGAGGGGTAATATAATATGAGTCGGAGAAAGAAGCAAAAGGTAAAAGAATACATGGTGAATTTATCTATCTTTAAATTTATTTGCAGGAGTATATATACAGTTTCATTTATAAGAAAGAATCAACTATTTACCTATAGCTCATTATATTATACTTCAACGTACAATCGTTAACTTAAAATCATAACCATTAATTCATCCTCATTTGATTTATTTTCTAGATTGATTTCAAGGAAAGTGATGATAAGTCTGCTTTATCTGAGGAAAACATAATTGGAGATTCTATCAGAAATGACAAAAAACACGCTTCACCAGACAAAAAACTATCATCTAATGGTAATGGTTCGAAAGTGTCTAAAAAAGAGTTGAAAAAAGATGATGTTAAGGAGGATGAAAAGAAAAAAGATCCAGATTTAGAGTCTGAACCAGATGACCCTGTCATCAAGGATTTATTTTCAGGTGAATAATGAGTATGCACTTAAACCTGATTTTAACTCTGCTGATTCATCAATTCATTAACATTCTTAATTGGAGAAGCATTGAAATGGCTCAACGTTATGAAAGTTTGAGTAAATTTTCGAGTTAACCATCCAGGACTTAACTTTGGAGTTGATAGAAATATAACTGGCTGAATAATAAAAAAGGGCACAGCGATATTCACTATAACTTCCAAAAATTGATACTGTTTTTAGGTTGTAATTATATTTAGCCATTGTTGTTCTCAGCGATATTTTTAACATATGGAACAAAAGAATGTTTGAGGCATTTCGTCACACCATTACCACTTGCATAATTGATTATTGTTCCCCAGTTTTTTAGATGAAATTTATGATGACTTCCGTGAATTCCGAATTCTTTATACACTCAGACCTGGAGAACCCATTACTCATTGTAAAGAGTAAATAGGTTGTCGCATCATGTAGTTTTGGTATCTATTGGTCTGATTTATCTCTAGGTTTAGATAGATAGATAGATAGATAACCATCTTTATTTCAAAGCATGTACAGTACAAACTACACACTCATAATAA
This sequence comes from Hippodamia convergens, assembly GCA_038502775.1. Lineage (NCBI taxonomy): Eukaryota > Metazoa > Arthropoda > Insecta > Coleoptera > Coccinellidae > Hippodamia > Hippodamia convergens. The sequence goes on along the minus strand of CM076609.1, from coordinate 60,975,106 downwards.
CTAAACAGTGTCAAAAAAACTACAACTAAAAATACTTCCCACTCCTATTGACCATCAAAATACTCTAACAGAGAGTAGGGTTTTAATTTAATCAGCATTTATTTTACTTTTTTTTATATAAATTGAAATTATTCATTCTCTTGATCTCTTCAGGTAACTTATTATATACTTTAATACACATGTATGAAGGATGATTTCTGTTAGTGACAACCTATGCTTAGGGTAATTGAAATCTAGACTTCTTGTCTCATATTTATGGTCTGATATATGTATAGCAAAACTGGCCTTATTTTTGAAGAAAAAAATTAGGCATTCATACAGATAAATACCATGAACTGTCAGGATACCATTTTTTTAAACACCCACCTACATGAATCGAGAACTCCTAACTTAGATAATGATCTTAAAATTCTTTTTTGTATAACAAATAATTTTTGCACCTCAGAACTAGAACCCCAGCATATAATACCATATCTTAACACTGACTCAAAGTTTGCATGATATACCATCTTCAAAGTCTTATAATCTAAATAATTTGATAATAAACGAAATCCATATCCTATTTTACAAAGCTTTCCTGATAAATAATCAATATGACAAGTCGACTTTAAGTATTGATTGATGTAAACTCCCAAAAATTTCGTTGACTCTTCAAGTTTAATATTTAATCCTTCAATTTGAACATTATCTTTTTTAGTTTTTACAGACCTTTGAGTGCTGAATAGAACTACTTTGGTTTTTTCATCATTAATTATCAACTTGTTAGCAGTGAACGAGTGAACCAAGATTTTAACTGTTTGAAGGCCAATTCTGCTCTAGTTTCCAGATCTTCAAACTCTTTATCCCCCAGAATGACATTAGTGTCATCTGCATAACATGTTATTGCATCAAAATACTCCATCTCCAATGTACACAGATCATTAATGTAAATAATAAATAAAACAGGGCCTAGAACACTTCCCTGTGGTACACCAAATTTCGATTCTTCAAACTCAGATTTATAATCTTTCCCATTGTTAGTGATACAAACACTTTGTTGGCGCTCTGAAAGATAGGAATCAATCTGGTCTTTTACACAACCTCTCAAACCTATTTTTTCTAATTTCACTGAGAGGAACTGTCTAAAAAGGCAATCATATGCACTAGATAAGTCTAAAAATATTCATTAAGAATTGATATTCCAGGAACTTGTGCGTTTTTCCTCTTTTGACCTAGACAGTATTGCTGGGAACTTGACCTAAATCGTAATGCGATTGCCGAGTTTATCGTTTTTAAATAATCTAAGCTTAAGATTTTACACTGTCATTCAATCTGCAAAAGTTGCGAAGCTTTTCTCCTACATTTGAAAATATTCAACATTTCTATTCATGTGTCAATCACTTTCGAAAAGATTCAACAAAAACCACAAAAACATCACAATCATGATATTCAAGGTGAGGAGGGCAGAAATTATATGACTTTCGAGAATGCTAAATTGAAAGCATTCCATGTGTAACAGCTGCAGAGAAAGGTTGTCCTTCTTGATGCTCTGCACAGAAATTTAGTGGTGCATTAACCCGGCTTATTAGTGAAATTATAAGTGCGAACACCCGGCAATCCGAAAATCTCACCAACATGTATGATATGGAGGTACCGATAATAATAAAAGAACCGCCAGCGACGTGGAATTATACAAAATAAGCTGAGATTTATCAGACCATGAGATTCAAGAACTGATAGGTTTCTCTAAAAAATTTCGCACAATTAGTCTACATGTCCAGATAACAATGAATTTATCCCTGTTTATCGTTCCAAACAAAAAACAGGAACATCTGCATCACAATCAAGTAGAATTCCAAGATAAACAGATAACAAAACAATACGACCACGTAAACAGTCAACAAACATACCTAACCAGAAACAATTTCTCTGAAAGAATAAAAGCAACTAATAGAATATACAACTCCCACTGCCTTGTTCCTGGATATCAAAAAGGCTTTCTACAGTGTGAGGCACAAGGGGTACTTTACGAGCTTAAAAAACTCAACGTTCCTAAATCTCTACAAGGACTAACAAATACTACACTGGAATGGTTGAAAAAAATGGAAACTACTATTGAACCCCCTCAAGTCAAGACCGAATGAATGCTATTCAATCCCAAAATTACTACCTCTTCTCCTAACATCACAATCTACTAACACAATATCCCATAAAATATCTAGGTTTTCTAATCGACTAAAAGTTAAATTTCAAACACCACAGTAACTCAGTTAAGACAAGGGTACTTTCGAGATCTGAGGTTTTCCGTTGCCTTACTTACAATAATAAGGGTATAAACAAAAAATTTGCCGCCAAAATCTACAAGAGTATATGCAGACCACTTCTCGACTATGGTCACAATCTATACCTGAATTGTAGAAGACCAACCATTAGACAACTGCAAACAGCAGAAACAATAGCAATGAGGAAAATAACACAATTCTGTCATCCCAATATTCCATTGCACAACCCTCCAAATACAATGCTTTACACTCTACTTAAAATTGAACCCATAAGAGATAGATTGAGAAAACTATCCACGAAATTCGCCGAAAAGCCGCACAACTGGAAAATACTGAAGTGAAATTGACCCCTTCACTGTTTATAATCCCTGGTGCAAATAGATTAATTTTCCGTTCCTATAAAAGCTTGTGGTATCATTCTTTGGGTGGATAATCATATTGTAAGCGGTTATCACAAAGTACTAAACCATGTAAGTTTGCTCTTTGATGTGCCCATCTTGAATTCTGAAGAAAGTATTTGGTTGCTGTGTATTTGTTAGCTGTTTCTTTTAACACTGGTAGAATTTTGATCTCACCCCTGAAGTCTACTCTCCTTTCTGTGCTCAGATAATCCCTGCAATGCTCCATCCATCCAGAATGAATTAACCAGATTTATTAATTTTTGAAATTATAGGCCTTGAAGGAGCAGCATTCCAGAGCCGCATGCCCTTCGACAAGTTGACTTCTACTGAAGCAGCATGTTTTCCGGACATAGCACAAGCAGCTTTACAAACAGTAAAAGTTTATCTCAATATCCGTAACCGAATACTACAAATGTGGTTGGAAAATCCCAAACAACAACTTGTTTTGGAGAATGCTGTGAAAAAACTTGAGCCACCTTATGATAGTGACTTAGTTCTGGTAAAGAGAATCCATGCTTTTTTGGAAAGGAATGGCTTTATTAATTTTGGAATATTCAAGCGTATAAAACCAATAGAGCAAAAGAAATATGGAAAGGTGAGATATATTAATTCTAATTCAAAGATGCTGACATACAATTTTTTCGTGACATTTTCATGAGTTTTAAATACTTCTGGTAGGTAATTGTGATAGGAGCTGGTATAGCTGGTCTAGCTGCTGCTCAGCAAATGCAACAATTTGGCTTGGAGGTTATTGTTTTGGAGGCCAGAGATAGAGTAGGTGGAAGAATTGCAACATTTAGAAAAGGTAAATTAAAATAAGTTTTTGTTATGCGATAATATTTCAATTCAAATTTCTTCAGGAAACTATATAGCTGATCTTGGAGCTATGGTAGTTACAGGTCTTGGGGGTAATCCAGTTACAACATTAAGTAAACAAATCGACATGGAGCTGCATCGCATTAGACAAAAATGTCCACTTTATCAGTCCACTGGTGTAACTGTAGACAAAGACAAAGATGAAATGGTCGAGAGAGAATTCAATCGTCTTCTAGAAGCCACATCATATTTATCCCATCAGTTAGATTTCAATTATGCTGGTAACAAACCTGTGAGCTTGGGACAAGCTCTGGAATGGGTTATTAAGCTTCAAGAGAAACACGTGAAGGAAAAGCAAATTCATCATTTGAAAGCTATGATTTCACTTCAGGTAAATAGGAGTACAATGAAAATGACTTTTAAATTGTAAAAATCTTAAGATATAGTTCCTGAGGCAGTGACGATTTTTGGTACTCATTTTCCCAGGCAGCAAACATGGATAGAATTGTTAGGCAAATTTCATAAATATTTAGGGGACGGTTCTCGATGGGTTGAGGCGGAAAATGCGTCAAAACATACGAATGCATTGCCGTATTATTCTCCTGAAAAAATAGTACTAATAGTTTTAAGTATACCGGAGTTAAGTTAAAAAAAATTAGTCTGGCGATTCTGCGAGTATCGATGATATGTCTGGCAGATAAAAAACTGAAAAATCTTCATCAAAAAAATTTCCTCATCTTATCAGTCATAAAAATTGATCAGGAGATGGACAATAATATACAGCTTAAAAGACAGTCTCGCTAATGTGAAACACTCCCTAAGCCTTGTATTGTATCTTGGCAGTTGGTGTGACATACAAAAATTGACAGATCACGGAATTTGAATTGATTTGATTCGAAACTTGATTCGATCGGAGGTCAGTACTGACAACCATAAAACGAAAAATATAACTGAAAACAATGCTGTAATGAGTTTCATTACAGCACTACTTTTAGTACTGTAATGAACTCATTACGATACTGAAATAGAGAAATACATTTTATTACTTTGGACTGGGGAAGAAAACTTTCACTTAATTGATAAATGTATATTCTAAAACAATTTACAGAATGGGCTCCTATTCCAACAAGAATGCGAACGAATTGAGCGACGTGTAGGAGCGAGTTTTCGAAAGCATGAGTGTTCGAATTGCCTTCTGCAACTAGTATTGGACGATATTTTCTCTATTTCTGTCAAGTTTTGTGAAATACTCTCGAAATTCAAATAAAAATTAAGATTCTACATTCTAATGATTTTTGTATTGCATCTTGACAGTTGGTGTCACTTACGAAATTTGACAGATTACGGCATTCATAGATTAATACCATATACTTATATAGATAGGAAACTGGCCTAGTAATGGCCGGAACCGTATTTTGGCGCCATCTTTTAACCTGGAAACAATTAATATCGGTATTTGACAATAGTTAATAGATGACACTAGAGGAAAATAGCAGAAATCTGTTTTTTTCCAACCAAGCACATTTGAAGGACAAGATCAAGACTCCATTACCATATGATATATATGCTAATGTAGGATCTGAACACTCTCAAGCGATTCAAAAATGGTTGTAATGGAGAGCTGATTGCTTTTCCATATATTAGAAACTCTCTCAAAATATGAAAGTTACAGTGACTTTATTTGAATAAAGTCACTGTAATGAAAGTGTATTTACAGTGACATCTATCGGACTGGAAGGAAGTACGAATCATTCCCAATCTCAATGAATCGCAGGAAATTTGATAGATCTGGATTGGTTTCCCAATAGATCTATGGCGCAACCAATCTTGATCTATCAAATGCCAATTTTCGGCTTTTTAATGATATCCGGAACGATTTGTACTTCCTTCCAGGCCGATAGATGTCACTGTAAACACGGTTCCAAAATTTCTACGGACTTTCCTATCTATATTAGTATTTATCTATGACGGCATTTTAATTGATTTGATTTGAACATTCATACGATTGTGGTCACTATTGATAGACATTAATTTAACCTAACCTAACCTTACCATTAATTTAGCCTTCTTGGAAGGTCCCAGTTGAAGTTTGTGTTTATATGTATCGACGCATTGGATGGCATATCCCCTTCAGCGGATGGTGATGAATCGTGGACCTATTGTGCCCATAAGTCATCCTCCATTTCGACATTGGACAGATCGTCGTCTTCTGCTGCAACATCAGATTTATTATCACAAGAAGCCTCGCTGCAAACTGACAAGCATTTTCATCCTACCTTCCTGCGTACCTACAACCCTTTGTGCTCCCCCAAGAAGCATCTTTCGTGCTCCTTAATTCTCGTATTGATACTTCGTTTTGTTGTACCAATATAGACAATAAGAAAATTAAGAAGCACGAACGATGCTGTCGACTGAATTAGACGGAAAAATCTGCACTAGCGGAATATGCTCAAACAGATGGACACAATAGAGATATTTTCTACGACCGTGCGTGTTTACCCACTTTCCCGTACTCATTTTAGTTTAGAAAGTGTCACTTTCCCGCACTATGATTCCAAAATGAGCAAGCTGTTGGATATCCAAATAGGGTTGCAAATTCAGCATCTTGAATGCTAAATTCGGCATATTTGCCCCAAGTTTAGCATATATTTGGGAGTATTAATGTCGAAAAATAATTTATTCTGATCTCACCCGTTGACAACATGAAAATCTAACCTAGAACCTAGAAATATTTTGAAATGTGACAACACTGATAGCCCAGTCAATGAGGATATTTGTTACGAATTCTTTCAAGATGCATCAAATTACTTGAGATTTTCACAGTAGGTAGGAAATAGCTCAACAAACAAAGTCTACCCGATGCCAAAGTATGCTTTTATCTTAGGGGTGGTTTCAACCCCTTCTTCGGGGGGGGGGGACATTTTTTTTGTCAAAATATCACCGAGAGTCTATGAAGGACTTAATTCTTAGCAAAAAATGTTCCATAAAGTTTTTTCGAAAACCCAATGCTTTTTTAGTATTCTTGATTGAAAATATGACATTTTCATTGAAAAATCAAACTTTTCGGGATGGTTATTCACGAAAAACACAAAAAATATGCATTAAACGAAATCAAAGTGTAAGAAAGATATTTGTAGGTTATAGAAAAACAATTTTATAATTATTCTAGGTGAAACACGAATCAAGATATCGTGAGTAAAAGGCAAAATTTTTTTTCGCGAATGCTTGAATCGATACATTCAACTTGAAATTACGTAAAAACTATTGATGTTACGGGAATAATGCTAGAAAAATTTGATGTTGTGCTTCAAAAAAGCTCTGAAATGAGCGGTGTTAAAAGTCGATGGCATATAAACTCAGCGAAATACAATGCAAAAAAGATTAACGACTCATATTTTTTACGAAAAAATAGGTATTAAAACTAACCTCACATCTACCAGAATGTCGATTTCCATTCACAAAATCTTTTATTTTATTGTTGTTCATATGCTCAAGAAGTTTGACTGCTTTAAAATACATAGTTTGTAAAGAAATAGGATCAAAGCATAAAGCGCACTTTTCAATTTTCTTGAAAATCTGTAAGTGTAAGTGGAAAATGAAATACGAAAAAAATTATGCAGTACAAAAATATATTGTTTTTTCAACAAAAATGCTGTTTTTTGTTTTTTTCCTGTACCATGAAAACTGACAAAGATATCACTACTTTCAGTTAGATTGATAGCGCAAGTATCGTCTTTCTTGAGCCCATTAACCCTCAGAAAACTAGAGATTTTGAATTAATGTGATCAATATGGTTCATAGTCCTTCAAATTTTCTTCAAAATGGTTTTTGAATGGATACGGTATCTTGAAAATGAAGGGAGTTGTTGTGAAAAAACTGAACAAGTTTTTCTTTTTTAATTTTGGGAGGTACTGTGCAGTAATTTTATATGGAGCACCTGAAGATACGAACCGAAAAAAATTGAAAATATATCAGATTTTCAAGAGTTCCTCGAGACAATGCAATACGATTCATTTATCAAAGCCAAAACCGAAAGTTCTGCTGTAAAATTGGCATCTCTCGTACCCACATCATATGCTTTGGACGAGCACATTTTATTTTTTTATTTATTTACTTGTCAGTTACCAAATTTAAATTTGGCTAGGTAATAAAACTCTCAATTCAGTTGATTGGAGTTGGAATAGTACCAATGGATGTTTGCAGCCCACAGAAATGCAAAAAACACCGCCACCACAAGAATTGTTGAAAATAATTTTTTGTAACTGCAAAAAAGATGCAAGCACCTGCAGAAAACTGTTTTTTGAAACGCTACATGTGAGGAATGTGCAGGTGTTAACTGTCAAAACAGTGGACCCATCTTTGGCAAAGATGAAGAAATAATTGACAATGGCGACAGCGACTCAAAATCAGATTAAATTTTTGACACAAAAAGTATTAAGTTAACTTGAATAAAGTGATGAATAAATGAAATGTTTGAATGTTATTTGCATTTTGTTATTTTGAACAGATATATACCTATAGGGATTGCTTTTAGGGGTTGAAAAATAAAAACAACTGAAACTAATTTTGATCCAAAATACTGTTATAAAATTGATTGAAATTAATTGATAATATTAATGAAGCCACATTTTTACAGATTTAATGCTGAATGGAGGTGATTAATATGGTCTCGAAGTATATGAAGACCTTCATTAAACTTCATAAAACCCTACCGAAGCTCAAAAATTACTTTTATTTACGTTAGAACAGGTTTTTTTTCTAATTTTGGCTATACGAGTTGTTTCCACCCCCTTAAAATTAATAAGCATATATCGGCATGGGGTAGACTTTGGAGTAGGAGACAAGTAGAGCTTATTTCCAAAATTTCATCAAAATAGAAGCATCTTGATAGAATTCGGAGGTAACGCCCTATTTTTGAACTAATTGATTGGACTATGATACACTGATATTCTTCCACGAGTTCATTATTCAAAAAGAAGCCTCGAAGTGGCCTGTTCTTGAATAAACGAGTGTTCGAATGTGTCTTATATACTAGTATTATACGTAATTCTTTGAGTTTTTATTGAAATTAATCGAATATTTCCATAAATATCGTTTGGTGATTTTTCCATCGAAAAATATGAATTGGCAGAACTGTTTTCTCTCCCATAAATTTGACAGATAATACATAAATCAGTGCCAGGAAGTCAACATGTAATCAATAAATATTACCATGAAAACTGAGCTAGAATGAAATATTATCGCACTATTTTGTTCAACAAGATGTGGCAGAATAAACGGATTTGACACATAATTAGTGAAACACAATATTCCGGCACCTTTGAGAGTTGTGAATCGTCAATTGATTATGTTTCAGAAATAGCTACAGAAAAAAGTAGCAGAGAAAAAACAAGCAATTTTGGCACTTTCAAGAATGAAACATTTTTAGCATTTTTCTGAATGCAAAACTAGCATTATATTGTTGTAGCTGAGGGGTCTGCAAACTGCAGATAACCTAGTAAAGATCCTACCTCATCCAGGCTCATACAACCCAAAATTTCTTCTCTTGATAAATAAATTGAAAACAGGTGAATCAAGGGCTCCGCGTTATTACGGACGGAAAATTCACAAGGATAAGATTCCATATGACAGGATCAATTTGAAAATATTTGTTTCCACAATATTTGTCTTTGAAGGGGATGTGGTTGCCACCTATATGAGATGTTGCACCTGTTACCTGCTATATGTAATGGTCCTTTTATTGATATTTGATGGCATATGTGTTTTCAAATTATGATTTTTCTATTCAATCAGGCTTTATGCTGAAATTTTATATTTTTTATCAATGGTGGTAAATGCGAGGTAAACGCAAGGATAAAAGAAATAAAAGAAAACCATTGGGAGAAATTCACAAAAGAAATGGAAAGAGACATGTATGGAAGTCAGAGGAAAGTATGGGGAATGCTTACAGAAATAAGCTTGAAGTCAAGGACACCGTGCAAACTAATACAATTAAAACACAGCAATGGAAACATACTTTGAAAATCTATATAAGGAAGGTGAAGACATAGAACAGATACAAAATGAATTTGAGGAGGACAACGACATAGAGATAATAAACGATAAAATAGAAAACATCATTAAGTCCCTTTAAAACAGAAAGATTCCTGGACCAGAGAAGATCACCAATGTGATGTTTAAACACGGAGGGAAAAAACTGCAGAACCAACTACTAACCCTATTCAATAATATTATAGAAGAACAAAGAATACCAAGCGAATGGAAAGATAGCATAATGGTAGGTACCCATTTTCAAAAAGGGAGAGAAAACGCATCCGGAAAACTATAGGGTAATAACACTGCTCAACAGCACTCTCAAAGCATTCACAAAAGTAATACTAGAAGAAATCGCCAAAACTATAACCATACGGGAAGAACAACATAGATTCCGGAAAATAGGTCTACCTATGCAATATTTATTATCAGACAAATAGCAGAAAAATCAATAGAATTTAATAAACCTGCATATATGTATTTTGTCGACATGACCAAGGCTTTTGACACTAGACAGAGTACGATTGAAGGGTGTTAGAAATAGTAAGAGAAAAAGTGCTAAACCACAGACTAATTAACCTAGTTAGTACACGATATTAACAAACATTGCAAAACAAAAATTAAAGTAGGACACATGACTACAGAAGAAATAGGTATAAACACAGGAATCCGTCAAGGAGATTTACTGAGCCTTTTCATATTAAATTTAATAATGGACAAAATAATAGGAAATCTTCCCAGAACAGCTGGATTTAAAATGTGTAACACATTCTTTAGGGCCATTTGCTGACGATGCTGTTCTTGTCGCCGATTCTGAGGGCAATCTCCAAAGACTATTGCATGCATTTAACATCGAAACTAAAGAACTAAATATGCTTATTAATACCGAAAAGACTAAGTGCCTAGTAATATCCAAAGACCCGATAAGATGCAAATTAGAAATAGATTCCAAGATTGTAGAACAGGTGAACCATTTCAAATATCTTGGAGCAGAAATAAAAAGCTATGGTAATCTCTCCAACGAGGTTAAGTTACAAACAATGAAAGCAGCAAGAATCTCGGGATGCCTGAAAGAAATCATCTGGAGAAATAAATATCTAAATACTGAAAGCAAAGTCAAAATATATAAAACAACAATATGACCTAACATATGCGGCAGAAACAAGACCAGACACAAATAGAACCCTCCAAATGATGAGAACAGTCGAAATGAGGACACTGAGAAATATACAAGGCAAAACTCTACACGACAGGATAAGAAGTGAAGACATGAGACAAAAATGTGGAATACTAGACATAACAAACATATAAAAAGAATGGAGTACAGCAGACTCGTTAAAAGTGCCAAAACGAATAATCCATTAGGAAAACGACCACCAAAGCGATGGCGAGAATGCTGGACTTCATTGTCCGAAGAAGACTTCATTGCAATGAAGAGGCAGTAGCCTAATAGCATGATTAGTCATACTAGAAAGAAGAAGAAGAAGGTTTGATATTGTGTTGTACTTCTGAAAATTCATTCTGTCATTCTGGACAGTGCGACAGTAGAAGCGGAGACAACAAGTAGAAGTACAATGAAATTGCATAGAGTAGCATTCGAGCAAAGAGTTACTGACGCCGCGGCAGTGACAAACGTCGAACGGTAGCGACACTGCCGAGCTTAAATATCTATTGTCGTGTTTTCATAGTTGACAGACGCCGCGTCACTGGCGCTCGGCTCGAAAGTCCACCTTAAGGATTGGATTCTTCTCACATTTCATTAATCTGGCAGAATTTGGTTTTCATACCTCTTTCCAACGTGCTCTTCTTATATCTACTCAGCAGAAGTTCAAGTAAACCTGTCCTCGAATGAAAAGCCACTTTTATTCACAAGTTTTCTCGTACATTAATTGTAGTCTCCTTGGCTCAGTGGTTAGTGGTTAGAGAGTAGGCTTAGGACCGCGAGGATTGAGTTCCACTCCGGGCTAGGGAAGACATTTTTGGTATGGGCATATTCATTGTTGGGTTAAAATTAACCGTGCTGTGCCTTATGTGGCTTAAGGCAGAGTAAAAAAGCATACAGAGAAAAATACTGATTCTCCACACCCCTACAGTTTTTCGCATACAATTATTCAGTAAGACGTTTTCTGCCAAACTCGAGAAATCTGTTCATTTTTATGGGTATTTTTCACCTAACAATTGGCCATCTATATTGATTTTTTCATTTCTTCAATTAACATATACAAATTCTCATTATAGATTCATTCCAAAAAATCAAATATCTTTTCCAACAAATAATAAGTACATCATACAATAACAGTAAACAAAACGAAACTCCTCATGAGGCCCATCGTCTGTTCTTCTGGTATAACTTTTTGCTCTTGACTCAAGGTCTTGCTAATTCTACAAATATATATTATGATTAAACAAAATGGGTTTGTGGAGCCTAATCTTACCTTTCTCAAATTCTTTCAATCTTTCATTCCACCTGTCATACCATTAGATACGATCCTATTCCTGATCAACTTTACCAGATTGAAGATCCGTACTAGTTTCTCAATTCTATTTCATAATTCTTAACCAACAATGTGTCAGTATTGCCAGCTGTTTCGATCCAACGTTTTTAAACGTATACCGTTCATGGAACGAATGCTCGTCAAGAATACCAATCCGGAAAAGTACTCTCACGATAACCGTTCATTTTGAGACGTATACGTTGAAAAGCTCTCTTGTCGATAATACGGTTCCTGTCTCTCCTTCGATAACGAGGTTATGAATGTGTGGTTGCGGCTATCAGTTTGTTTGGATTGAAATATTACGCGAGCGGAGCCGCGGGTTTGGCTAGTAACAGATTAAAGCTGCTCCAGAATTTAAGATTGACTGAGGATATTCATGAGTAATTTATGAACAATTCCCTTCAAGGGAATTTTGAAATGTTTTCCGCATTTTAAATTTTTTCATCAAAAAGAACAGAGATAATAAACTTATTATTCCTTTGCAGGAAAAGTTGACTATGAATCAAAAATCTCTGGTAGATGTTAAATCTCAAATAAAAGAAGCCAATGCTAAAGTGAAAGAATATGCATCGATGGATAGAAAAAACATAGAGTTAGAGTTTGCCTACCGCAGCGCAATGAAAGATTTGAACGATTATGTTAAACAGTGGGACCAACTCCAAGAGCAAGCCAAGGAAATAGAACAAAAGTTGAAAGAGTTAGAAGCTTCTCCACCAAGGTGAATAAAATACAGAATGAATAAAATGAGCTTTTTAGTTTTTAGTTGAGCTAACTTGCCCTTCAAAACTTTCACATTGATTTCTTAATGCTTTGAAATTTCAGTGATGTATATCTATCATCAAAGGATCGGCAGATTTTGGACTGGCATTTTGCTAATTTAGAATTTGCCAACGCAACTCCGCTTTCGAACCTGTCTCTGAAGCACTGGGATCAAGACGACGACTTTGAATTTACCGGCAATCACTTAACAGGTCAGTAGGTTAATTAATTTGCTATATGTACAGTGTGTATCAGCTGAAAATATGAATAAACTGGTCCGTGTTTAACACGTCCTCGATCAGTAATACTAATTGATCATTATTCTTAATAAAAATTTTTCATATAAAATGTGAAATGCAGCAGACACCAATTTCAATATCTCAACACAAAATGCAGCACCCCTGTGTTCTTTTTAAAATTTCTATAGCCTGAACATATCGTCATAGTGTGTAGATTAATTTCAAGTGTGACTTTTATAATCACTGTTCACTCCCCTTAAATTTTTTCCAACTTAGGGCCGCTTGCCACTACGCTAAATTCGTTACTAATACGAATGCGAGATATTATTATGCGCACGCATCTGATTTAGGACTGAGAGCTTGAATAAGTTCCGAATTTAGCGAAGAAGCAAGCGGCCCCTATTGAGGAATAGACACAATTATATTCAGTGAATACCCTGAATGATCCAATTTTCTGTCCTCGAATGTATAATGTTCCGTACCAACCCATCGTATCCCAAATTTTTCATACCACTGAGGTTTCCAAAAAGCAAACCACAACATTTGGTCCAAATATTAAGAGTTAATCACGGATAAAATTTAAATGCGAATGTTGAAACTTCAGACAACAAAATTCAAACCAAGCTCGCTCCATCTCCGAAGTGTTTCCGTGCTAGGGAAGAACAGTACAATATTATACATGAATAAATTAACCATCATGTATAAATATTGGTCTTAAGGAAATATTGAGTACTCAAATTACAAGAAAAAACGCATTTGGAACTGTGGCAACGTTTTGTACAAATATTCAGACGTTATCAGGAATAAAAAATAAATATAGATGTTGAACCTTGAACTGAATCAAAATTCAAATCCAACTCACCTCATCTCTCAGAAGTTCCGTACAAAGGTAAAACAATACAAAATCATACATGAATGAATTAACAGTGATGTATAAATCTCACACTTTAAGATGAAAAAAATATCTATTTCACAAAATAAGACATTATAAAATCGCCAGATAACGATTAATAAACAACAAGCAATTGTTTATTAAGAAAAAAGACTGAATCACACAAGAATTGTGGACACATTATTTACCGAATCCACAACGTCAATATATTTTATTCAGGTTTCTCTTAATTAACAAATTCAAGTTAGGTTTTGCGTATCTATTATCTGGTTCAGAGTATATTAAGTACTTATGGAAATTGTATGACATTGCTTTCTTCCCGAATGAGATAGATATCAGAAAAATTATATATTTCAAAAACTACTACTCATTTTTCAAATGAAGCGGCGTTTTCATGTTTTTTGTGCATTTGACAAAGGGTAGAATAGATGCATGCCATTATAAAATGGTGTACACTGGATATACAAACAAGAAATCTTCTACTGGGACATTAGCCTCCTCAAAGTTCACATGAAACCTCACAACAAATACAAAAAGCTTGAAAATTCAAATTTGAGTATTTAAAAGGCTTGTGTTCAAGCGTAGTTAGGTATGTAGAAGGTAGAAATGTTCGGGTGAAAAATTCATATTAGTTTTTCTCCCAGATCGTTTAAATAACGAAACTGAAGAATAATAATAAAATCAAAAATTGTGTCCGTTTCATTATCTCCAGAACTTGTCTGAAAATTGTTTATGTAAATCGAAAAGTTCATGAGATATGATTCATTTAACCGGAAATCACTTCGTGGGTATGCGCGAATATATCGTGAACCGAATTTATTCATTGCTCGATTTGACAGTAAACTGAAAAAATAAATAAACTTATCTAAAATGTAGAAAAAGATCTTCACTTTTAAATAAAATTACTACAAGTTTGAGAAAGTACTTTTTCTGACTGTGAATTCAGTTTATTCATAAAAAAGGAGTAGTACAAAATCAATCATTGCAAATGATCATTCATCATTATTATTATAAAAAAAAGCGATCAATAATTATAACTTCGAAGAAATTCTTCTTGAAAATCTGTTTTTCACATGCTTAAATTTACTTTTTTTTAGATTTTATTCACTCATATTTTTTTCGAAGTTAATATATTCCGACATTTGAAGAGTCTTCCGTGCTTATTGACCGTGGTCCGTAAGGAATTATATCACCTAACGTTTCGTCTGCAACTGCGGTAGGCATCTTCAGAAGATTCTTGGTGTGAGACGGTAACTCGAACGCTGAAGTTCTGACACTGACGTATTCGAAACGAAGTGTTATCTACACCCCGGTTAGTGGCGGGACACAAACAGAAAAAATTCGAAATTTTTTCAAAGTTAATTTATTGATGAAAAGTTAATTAGAAGAATTATTTCTACAGAATAAAAATTAAATTAATATACCTCTCATTATTGCATGGAAAATATGTAGAAAAAAATTTGTGTTCAAAATGATTCGATTTATTCTCTTCAGAAATTCAAACAGAAAAAATTAATCATTTTTTCAAAGTTAAGTTATTGATGAAAAGTTAAGATATTGGTATTTTCTCCAATACATGTGCCCTTCACATGTGACTTCCCATTCGTTTCGAACTACTCTACAAAATTGTTCCATTCATAGTTCATGCATTTGTTGCTTTATATTGTATGAAACAGCGCTGGCACAAACAATGACTAGGCTTGAAGTATCCTATTCAGTCCTCAAAGCACTTCTCAAGAAGATCCTCTTCCAAATTCCTAAAAATCATCCCATGTGATTCCATGAGAAAAATTATAATGGTGCTGAGAAATTTTCGCAATCTTAAGAACTGGGGTCAACAGAAATCTGTGGCATATCTACTGTCAGCGAGCAGTAGACATGGAATCTGTTACTCTTGATAGCAAGTACGAACAGCCTGAAAAAAAGAAAAAACTATAAAGAACCGTTTAGTTGCGTACCTAACATTGACATTACAAAAATTATTATTAAAAATAAAAAATTTATTACAGGAAGAAAGGTAAAATACCTGTACTGATTTCGGTAAACCTCACCTGGATTTTCAATTTTAATGTGCGCACAAGCAGTTACACCAGACACTCTTGGAAAATTAGCCATCCGCTTTAAATTCATCTGTTTTCATCATCATGCGATGGAAAATTTACCGAAATATTTGTTATAGCATCAACGACTCAGGGGTGATCTCACACTCACCATATGGAGAGTGAAAAAAAAAAAAAAAACTACAGAGAGCAAAGCATCTGACGCCTCGAGGCTCGCGGTAAAAGCTCTGTGGAGACGGCGAGGGGGGACTCTTCAGCAAATGCAGGGGCCTCACACGCGAGGTCTTCGTCGAGCATCGACGAGATAGGCGAGTATGTGCAGACTTGGCTGATCAAGCAACAGGAGAGTCTGCCGTCGGACCTCCCCCTTTCTACAGGTAGGTGGATGGCGAAAACAAGTGATAACCTTTTGAGTGGGCCCTCGAATAAAGGGATAGGAGGTCCTCGTTTCCGAGGGCTGGCCGGAAAGGGTGCTCTCGAGTAAGAACTTTAACGCTGTGAACCTGGCGGTGGCTTCTGCGATAGACAGACTCCAGACCGGCCAGTCTCACCTGATGTTCCAGAGCCCAACTCCTGTAACCTCCTGCGTGGGAAATCTCAGCAGCGACTGGTTACAGGGTAGGCTGTCGAATGTGAACTTTCCAAGCCCTCAAAACTAGGAGCTGATGTGTTTGTAATCAGGTTGACAAGTTTGACTTGGCACAAGTCGTCTAGGGATAGACAAGGCATCTCTTGGATCTGAAAGGGCTGTATTTTCAGGTCGCCATTGGAATGCAGATGGGTACTTTCGGGCTCATCCAGGGTCCAAGCTGGAATACGGATGCTCCAGTCTCTTCGACTGCATAGGAAGCTCCTAGTGCTGAGGAGAAGGACGTCCGTAACCTAGAAGAGAAATCATCCAATCCGACTGAGAAGTTAGAGGTTGAGGTCGTGTGTACCTGCTACCACTAATAGAAGGGCTCAATTACTAACCAACTTGAGTTTCATAGATCTACTGGCGGTCTAGATTCACGATTGTCGAGGACCGCTGAAGAACTTTGTGGTAGGCTTCTTTACGCCCCCCCCTCCTCTAAGGCTGGTCTTTGCTCTTTATGTGCTATCCTAAAGTACACCACATTCTGTGCAGTAGCATCGGCATCAACCCGAGGGGTAAAACTCAACTGATTTTCTGCTCTCAACAAAGCTCAAACCTACGCAACAAGGGTGATTTTCTGGTCTCAACAAGCTAAAACCTACTCGAGGGTTGAGGTGTGGCCATAGATGTTAACTCCTTATAGTGTTGGGTACCTCTTAGAACAGGCGGCTCATTTGTTCCGTAGACAAGGCAGAAATGTAAGAGCTCATTTTAAAAAACTTTACTCAACTGAAGTACCTACTAATAAAGTGACCCTATACCTAATTGCTTCATGCTAGTACATACGATGACCGTTGAGTTGATAAACTTTTATGAGAAATGTTCGGTCTAAAATGACAGGTTAACTGTTTGTTAAATGAGAATAAATATCAACATGGTTAGTTTAAATTATTTTGAAAAACTATACCCCCATATTCGGTCAAATTTTAATCAAAGAAGTATTACGCGACTTTCACCTGGCCCGTTCATCGTGCTTTCTCGACGTTATCTGCCTTCTGTATTGGATTATTCGACGTGAGTATTAGTGGTACCTACTAGTGACGAGTGGAACATAGTACTAAAAATTGAAATTTCACCACACCATCAGCTCAGCGTACTCACGACAGCGATACAGGATGTAGTAGTATTTTGTTTCCCTACTTCCTGTCGCGTCATGAACGCCTCGCCTCGTTTGAAGTGGTGCACTGTAATGTTTCATGTGCAGTTTTTTCAATAAATCATTACCTATTTTCTACACAAACTTTCACTGAAAAATTATTTTTGGTAATTTTTTCCTCTATTGTTTATTAGATCTTAATTAAACAATTTGATTATTCAACATAGTGTATGCCCCATGTATTTTTTATCATTAAATTAGATTTTCATGAAAATATTAGCGATTTCCCTCGTAAAACTTCATTGAATATTCCATTTTATTAAAAATGAAATAATTATTTGAATCTTTTTTTTTAAGGTCACAGAATTTTCCAAAAGGTAGCGTTCTTGCTCATACGAAAATGTTTACCCCTCTATACTTTCACTATTTTTCATGAATAACTCTCTTTTTTTGTAATTTAATTTGTTCATTATTTATTCCTTTGTTATGATTTTCAATATTGCAAGAGCAGCTCTTTCACCCTTATTCATACTCCCTTGTCTTCCATATCTTTGGCCTACGTGTGTTCATTTGTATTACGATCTCTTCTGTATACAATCATTACGAAGATCGCAAAGATCGATATAATATTATGAGCACTAAAAAAGTTATATTAGGTTTTCTGAAAAAAGTCTAAATTTAGAGTTATTATGAATAAGTGTCTTTTATTTACAAAATGTTATATTAACAGAAAAACTTAATAATAGTTTCGACAGTGCATACTACAAAGTGTACAGATATGAAGTTTCTTCGGAATATATTAACAAATATGTAGTTTAAGGCTTTCACGGCTGGATATACTGACATTTAAAGAGACTTCCGCTCTCATTGGCCGTGGTCCATTAGGAATTATTTCACTTAACGTTTTGCTTACACCTGCGGTAGGCATCTTCAGAGGATTCTTGATCTGACTTGTTCGCACCGGAAGTGTTATCTACACCTCGGTTAATGGCGGGAAAAGGTAGTCAGTTCACGCGCGCGAACAAAGGGGTTTCTTTTTTTGTTTGTTTCATATAGCCTGGTTGCCGATTTTGAAAAACCAAATATCAAGCCGATACGGGAGCGATGGGTCCATTAATATCGCGCGCGTAAACTCAGTACCTTTTCCCGCCATTAACAGGGGTGTAGATAACACTTCCGGTTCGAATCTGTCAGATCAAGAATCCTCTGAAGATGCCTACCGCAGGTGTAAGCAAAATGTTAAGTGAAATAAATCCTAATGGACCACGGCCAATGAGAGCGGAAATCTCTTTTAATGCCATTATATCCGGTAGTGAAATCCTTAAGGTGGACTTTCGAGCCGGGCGCCTATAGCGACAGTGACGCCGCGACAGTGCGACGGTAGAAGTACAATGAAATTGAATAGAGTAGCATTCGAGCAAAGCGTTACTGACGCCGTGACAGTGACAAACGACGACAATGCGTGTTTTCGTAGTTGACAGATGCCGCGTCACTGTCGCTCGGCTCGAAAGTCCACCTTTAAACTACATATTTATTGATATATTCCGATGAAACTTTATACCTGTACACTTTGTAGTATGCACTTTCGAAACTATAATTAAATTTTTCTGTTAATTTAACATTTTGTAAATGAAAGACACTTATTCATAATAACTACTAAATTCAGACTTCTTTCAGAAAACCTAATGTAGCTTTTTTAGTGCTCATCATATTATCTCGATCTTTGCGATTTTCGTAATGATTGTATACAGCAGTAACTGTAATACACGTAACACACGTAGGCCAGAGATATGGAAGACAAGGGAGTATGAATAAAGGTGAAAGAGCTGCGCTGTGAGCGCATGCTCTTGCCATATTGGAAATCATAACAAAGAAATAAATAATGAACAAATTCAATTACAAAAAAGAAATTTATTCATAAAAAATTGTGAAAATATAGAGGGGTAAACATTTTTGTATGAGCAAGAACGCTACCTTTTGGAAAATTCTGTTACCTTAAAGAAGAAAAGATTCAAATAATAATTTTATTTTTAATGAAATATAACATGAGGGTATAGTTTTTCAAAAAAATTGAAACTAACTATGATCATATTCTCGTTTAACAAACAGTTAACCTGTTCATTTCAGACCGAACATTTCTCATAAAAGTTTATCAACTCAACGGTCATCGTATGTACTAGCATGAAAGCAATTAGGTATAGGGTCACTTTATTAGTAGGTACTTCAGTTCAGTAAAGTTTTTTAAATTGAGCTGCTCTTACATTTCTGCCTTGTCTACGGGACAAATGAGCCGCCTGTTCTAAGTGGTACCCAACACTACAAGGAGTTAACATCTGTGGCCACACTCCAACCCTCGAGTAGGTTTTAGCTTGTTGGGACCAGAAAATCACCCTTGTTGAGTAGGTTTGAGCTTTGTTGAGAGCGGAAAATCAGTTAAGTCTTACCCCTCGGGTTGATGCCGATGCTACTGCACAGAATGTGGTGTACTTTAGGATAGCACATAAAGAGCAAAGACCAGCCTCTGGTTTCACAAAATATCATCTTTCAATTCCTTAGAGGGGGGGGGGCGTAAAGAAGCCTATCACAAAGTTCTTCAGCGGTCCTCGACAATCGTGAATCTAGACCGCCAGTAGATCTATGAAACTCAAGTTGGTTAGTAATTGAGCCCCACTATTAGTGGTAGCAGGTACACACGACCTCAACCTCTAACTTCTCAGTCGGATTGGATGGTTTCTCCTCTAGGTTACGGACGTCCTTCTCCTCAGCACTAGGAGCTTCCTATGCAGTCGAAGAGACTGGAGCATCCGTATTCCAGCTTGGACCCTGGATGAGCCCGAAAGTACCCATCTGCATTCCAATGGCGACCTGAAAATACAGCCCTTTAAGATCCCAATAGATGCCTTGTCTATCCCCAGAATGACCTGTGCCAAGTCAGACTTGTCAACCCGATTATAGACACACCAGCTCCTAGTTTTAAGGGCTTGGAAGGTTCACATTCGACAGAATATCCTGTAACCAGTCTCTGCTGAGGTTTCCCACGCAGGAGGTTACAGGAGTTGGGCTCTGGAACATCAGGTGAGACTGGCCGGTCTGGAGTCTGTCTATCGCAGAAGCCACCGCCAGGTTTACAGCGTTGAAGTTCTTACTCGAGAACACCCTTTCCGGCCAGTTCTAGGAAACGAGCATCTCCTATCCCTTTATTCGAGGGCCCTTTTTTCGCCAACCACCTACCTGTAGAAAGGGGGATGTCCTGACGGCAGACTCTCCTGTTGCTTGACCGGCCAAGTCTGCACATACTCGCCTATCTCTTATGAACGGTGCTCGACGAAGACCTAGCGTGTGAGGCCCCTTCATTTGCTGAAGATTCCCCCCTCGCCGTCTCCACAAAGCTTTTACCTCGAGCCTCGCGGCGTTCTATGCTTTGGTCTCTTTAGTGTTTTTTTTTTGGTTTCGTTTCACTCTCCATATGGTGAGTGTGAGATCACACCTGAGTCGCTGATGCTATAACAAGTATTTTGGTAGGTTAAGCAGAGAAGCCTGTACATTTTCCATCGCATGATGATGAATACAGATGAATTTAAACCGGATAGCTAATTTTCCAAGAGTGTCTGTTGTTACTGCATCAAAACTGAAAATCCAGGTAAGGTTTTACGAATTCAGAAAGGATTTTTCTCCTTTCTTTGGTAATACATTTTTTATTTTTAATAATAATTTTTGTAATGTCATTATGTTGGGTACGCAACTATACCGTTCTTTATAGTTTTTTTCTTTTTCAGGCTGTTCGTACTTGCTATCAAGAGCAACAGATTCCAGGTCTACTGCTCGCTGACAGTAGATATGTCACAGATTTCTGCTGAACCCAGTTCTTAACCCTGCGAAAATTTCTCAGCAACATTATAATTTTCCTAATGGAATCACATGGGATGATTTTTAGGAATTTGGGAGAGGATCTTTTTGAGAAGTGCTTTGAGGACTGAATTGGATACTTCAAGCCTAGTCATTGTTTGTGCCAGCGCTGTTTCATACAATATAAAGCAACAACTGAATTATAATCGTACTATGAATTGAAACAATATCGTAGAGGAGTTCGAAACGAATAGGAAGTCATATGTGAAGGGCTGGAATTTATTAGAGCAAATACCAATATCTTAACTTTTCATCAATAACTTAACTTTGAAAAAATGTTGAATTTTTTCTGTTTGAATTTCTGAAGAGAATAAATCGAAGTCGAAGTTTTTTTCTATATATTTTCCATGCCATAATGAGAGGTATATTAATTTAATTTTTATTCTGTAGGAATAATTCGATGCCCACTTTTTTAAAATGCATCAAGATTTTATGAATGAATATTATCTACATAAATTCCTGAATATACAGGTTGTAACGGGAGTAACTCTACATATTATTACAATAAACCGAGACTACTTGAATTCGGATTGACCATAAAAAATTAATTTCTGGCTCTCCCCAGAATCCCACAGGGTGATTTTCCAAATTCATGAACAAACTTATTGAAGGAATTTATTGGTACTTGGAACATGCTTAGATCGAGTAAGATATTCATTATTTGAATATTCTATTGCCAGACATATTAATCCTCAATTAAAGTGTCCAGGGTAAAAATATCATTTTGTGTTTTGTATTTCAAACGATCGTTTCGCTTTTTGTAAAGCACCTCAATCAAGCTTCCATACGTAGTACCTTTCAAAGTTGTAACATCTGCAGTCCTTTTTTTATTTTGAAATTGGACAAAGTTCAAAGATTTATTATACATGGCGGTCCAACGAAAACTTTACTTCTTGATTTTCCGATTTTAAAATGATAATGTTGAAAATCACTCAGACCCGTCAATTTTTGATTCGAGGGGGAACAACTTTTCCGTTTTTTTTCGTCCCCCCAACTTCAACGCCCTGACGGGGGTAAGCACAACTCCTTGATTTTGAATAGGGACATTGAGTATTAATACTCAATGATAGGGATGGGGGTTGTTGCGATAACTTAGTCTGAATATCGTATCCAGTACTTCATGAACCTGAAATTTCACTTCAAAATATCTATCGATAATGAAATAACACCAAAATAGTGAAAGGGACAATGTGGAATTCATCTCCAGAATATTATTCGTGTTTAACACATTCCATAGGTATTTAGTAGTAAGTACTCTTCCACTATTTATACTTTTCCACATTTCGTTATAGATGGGAATTCTGAAGCGAAATTTCAGGGTTAGATAGTACTCGATAAGATCTTCAAAATGAGGTATCGTAACACCCCTTATTCCTGAAAACAGCCGAAAAGTTGTTCCTCCTCGAATCAGAAATTGATGGGTCTAAGCGATTCTTCACATTTTCATTTCTTATCGAAGTCAGAAAATTGAGGTGTTAAGTTTTCGTTGGGCCACACTGTATTTACATGAGCCAGACTGAGACTATTGAAAATATTTATGCCTTGTCGCATGGCGGTTAAAATATTTTGTTAGAAATCCAGATCGTTGAAGAAATGAGGCCCTATAAAATTTTTGTTTATCATAGCACAACATACATTAACTGAAAATTTGTGTTGTGAAATATCTCTAGTCCACACGTGCGAGTAATGACTATGGAACACACCATCTCTGGTGAACTTATCTTTAAATATTATCTCCAGGTTCTAACCGTTTCTCATGGTTTAGGTACATATTTTCCACTCGGATTATTCTATGCACTCATTCTTGTTGAACTCGTTGAAGGTTGTCAATGAATTAATTCCAGTACTTCATCACCTCTTTCCTGATTTCCTTGTTGGTCCTTTTAACTCTCTGGCACTCTTTCATATTACGCTATACAACTGAATGTTTGAAATTCTGCGCCTCGAAAATCTCACAGCAGCTCGACAGTTTCCTTTGCACATACTATAACCGAACATCATATCATCATATTTTCCATAGAATTAAAAATTTATAATTTATGCCTTTTATTGTTGTTTCATTAATGAATCTTATACATCTTCAACGAGTTTTCAAAAAGATATTTACGTTCCATATTAATTCATGATTTCTCAGTTATGTTTATACAAATATATTCATTTTTTTAACTTTGTCCAACTTCAAAAATTCATAAAAAAGGATTTCAGATGTGACAACTTTGAATGATACCAAGTATTGAAGCTTTCCTTTTGCTCACAATGGAAAAGCATTCCGTTACTAGTTGAATAGGAGTTTCTTCCTCCTCCCCACAGAATCTACAATTCTTGCAATAAAAATATTACGATGAAAAAAAAAACATAAAACACAAGTTTAAAACAGCTGCGAATTAATGTATAAGATCGCAAATAAAACATCCAACAGATAAGGATGGTGGTGTTGCTTCCATATACATGAAGGTGTTGTCGAAACAAAGTACATGTTCTGTTATTCAAACAATACTCTTGAATTCCTATCAGTTTATTGTGTGTTAGTACCCTGTGGAATTGATTTTTATCTATTATTATTGTTCTTATTGTTCTGAACAGGGGTCGTTGTGGCTATGTTCAGCCTTCCGGGAACTTCGACCGCAAGGATCGTTTGTCCTTTACCCAACTCGTTCATTTAAATCCCAAGGAGGCCATTAATGGCATTGATGATTTTTATCTAAGTTGGCATCTTAACATTCAGGTTGAAAGTGTTATGATAGTTAATAGTTAATAGTTTAAAAGGGGTTACAGTCCACTGCGACCTGATGGTCTATTGTGCCCCCTGACAAAGCTTTACAGCTTAGCTTGCCTTCCAGTCCCAGAGATCTTATGAAATCCAATATCTCGGAAGGCTTCAGTGAGGCTAATTCCTCACTGCTACAGGTCTCTTGACGAAAGCATAGTTTCTTTTGGCTTACAATGCCAAAGCATTCTGTGATTAGGTGACTAGGAGTTTCTTCCTCCTCCCCACAGAATCTACACTCGTCAGTGTCCGATACGCCCATTCTCAGCAAGTGCTTTCTGTGGCGACAATGCCCTTTAAGAAAGCCAGTGAGGAGGTGTAGTTGGTTCTTACTGAGATCCAAATATTTTTTGAATCTTGCAGTTTCAGAATTCCGAAGGAACTTTTTGGAGTGATCCAACCCTGGGAGATTCTTTCAGTTTTCTCCTTCTCCAGAAACTCCTGCTTATATGTACATTTTGCTATATCACAGAAAGGTTCTGGGTCAGTGTGTGGTTTCCGAGCACCCTCTCTGGCAAGTTTATTGGCCTCTTCGTTACCTGTGACTTCCGAATGACCAGGAACCCATATCAAAGGGACCTTATTTTTCTTGCCTACCTCATTGAGTTTGATCCGGCATTCCCATGTCGACTTTGAGTCGATGACATAGGAGTTCAGCGCTTTAATAGCAGCTTGACTATCTGAATGCATAGCTATGTCGCAATTCTGATAGTTTCTCTCTAGTTTAATGTCTAGACATCTTTCGATTGCTAATATTTCTGCTTGCAGAACACTCACACAGGAGCCTAACGATAGTGCACACTTGGCTTTGGCCCCGTGAACCCCAGCGCCAGCTCCCGTGTTGGTTTTAGAACCTGTATACCATTTAACAGTATTTTCTTTAGAATTTTGGTCGGTGTATTCCCGCTAACATTCCTCTTTTTTGCATAGCATCGTACTGAAGTTTTTCTCAGCACTTACTTTCTTGACCATAACATCACTAGAAGGTTCGCAGATGAGATGTAGTTACTCAGAGAGCTTCAGACTCTCTGACCCCTAATTCTCTCATTACCTGCGCCTTCTCTAGATATTCTGAGGATGGCCTCGTGGGCCATCCTGTCAATCACCAGATGTAGGGGAGTGAGATCTGCTATAATCTCAAGTGCTCTGGTTTGGCACGTTCTCATGGCCCCCGTGATGCACACACAGGCAAGCCGCTGTGCTTTATCGAGCATTTTCCTCGTATTTGTCTGAAATGCTTTAGCAAAGTAGACTACTGCGCCATATGTGATTACAGGTCTCACAATCATAACGTACATCCATCGCAGTATTTTTGGGTACAACCCCAATTCCTGCCGCATAGACGCCTGCACGCCATGAGAGCCTAAATAGCTCTACTAGTAGCATTACATATATGCCTATTCCACAGAAGCTTACTGTCCAGGGTAATTCCCAGATATTTAACTTCGGACTTCCACTCCAGGATATTTACGTTAAATGATAACGATTTCATGGCTGGAAGTTTTCTTTTCTTAGTGAACGGAATTACTGTGGTCTTGTTTGGGTTAATATTCAGCCCCACTGACAAGCACTATTGCTCAATGATTTCAAGGCCAATCTGCAGTAAATCGTAGAGGGCGCCTTCGAATTTGCCTTCGCATATCCCACACAGTCGAAGTGTGTAGTAGTTCATCCACTACAAGGCTCCATAATAGGGGGGATAGCACCCCACCCTGAGGTGTACCCCGAGCAGCTTTAACACCGACGGATTTATCGCCCATCGATGCTTCAGCAATTCTCGTAGTTAATACCTCAAAGATCCATTTTATAATGGTTTTCATTCACTCCTCGCCTTTCAAGTGCATCTCTGACAGACAAGTGTATTGTGTTGTCAAAGGCCCCAGATATATCCAGGAAGGCAAAGATGGCGATCTCTTTGTTATTCAGAGTTTTCTGAATCGAAATCGCCTTATATCTCAGAATATCCAGTTATTCTTCCTCTATGTCTTCTGTTAGACTTCAAATATATAACTAAAAATGTATAATAATTGCTGCTTCAGTAGATTATTGGTTAGAGTGACTGAAAAATTCGCGATCGAATCCACACACTATAATAGTAAAATTGAAAAAGTATGAAGCGTAGGTACAAATCCATACAGACCAAGTTTGGCAAGCACCGGCCTTTATCAGGATCAACAACACTCTGGACTGGAGACGGCAGCCGAATGCTTGCCGAAACATCGGTATTAACAACCGCAGATAATAATATTTCTTCAGATTGCTTCTGTTGCTTTGTTTATTAAGAATGTTTATTTACGACTGAAGATTTTTACTTATTTAGTTGGCTATTTAATGAAGGCTATTATTTGGTGTCTGAATGCATTTGTTCATTCTTCCCAGAACTGAGGGTTATCCATGCTACTCGGGTTCAGTTTGCACTTTTTGAAGGTTGACAAATGGTCACCTCCACAGTTTGCACATTCCAGAGCTGTGTTTTTTGCATTCCGCAATATATACTTCGCCATATTTTAAGCACTTGTAGCATGACATTTTTTCTACGAATGCCAAATAATTGACATCGGTAACATTGAATGATTACATTTCCTATTCTAAAAGTGTATTTCACAAAACTTTGAATGCCTGATCAAGCACATTCAAATTGTTTGGAGCCACCGGTATTCGTTGAAATTGCAAATCAAGTGATTCTTAGGCTTTCTACTTGTAGGATGGTTCCGCAGCAGAATTGCAATTTATTGAAAATGAGCTTTGTTAATTTCGACAAGCAATAGAGGCACTGGTATTCCATTTTATTCCTTTCATTCTGGTGATTTCGTTACTAGGTTATCTTGTACGGCTAAGGCCCGGTTTATTCACCTACCGGTAAACTGTCTGGTAGTGTTCCCGGAAAGAGAGTCCTTGTTGAACGTATACCTACCTCCTAGTAGATTGAAGTTGACTGTAAGTTTTGGTTACCGAGGAGGTAAATTTACAGGCCACTCCGACATGACAATAAACGTCTACCAGAGGGATTTTACCTCATAGTTTTGTTTGTAAACTTTAAAGTCGGAGGTTTCGTGTGGCAGTCGGTAGTAGCTCAAGTTGTAGGTTAGGTCAGACAGAGAAGAGATAAGAGAGAACGCATAAACATGGGGATGAAATACAAATGTTTGCGTCTTGCGGCGTTTCCTAACAGCTTACCTGGTGGCCAATACAAATTGTCACGTATAGTCGCCTTCCCCCTCTTACACGATCATTTTGTATAAGCTTATCTTTGTCATCAAATATTATTAACCGTTTAAAAACATTAACTCTCCTGTATCTCTTCAGTAGCTACCGAAAGGATAAATGAGCATGAATATACCCGAAAACTCTAACAGGTTATCTGTAAATTAGACGAGCAAGTAGTTAACGCACACTTTACAGAGAAGGTGAATATATCGGGCCTAAGTCTGCTTTTATTTTTTCCTCCGTTATTTCGGTAATTATTCCGCGGAGTCCCACTTTCAATTTTGTCCATGCTTTTGAGTTTGTAAGCCTGAAATTCAATCTTTTTCCTCTTTCAGGCTTCTGTGTAAAGTTGATATTCTGAAGCCAGTTT